>OZ020192.1:96153763-96471632 GCA_963971165.1 Philopedon plagiatum | reverse complement strand
TACACAACTCCCCAGACATGTATTGAATCTGCCTCTTCACAAATTTTGCATTAGCTTTAATAGGTCAGTTTATCTCTTGCCTGCTACGGCAAAACAGTATAATGTGAAAAAGCAAGTTTTGAGAAAAATTACTTTTTGTATTTTTTTAGTGCCGTTTTGATATTTTTAAAGATAAATTAACGAAATTTGGACAAAAATAACCTATTGAACACAAAACTGTGCTGATAAAGTAACATACTGTTTTATCTTGTTTTTTTTTATAAGGATCCAATTTGTTTATTACTAAAAACAAATAGTATAAATGATTCATAAACGGTTTTACCCTGGAAAGAAAGCATTAGATATATATACCGGGTGCCCACGAGTTTACTGGCCAGCTCGTTATTTTGTTAAGACATAATATTTAGATTTGAAATTTTGGGAACTCATGTTGTTGCTTTAGATGCAAATTTTGAGTGCTCGAACATCTGACTATCGTTTCCGGTTCAACCGGAAATAGTCAACTTTGTTATTTTAAACGAAACTCCCTGTATATTTTTTAAAATTTGGATTCTACGTAAAATTCTAATTATAAAACATGTATCATACCACATACCTATCTTTAACAGTTTTCAAGAAAATGACGTTTGAAAATGTCGAAAGAGCCGCAAACTATACTGTTTTAACATAAAACAAATGAATATGCGAAAAGTTTAATATATTATTCTTAATTCTTTTTAGGGGCCTTGTATGCTTGTGTCATGATAATCTCACTTCCGGTGCAACCGGAAGTGCCACAAAATATGACATTCAGGCACAAATTACTTCAATAATTTCAATTGAACGACCTACTTTAAACTCTAAATTCTAATTTATCTGACTTTTCTCTATAATAATTTTTGAATACACCATCCCAGGTCTAAAGTTGATAGTTCTTGAGATATGGACAGCTAAAAATTGAGATGCATTCCAAATTTCAATCTTTCTAATTTTATCTAGGGGGCTAGGGGAGATCATTTGTCGCTTGAACTGCTTCATGATCATAACTATGTCAATTTCTAATTATTTAATCAAGATGGCTATGGATACAAGACACTTTTCATATTTTCTGTTAATAATATCACCCCCAAAACAAATGAATAATGCGCTCAGGGAATTTCAAAGAGTTCGTCTGAGAGAAAACGGTCAACAATTCGAAGAGTTAATTTATGGTTAATTTCTTATTTTTTAAAATGAAAACCTAATAAAATTATTAGGTACTTCAAGCACTACTCTGATATTATTAATTATGTGTATCCTTTCTACATTTTCTTAATGCAAATGATCTCCATAGCTGCCTAGATAAAATTAGAAAGATTGAAATTTGGAATGCATCAAAATTTTTAGCTGTCCATATCTCAAGAACTATCAACTCTAGACCTGGGATGGTGTATACAAAAATTATACAGGTAAGTCAGATAAATTAGAATTTAGGGTTTAAAGTAGGTCGTTCAATTGAAATTATTGAAGTAATTTGTGCCTGAATGTCATGTTTTGTAGCACTTCCGGTTGCACCGGAAGTGAGATTATCATGACACAAGCATACAAGGCCCCTAAAAAGAAGTAAGAATAATATATTAAACTTCTCGCATATTCATTTGTTTTATGTTAAAACAGTATAGTTCGCGGCTCTTTCGGCATTTTCAAACGCCATTTTATTGAAAACTGTTAAAGATAGGTATGGGGTATGATACATGATTTATAATTAGAATTTTACGTAGAATCCAAATTTAAAAAATATACAGGGTGTTTCGTTTAAAATATCAAAGTTGACTGTATTTCCGGTTGAACCGGAAACGGTAGTCAGATGTTTGAGCACTCAAAATCTGCATCTAAAGCAACCATACGAGTTCCCAAAATTTCAAATCGAAATATTATTATTTCTTAACAAAATAACGAGCTGGTCAGTAAACTCGTGGGCACCCGGTATATATATGTATATATATATATATATATATATATATATATATATATATATATATATATATATATATATATATATATACATATATATATATATATATATATATATATATATATATATATATATATATATATATATATATATATATATATATATATATATATACAGGGTGGTGCAACCAAGATGGGGTGGAGGATTGTGAGTAAACGGTGAGGAATTTCGAAAATTTCTTTTTTGGATATTATCGATAGTCAAACACGCTATGTTTTAAAATTATAGCCATAATACAGGGCGGTCCGAAAAACTCGTGGGGAACCAAACTTCTATTTTTTTAAATGGGACACCCTGTATATAATTGTTCCAATTGATTCTCCTGTTCGTTACGATCATTTTGATATAAGGTTTATTGGGTCTAAAATTTATAGTAAGGGAATGGGACGCGGTTAAAGTTGAAAAAATGCTCACAGTTCGGCCATTTTAAAAAAAAAATTGAAACAGGGATGGAAAAACCAAATATTCCATAAAACGTTACATATCCTTGAATACATTAATCGCTTGCAATTTGTTTAAAATTATTCACTGTTATACAGGGTGGTCAACTTTTGCAAATACGCCCTGGACTCATTTTTTTTAAATGGAACACCCTATATATTTTATTTACTAGCTTTCAAAAAATACCATACATGATGCCTTTCTGACCAACAGTTTTTTAGTAAACTAGCCGTGAAAGCAAAGTTTCTTCATTCTAATACGATTATACTGAATTTACGTTGTTTATTATTAAATATCTAATATTAGGAGGCCATGACACTATCGTAAATGCAACAAAAGATTGACGAACTTGTCAAAGCTACTGCCGCATAATCCATTATTTACAAGGTAAGCGTAGGTGAGGTAAGAAAACTGAGACCCGAAACCTTTACATGTTTATTAGAGATATTTCAAAAAACAGAAGATATTGTTTTTAGGCAATGTAAAGTAATTAATAAACCAGTTATTAAGAAAAAAATAATTTTGTAATTTGCGGAAAAAAGTTAAATTTTTGGTGTGCCCCTCCTAGGAAAAAAATGAAAACGTCTAGGTATTTTATTTATTCTTTTTTCTAAACAAATTTTACATCATTCTGTCGACAGTTTTTAAATTTTGAGAGAAAAAAAGGTGTTAGTAGAAAGTTATAGTCATTTGAATTTTTGTAAGCCGAAAATAAAATTTAAGAAAAAATTCAAATGACTATAACTTTCTACGAACACCTTTTTTTCTCTCAAAATTTAAAAACTGTCGACAGAATGATGTAAAATTTGTTTAGAAAAAAGAATAAATAAAATACCTAGATGCCTTCATTTTTTTCCTAGGAGGGGCACACCAAAAATTTAACTTTTTTTCGCAAATTACAAAATGTTTTTTTTCTTTACCAAAACATTCCCAGTGGGCTCACTATTAAAACCCGTAAATTTGGTTCGGGTCCTGTAAGTAGGAACAGAGATATACAACTTCGAAATTTCACCAGCCGCCACTGCCAATAGGGAATATGCATATAACCCAAATAAATCTGAAATATATTTTTTTATATTCTCTACAAAAATTAAATGTTTATGGCGGTTGCTGTTATCCATTTATTTTGGTCTTTATTAACAAAAAAAAAAGGATTTAAAACTGCAAATTTTCGCGCGAATTTCGAAACTTGGAAAACGTGATCCCATTGGCTGTGTCGTCAAAACTGAACTTATGACTCAGAGTATACGGCGAATTCGAGTGTTGTAGAGTCATCGACAACTCAATAAAAATGGTATTTAATGCGTAACTCATCCTATGAATTATCCCTGCACTTAAAGTAGAAGGTTCCTAAAATCTTATTCATGTATACTTCAAGCCGAAATCGATCCAGGAACCTTTCAATTTTGCAACAAAAATTGGCATTTCTGCGAAATTTTGACATATCACCTCAATAATTTCGAGTAAATAAACTGCAATTCTTTATTTTCATGGCAATCTTCGAAAATTAAAAATTTTTCAAATTTTAGATGTCCCCGATGCAAATAAAATTATTTATTATAACTTTAACGAACAAAAGCGATTTAAATTAGTGGGAGGGATTCTTAGATAATTAACGGATAAAATAAACCCAAAAAGACTCACTAAATAAGGTAAATAGTTCGGAATAATGTCGGTTAAAAATAGGATTTGTCGGAGAAAATCAAGGAAATCCGATTTTTACCCCTTAAATACGCTCCTGGATCACCCATTAGGTATTCATTTTACAGTATGATTATCCCTTTATAAGATAGTGTTGAAAAATTGGGGAAAAAATGGATAGGAAAAAATACAGAGTGATTCAAATGTACCGATGTCGAGGGCAAAAAAGTAAAAAAATCAAAATTTAATCGGCGATTGCTCCTTTCCTATAGAGAATGAAGAAACTAAAAAATATGGATAACACATACTTTGACGATCTCTTTCCGATGACGTATATGGGATTTTAATTTGAACCATTTTGACCCCACAAAAATTTAAAAACCGTGAAATAAGTTGGGTAAAAAATCTAAATTTCCAGCTTCTTCCAAATATTTCCATTTTCCAGCGATTTTAGGTTGAGGCAAATGTATTGCAAAAAAAGTATGAGAAGTTTCACTTATGAATCCGTTTTTCGATCTGACGTTTTGTTTTCGAGATATTAGGTACAAAAGAGGGGTCTGGAAATGGCATTTTTCGACCTAAAAAAAGTCAACAGAATTACTTGCTGCACCAGTTTCAGTAGAGTTCTGAAGTTCCGGGTCCCCTCCAAAAATTTACAGCGGTGTAATTCACATTTGTGACCTGTACCCGATTTCAACGGATATCGCGGAAATTTCAATAGCTCCGAAACGAAACATCCTGTATAACTGAATTTTTTACCAAAGCTAGTTCAACTATTCCTCGATCAACCCAAAAAATTTGATTTCTCTCCCTCTGACTGTTTCCGGGAAAATCAAACCTGTTCGACTTTGGGTTAAGCTTTACGTTAACTTTAGAGGAACGGAAGGTGGTAGAGCAATTCTTCCTCGACCGAGGTGGTACCACCCCACACATCCTCTTAAAGGGCTGGTAAAATCCCTACGGATGTTTTCAGTTCTGGATGTGTGAGTCGATTCCCCAGTACACCCACGGTACATAGTACTTAGACTTCGGTCTTCGTGGGCTGTCAGAGGATAAAAAAAACTTGTAGATTTTTGCTGATCTCCTGACGTCATTTTTCACTAAGGACAAATGACTGCTTTTTAAATTGAAATAAATTATACCGAAAAGCAAACATTTTTTGTAGCTAAATTGTAAAAAAATATTTTTTTTTGCACGATTTATGCAATAAAAAAATATGTGCATATTCCTTATTATGTACAATGGGACGTTTCGGTTTTTCAAATTGAATAGCCCATTGATGAGTTATGCTCATTTAAATATTTTGATTTGGAATGTAGTTACTTCAGATCGCATGGCAATTTTACACCTAAAGTAACGAAAAATATCGAGATTAAATAAAGACCTCTTAGATACGTGAAACAGGAGTGAAGTAATGTTATTTTCATTGTGGTAGAATTATCCCCTAAGCCGTCACATCCACCCCCTAAATAATATTAAGGGGAAGATAGGTTAAGTGACACCTTGTGTGAAAGGCCTCTCAATTTGAAAAACCGAAGCGTCACAATGTACATAATCGAAAATATTGAAATTATTTACCAACACTTTTTTCGTTTGTAAATAATAATAAATCACAAAATGTTTTACATAGGTTTTAAGATTGTTTTACAAAATAAAAAACATAATTTTCATGTTAATTTTTTTTATTATAATTATTAATATTCGCTAATGCTTCTGTTGTTAAAAGGTTTACGTCTTTTCCCCATATAAAGTCAAGATGATTAAAAGCTGAATAGGGTACTAGATATGATTTTATTACATTCGGAAGCTCCTTTGCAACTGAGTTTAAAAGTATCTGAAAAAAAATAGATACCTATTACAACTAAAATTATAAAAAATATATTTTTTATTTGTAACCCAAAAAATTATTTTTAATTACAAAAGCTTAGTAGCTGAACTAAAATAATTTAAAGAGACAAAAAAACTAAAATTGTAGTATAATATATATATATATATATATATATATATATATATATATATATATATATATATATATATATATATATATATATATATATATATATATATATATCTGTACCCCAGAGCGAAACTATGTTAAGTCACAAAACCCTCTTTTGAGAAAATCAAGTTTAAAAATATTTTTCACGCAGTTTTTGCAGTAGCTTAAACAAATTGGATTGCAGATTTGTAAAATTTAAAAACTAAAGTTCTCAGTGCGTCCTTAAAAACTGCCCAATGGTATTTTTTTTGAAAAAATACTTATTTTTTCCCCAAGGTGACTTAACCTAGTTTGTCTCATAGAAAAAATATCAAAACCGGACTTGAAATATATTAAGTCCAATAAAGATAAAAATAAATAAAATGCAAACAAAGTTAAGGACCAAAATAAAATTTATTTTTGATACAAAAATGTCAAAAAGTTATTATTGCATTATTAAAAGAAAGAAAACTGGCTAGTCGGATTCTTCACCACCGTGGGGCAAATTACGATAAAAATCATGGAAGGTTTTTGGTATCCAAGGTAATAGTTTTTGTAAGTGTTCATATTTTTTAGTAGGGATATTTTTTAGTTTTTCTCGAATTTTGGGTAAAATCTCAGGAATGAAAGATGCGTTTCTGGTGTTTCTTGTAATTGTAAAGGTGGAAAATTCACCAGTAAATTTATATTTGTAAAAGAGGACGCCTGAATTTTCTTTTCTTACTTGTAAGTAGACACATTGAGAGATTAAGAAATTTTCTCTTGAATCTGCTTTCTTTCTTAAAACAAAGGGAGAACTATTACCATCATAAAGACTTTTAAAATTGAAAAAGATATCTGTCTCCATCGCAGTCACATCAAAAGTTTTTTTTGTACCACATAACCTGACGACTTGTTGCCAGTCCCATGGAGTGACGATTCTTAGTTGGGAGACTTTTTTCCTTTCTCGCTCGATGATTGAGTGATCGCCATCAGCGTCCAAAGTATACCGTATACTGATAGATAAAAACAAACTCTAAATTAGGTTAGGTTATGTGGACTTAAAGTATTCCAGCGGCATACTGTCTTAAAGGTAAACAATGTTAAGGTCACTTAACCTGGTTTTGCTCTAAGGAGACTCTGGACTTAACATTATTCATAAAGGTCTAACTTCCTTGCTAAAGCGGGTAACTGAATATTAAAAATCTCATATGAAAGATAAAGTATTTCTCATATATTTAACATAGATAACGCATTTTTAGCAAAAATGGACTTAACATAGTTTGGCTCTGGGATACAGATATATATATACACTTCTCAAAAGAATTAAAGGGTCGCTTTTTTTAAACGTTTTCTCTTTCTCACGAAATTAACTAGAATGTCGATGTAAACATATTTTGTTAATCGACCATTCAGTTATCATATTTCACTAAATTCATTTGTTTTCCTTGCGTTTCCAAGAAACAGTGAATAAACACCTTTACTTTGAACGATAATTTGAGTGATTGCACGACTTAATTTATTTTTCAACTATTGCCAGCTACTATCTTTTTTATTCATACCATAAAATATTGGTGGAACGTGGTGAAACGAGCAATGAGAAGACATCTCAATCCAGTAGAAGTTGCAAGAATTCATGTATAATATATAAATCTTTAATACAAGAAGGAAGAGAACAGCGATATGTTGCTGAAGAGTTTAATGTAACTCAGTCAGTAGTAGGGAGGATGTGGCAAAGGTATTTGGAGACTGGTCTCGTCACCAGAAGACCAGGACAGGGTCGCCACAGAAAAACGACCCCCCTAGACGACCGAATTCTAAGACTTCAGGCACTTCGTAACCGTAGCCAAACCGCTTCCAGCCTTCAAATGGATCTTTCCAGAGCCAGAGCAGTTCAGGTGAGTGACCAAACTGTTAGAAATCGACTTCGGGAAGACAATTTGAAATCTAGACGACCTGCAAAGAAGCCAAAGTTGACCAGAAATCATCAACAAAGGAGGGTGATCTTCGCACGTGAACATGAAAATTGGCAATTGAGGCACTGGATCAGAGTCATGTTTTCAGACGAGTCAAGGTTTAAGTTATGGGTGAATGATGGAAGAGTTAGGGTGTGGAGAAGGCCAAACGAGCGGATTTTACCAGCATGGTGATATTGTCATATTAACGATATTGTTATGAACATGCAGAGAAAAGGTTTTTATTTTTTTAAGCGAAAACCGTGCATCGGATTGAAACAATTCAAGAGATCAAATTTTCTTAGAAATGATTGGGAATTTCAGGAATAATTTTAATTTTACGAGAAATCAGTGGGGTACAATCAATGTCTGCCCAAATAGGCAGGTGAAATTCCGTACGAACGCCACTGGTGGAAATAATGTGGTACACTAAATAATGCCTCTTGATACATAGTACATGTGTGCCAAATTTAATTAAAATATCTAAAGTGGTATTACAGATTAATAAAAAACTATTTATTTTTGAAAACTTTACCACCCTGTATTTCAAAAGTTAAGACGTTTAGGACATACGTTCATATGAAGTTTTCTTTTTAAAATAGACCCAAAAATCGCCCCCTTAAATATTGACATTCAGTTAGAAAAAGAATAAAAACTCGTAGGGTAGAGCGGGGCTAGTTGAGCCAGTTTTTGGTAATAGCCATCTTGTTCCGTATCTACATTACATTTTGTACAAATATTTTTATCAAATGTTACTTTGGCTATTTGTCAATCTAATTACATCTATAAATTATCAAATTTGTTTCAGTTTTGGGGCAAAAATACCTTTAGTGTGGTGGGGTTCCACTGGCTCAACTAAACCCAACTAGGGGGCAAGTTGTGCCAATAGATGGGGCAAGTTGTGCCAATAGATGGGGCAAGTTGTGCCAATATATGGGACATGTTGAGCCTTATGGCTTACCTTACACCATGGTATTGGGAAATTAAAATAATAAAAAAGAAACATTTAAAAAAACAAACTGAAATCTTTTAATTCTAAATAATTAACAAAAGTTATTAACTCTTAATCTAATCACTTTCACAATTCACACAAACTAGTTTTAGGAGCGAATGTCAAATGAGCCCATCTCTTGCACTCAGAACATTGTATCCATTCTTCACCAGGACGAGCTTGGACTTTTAGTTTATCCAAATATCTGGATAAAGTCATTCTGTCAATGTGGAATTCCTTTGCTGCACTTCTTTTGCTTTTACCATATTTCTCAACAGCTTCTGCTGCATTTTTCAATTGTTCTTGTGTAGCATTGCCACGTTCAGTTTTCCTTTTATACGTATGCATCCTAAAACCAAGAAATAAATAAGGTAGAATCATGTCCAAGCTAATCTAACTTTGGCGGGGCTATTGCTCAACTGACCCCGTAAGGTTTGGCTCAACTAAACCCACCACGGTTTTCTGATACATCTTATTTAATAACAATAAAGTAGTAACAAATTCGTCTTTTAAACACAGAAACCACAGCAGCAATTGTATGATAAAGAATAATTAACTTACTTTTTCTCTGTTTCTCCCAAAATGTCTGTCTGAGACCACAAGTACCTCGAAACACAATATTTTACTTTTGGTGCGAAATAATAAACAAAGTGACCGTACTCTTACAGCGAATGCTGGATACCGACTAAAATTTCAACGGACGGCTACCACGACTTCATGCATCCCGCGCAATGCGCGTTTTAATCGTACACTGCTCGAGTCAAGTGGTAGGCCCGGTGGCTCAAATAGCCCCACGGCTCAACTAGCCCCGCTCTACCCTACTTCGGAAATATTATTAAAGGTGTATTCATGAATACAAATTAATCTGAAATAAACTAAAATAAAGTATCCAACTACAAGGACTACAAGGTTAGTTATGACATTTTACATGCTTCAATAACTTACTAATTAATACTATTAAATTGTTACAACTTTAGGATTTAAGAAGATGTTCAAATATTCCTCCATTGACTGCTAGACAATAACCGAGGCAATCATAAAATTCTCTTCTTACATTCGGTAGTTGGTAAACTGAAATTCTATTGCATTCCGCAGAAATAGCATTTTTTAATTCGTCTAGATTTGGGAATTTTTTATCCTTGTATATCCTGTTTTTGAAATGGCCCCAGAGAAAGAAATCATTTGGCGAAAGATCCGGAGACCTGGCTGACCAATTTACTGTATGATTTAGGACGATAACATTTCCGTTAAAAGCATGGTTTAAATATTCCCGGACAGCCAGGGTACTATGTGCCGGGCAGCCATCCATTTGGTACCAAACTTCCTGATTTTCCCTGGCGGCATCATGTAGAGTAGGTAAAATATGATCTTCGAGTAGTTCCAAATAATATTCTGCATTTAAACTTCGTGTAAGAAATAATGGCCCGATAATATTTTGTCCGAAAATCCCTGCCCAAACATTTACTTTATGTGGATATTGCGTCCTTGTTTCAACAAACCTGTGTTGGTTTTCTTTGCTCCAATATCGATAATTTTGAACATTGAGTTAATTGTTTAAGGTAAATGTGTATGCGTCAGTGAAACAAATGTTTTTTAAAAAATCCCTATCCATGTTTGCTCTTTCCATCATATCAAAACAAAACTCCTGCCGTCGTATTTCGTCCCTATCTGTAGCTCTTGGTGCTTTTCATATTTGTATGAATAATATCCCTGTCGTTTCAAAACTCGTAACGCTGTGGTGTGATCTAATCCTATGTCATCCTCAAGTTTCCTTGTGCTGATCTTCCCATCATTCTCTTCCACGCACAATAAAACTTGCAAGTCACTATCATTTCTTGCATCTTCTCTTTGTTCCTGCCTTGCTTCACATCCGCAGTTATTTCTTACAGTGCCTTTTGTCTAAAATTTCTTGATAGTCCTTTCGACTGTAGATTTTGCAGGTATCGGTCTATTCGGATACAGAGCAGCAAACATGTCTGACACATTTTGATAACTATTTCCTTGATAATTCCATTTAATCATCAATATTTTTTCTTCTAAAATGTAATTCATGGCTAATATTTCCGATGTACGAGTTTTTATACCAATAAAGCACACATTTCAAAATGACAACTTCATTTGACAGTCATCTTTTACCTTGACTGGTGCTCGCAAATACGGGGCCATTAAAAAGGAGAAATATTAAAAAGAAATCGGCGATAACTCGTAAACGGGCTAATCAAAAATATCTAAAGTTATTCTTTTGAATGTAGGTTTTAGTGCTCTTTAATAAACCTAAATAGAATTTTTCTCTAAAATAATTAGGGAAGCCAATAATTGACCCCATTTAAAATTACATGGGATTTCCTATGTCCCGCTCGACGATGCAACGATGCATGTGGTATGTACAGGGTCTTCCAACGAGGACTGAACAGGGGCTCATTTTTGAGCTTCCTTGTATTTAAAGAAAAATCTAAAATAGCCAATCGATGTACTTTTTCCTGCAGAATTCAAAAATGAAACCAAAAATTTATTTGAACCAGAAACAAAAGAGTTACGCTATGGATAAGGTGTTTTTTTAATGGAACATAGCTTTTTTTATACGATTTTCGGAACGAGTGATTTTTTTTATGTCCGTTCTGATTAAAATATTTAATATTGTGACAGCTATTTTTATTAAATTTTAATGTTTTATCCAGTATAATTTAACTTCAACCTGTTTGAAACATACACTAGGTAATAAAGGTAAAATCACCTTGAAATCCTTCAAAGTCAAAAAATTTGACAAATTTACTATAATATATATATATATATATATATATATATATATATATATATATATATATATATATATATATATATATAAATATTTTTCCAACACTTTTTAATGATTGCTGGTTCTAGTTTATTCCATGCTCGTGATAAGTTTACAATAGCATCCCTGAGGTTGTACTGTTTGATAATGACATTCATATCCTTTGATTTATTAGCTACAACCATTGCCAAGAACATGGAGCGATAATGCATTTTGGTCAACCTAATAACGTTTTGGTCCATAGGTTGAATTAAGGGTGTAACGTTGTGAAGTAATGTTATTTTCATTGTGGTAGAATTATCCCCTAAGCCGTCACATCCACCCCCATAATAATATTAATGGGAAGATAGGTTAAGTGGCACCTTGTGTGAAAGGCCTCTCAATTTGAAAAACCGAAGCGTCACAATGTACATAATCGAAAATTTTGAAATAATTTACCAACACTTTTTTCGTTTGTAAATAATAATAAATCACAAAATGTTTTACACAGATTTTAAGATTGTTTTACAAAATAAAAAACATAATTTTCATGTTAATTTTTTTTATTATAATTATTATTAATATTCGCTAATGCTTCTGTTGTTAAAAGGTTTACTTCTTTTCCCCATATAAAGTCAAGATGATTAAAAGCTGAATAGGGTACTAGATATGATTTTATTACATTCGGAAGCTCCTTTGCAACAGAGTTTAAAAGTATCTGAAAAAAAAATAGATATTACAACTAAAATTATAAAAAAAATTTTTTTTATTTGTAACCCAAAAAAATTTTTAATTACAAAAGCTTAGTAGCTGAACTAAAATAATTTAAAGAGACAAAAAAACTAAAATTGTAGTATATATATATATATATATATATATATATATATGTATATATATATATATATATATATATATATATATATATATATATATATATATATATATATATATATATGGACAAATTTAACGCAGCACATCAAAATTTTTCTTATATTAAAGGAACAACAAGTTATTGTATATTTTGTGTATCTCCTCTTATAATGCACTTAATAAAACCATGTAAAAAGTAAAATGTTAAAAAAGATGATACTAAAGTGTAATTTTAATTTCAAATTGATGGCACTGCTAACGCACTCCACAGAGTGTTTTGATAGTTTTGAATTTCCAGCTTAAAATGTTAAATTTTTAAACACCCAGTATTTGGCTTAAACAAAATTTTATTAAGATTTTCCAGCATTCTTAACAAAAAAAAATACATAATTTCCTGAAAATACTAATAGGATTTAAGCAAAATTTAGGTTAAGCATAATACTAGGTGTTTAAAGGTACGGTTTCCTCGGGGCGACCATGATAGGCGTTCGTCGCTCGGCGATGATCGCGAACCACTGCTAATGGCAAAGTCGCTCAACATAGCCCCCTGGAAGGAAACTGTTACATTGATTTTCCATTGAGCAGTGGTTCACGATCAACGCCGAGCGTCGATCGCCTATCATGATCGCCCCGAGGAAATCGCACCTTAAAAATTAACATTTTAAGCTGGAAATTCAAAACACTCTGTGGAGTGCGTTAGCAGTGCCATCAATTTGCAATTAAAATTACACTTTAGTATCATCTTTTTTTAACATTTTTCTTCTTTTTAAATGGTTTTATTAAGTGCATTAGAAGAGGAGATACACAAAATATACAAATATACAATAACTTGTTTTTCATTTAATATAAGAAATATTTTGATGTGTTGCGTTAAATTTGTCCAGAAGTATATATATATATATATATATATATATATATATATATATATATATATATATATATATATATATATATATATATATATATATATAAAAAGAAGAAAAATGTTAAAAAAATATGATACTAAAGTGTAATTTTAATTTCAAATTGATGGCACTGCTAACGCACTCCACAGAGTGTTTTGAATTTCCAGCTTAAAATGTTAATTTTTAAGGTGCGATTTCCTCGGGGCGATCATGATAGGCGATCGACGCTCGGCGTTGATCGTGAACCACTGCTCAATGGAAAATCAATGTAACAGTCTCCTTCCAGGGGGCTATGTTGAGCGACTTTGCCATTAGCAGTGGTTCGCGATCATCGCGATCAATATATATATATATATATTGAATTTGCTTTTCTTTTTTCTTGGACTCATCTGGTATATTTTTTTTACTTTTTCCTTCTTAATTAAAAACTAAGAAGGGTTTCTTAATCTTGGATATTTTAGTCCTAATGAATTAAAAATCGTGTTTTTTCAATACTTTTATTGACGTTTCGGTCTAGTCCTTCGACCTTCTTCTGAATTTTTTTTTGAATTTCCTTTATTTTTTACATTGCTGAAAGAGAACAGCTTGTGTTGATTTTATTTTGTGTGATTGTGAAGAAAGTAAATTAAAAGTAAATTAATGTTTGTGAATTAATTAGAATTATTTTGTTATGTTGTGCTAAATTTTGGCTAGATTTTTTGTATCTGTTTTTGAATTTATGATTTTTGTGTTTTTTTGAATTTCGATCATTTCGTAAAATTCTTTTTTTTGTGTGTGGGTTTCTGTCCGTAAGATGTTGTACACTTTCAAAATCAAAGGTATGTTGTTTTTCTAAGCTATTGTTAGTTAGCGCTCTTTTGATTTTTTATCGTATTTATGACTGTTGAATCGATTTTTTAAATATTGATCCTTTATGAGCGACTGTAATGTTATGTTCCCTTAAGTTTTTTTTTTATTTTTTCCGATAACCCCTTGACGTATGGTAGAGAAAGAAAGTTTTTGTTTTTTAAGATGTTTTTGATTGGGTCTTGTTATAAAAAATGTGTATTCTTCTTTTAAATATATTGTTTACTAATTTTTCAGGGTAACTGTTGAGCTTAAGTGCTTCTTTAGCTTTTCTGATGGCGTATTCTCGATATTCGGGACTAGATAGTTTTATTGCGCGGTCTGCAATATCAATTATTACTGATTTTTGTTGAGAGATTGGGTGCTGAGAGTTGAAGTTTACGTATCTGGGGGGCCATGTTTCTTTTGTGTACCATTCTGTTTTTATAAAAACATACATATGTACAGGGTCTTCCAACGAGGACTGAACAGGGGCTCATTTTTGAGCTTCCTTGTATTTAAAGAAAAATCTAAAATAGCCAATCGATGTACTTTTTCCTGCAGAATTCAAAAATTAAACCAAAAATTTATTTGAACCAGAAACAAAAGAATTACGCTATGGATAAGGTGTTTTTTAAATGGAACATAGCTTTTTTTATACGATTTTCGGAACGAGTGATTTTTTTTATGTCCGTTCTGATTAAAATATTTAATATTGTGACAGCTATTTTTTATTAAATTTTAATGTTTTATCCAGTATAATTTAACTTCAACCTGTTTGAAACATACACTAGGTAATAAAGGTAAAATCACCTTGAAATCCTTCAAAGTCAAAAAATTTGACAAATTTACTCTAATATTGCCGAAATGAAATATTCATTAGATGAGAGATTTCAGATTGTTATCTTGTTCTACAAATGCCAAGAAAATGCAAGAGAAGCAATCTCTCATCTAATGAATATTTCATTTCGGCAATATTATAGTAAATTTGTCAAATTTTTTGACTTTGAAGGATTTCAAGGTGATTTTACCTTTATTACCTAGTGTATGTTTCAAACAGGTTGAAGTTAAATTATACTGGATAAAACATTAAAATTTAATAAAAATAGCTGTCACAATATTAAATATTTTAATCAGAACGGACATAAAAAAAATCACTCGTTCCGAAAATCGTATAAAAAAGCTATGTTCCATTTAAAAAACACCTTATCCATAGCGTAACTCTTTTGTTTCTGGTTCAAATAAATTTTTGGTTTCATTTTTGAATTCTGCAGGAAAAAGTACATCGATTGGCTATTTTAGATTTTTCTTTAAATCCAAGGAAGCTCAAAAATGAGCCCCTGTTCAGTCCTCGTTGGAAGACCCTGTACATACCATTCTGTTTTTATAAAAACAGAATGGTACACAAAAGAAACATGGTCCTCCAGATACGTAAATTTCAACTCTCAGCACCGAATCTCTCAAAAAATCAGTAATAATTGGTCTTGCAGACCGCGCAATAAAGCTATCCAGTCCCGAATATCGAGAATATGCCATCAGAAAAGCTAAAGAAGTACTTAAGCTCAACAGACCCCAAAAACTTAGTAAACAATATATTTAAAAGAAGAATACACATTTTTTATAACAAGACACAACCAAAAATCAACTTAAAAAAAAATTTCTTTCCCTACCATACGTCCCGGGGTTATCGGAAAAAACAAAAAAAAACCTTTAGTGAACTTAACATTAAAGTCGCTCATAAAGGATACAACCTTTAATAAAAAACAACTTTAGCACCCTAAAATCTAAAATTCCTAAACATAAAAAGAACCACGTGGTCTATCAAATACCCTGTAAAGACTGTGATAATGTATATATTGGTCAAACCAGCCAGTATTTAAAAAATCGACTCAACAGCCATAAATAGGATAAAAAAAAAACAGCGCTAACTAACCATAGCTTAGAAAAACAACATACCTTTGATTTTGAAAGTGTAAAAATCTTACGGACAGAAACCCGCACAAAAAAAGAGAATTTTACGAAATGATAGAAATTCAAAAAAAGAACACAAAAAGCATAAATTCAAAAACAGATACAAAAAATCTAGCCAAAATTTACCACAACATAATTAAATAATTCTAATTAATTCAGAAACATTAATTTTGCTTTCTTCCAAATCACACAAAATAAAATCAACCAACGCCCACACCAAAAAACAGTCATCCTTAAAAATATAAAAAAAATTAACGGTTTAAAAATATTGTAAAAATGAATTAATATAATATGGAAAAGAAACAGGAATTCCGCTTATCTATCTTAACAATATCAGATCGTCTGTATTTTCCTATATGCCGAGACATACTGAAGTTATTTAAAAATGTGTACCTACGTGCTTTATTATTTTTAAATTAGTGTTTTAACATAAACAATCAATGACAGGATAATTTCTTTCAAGGTAGGCCATATTATTTTATAATTTGTACACCGAAATTTATCTGACAAGCTGTTCTCAGCAATGTAAAAAATACAAGAAATTCAAAAAAACAACATCTGAAGATCGAAAGACTAGACCGAAGCGTCAATAAAAGTATAGAAAAAACACGATTTTTGATTCATTAGGACTAATAAACCCAAGATTAAGAAACCCTTCTTAGATTTTAATTAGGAAGGAATTGTATATAAATAAATATATATATATATATATATATATATATATATATATATATATATATATATATATATATATATATAAGGTAGAAAGTAAGTTGTCGATCAGCTGCACCTTCTCCAGCTAGCGGATAACTCTCTTTTTAGTCCACCTGTACCATCTTTATTTTTTGCAATTCACAACATCCCTAATAAGAATTAGAAGTCTGCGGCTGGGACTGTTGTTGCTGTATATACCGTATTGCCTGTGATGCGGACACTGAATTTTGTACTGGAGAACTATATTGTAACCCACCTGGAGACGACGCCGACGGAGGAGAAAAAGATGAAGCAGGTGACCAATTGTCTATTGCAGGTTGAAAATTAAGACATGGACGTCTAGAATCTGGGAAACATGGAGACGATATCAGAGGTGGAAGAAATGTATCAGGTATCCAATTGACATCTCCTGTTGCAGGTTTAAAGCCAATAGGCTGTGAGGGTGAAGGGCGGTAGGAGTTTAATGGCTGGCCGAGGACTAGCACAAATTCCATAGTTATAAACTAAAAACAAAAAAAACTTAATCAAAAAACACATGCATATGTGATTTAAGCCACAAGGCAATAAAATCTACGCACGTTATATTTCCTTTAACCTTAAAAAATCAAATATCAATGAGGAAACTCATCAAGAACCCTCATTTTATTTATAAATTTAAAATAATTCACAAAGGAGAAATATCAGTTACTATTTAATATAGTTTATCATTTAATTCTAAACAGATCTTATTAATACGAGTATTATCCTTTTATGGGGTCCGAGGACCCCATACTCCCCATTGTTATCAAGTACGTAAATCATAATATTTACCACGAAAATAAAAAAAGTTTAATTAATACTACTTACCAAAAGGCACTTCCACATGATTTTATACATTATAACAGATGTTTTAACAAATCTTATCATACTGGCACTATTCAATGTTCTACTGCCTTTTATATCTTTCTTCTTATAACGGACTTTTAGTAGGATTTTAGAACTGCGAAAGTAGTACGACGCACGTGGAGATGAATAATTACTTGCTAATTAAAAATTATGGTAATTTATCATTAAAGATGTAATTGATGTACGTACTATTTTGGTCCAATATTCCACTATTCCACAAATAGAACATTCCACAATAAAAATAATATTACTTCATTCCTGTTTTATGGTATCTAAGAGGTATTTATTCAATCCCGATACTTTAAGTGTAAAATCACCTAGCGATCTTAAATAACTACATTCCAAATCAAAATATTTCAATGAGCATAACTCATCAATGGGTTATTCAATTTGAAAAACCGAATCGTCGCAATGTACATAATTAAGAGGTCTTTCAAACAAGGTGTCACTTGACATTCCTTTCCATTTAAGATTTTTAAAGGGGTGAATGTGACGGCTTAGGGGATAATTATACCATAATGAAAATAACATAATTTTACTTCCCCCTTCATATTACGAGAACGGTGAAATTTCTTTCTTGGTTCTAAACTTATATAGTAGTAGTATATAGTAGTTATAATTATATAGTAGGTTGTGTTTATTTTTATAGTGATAAAAAAAGGTTTCGTGACTTGCTGAAAGAGTAAACACAATATTAATAATATTTTATTAGAAAAATACAAAACTATTGAAAATTAACTGACTGATATTAAAGCATGTCTGAGTGATTACTGTGATCAGGCAATACCAAATAAGCGCGTAAAATAATACAAGTGCGACTTATGCCATCATACACCAGTTTTAATATTGGGTATGATAGTACAAGTAGACTTATTCTTCTTTTCCCGCTCGATTCGAGAAGATTTTTACGACACACGAATTTAACATTTTTCTTATAGCTTTTATGATTGAAATAAAATAGACTGATACTACTTTGCCCAAAGAACCTAGTCATATTTATAATAAATGTGGTGTAACTCATTTCTTAAAAAAATTTCGTTATACTACTTTTCCCGCTCATCAGTCAAGTATTTTAAAACTAGTGAGACTTACATCATTATTGACCAGGTTATCACTTTCTCCATAATAAAGAATAATGGGAGCAGTTACTTTTGTTAGATTATACAAAGGAACATCCCGGCTACCATAGTGTTTAAGATTGTCCTCTTTGCCATAGTCGAAGTGTCCAAAAATACCTAAAAAAATAAACGTGCGTCTTTAAAAGCAAGCTCTAACAAATTAAAATAATTACTGAATGTTTTTATACATATTCTCATTGCTCTCTTATTAAAAATGCGATTTTGTTTCAATATAAAGGATCAGTAAAAACGGCAATAAGAATAATGGTTAATTGAAAATGTAACTTTCTCATACGTGCTTTATTAAGGCCTTTTACATGGAGAGGTTTGCCTTCAGATCCGCCTGACCGGATGTAAAACGGTATCGTGTATGGGCATTGTGGCTTCGCGGTGTACGCCAAGTCGGCGACTGGACCGAACGAAACAATAATAATATCCACTCTTGCCTAACTGCATATACGCGCAAAGATACTTTTTTTCAACAGCACTCTTCTTCTGGGTTTCTTTTTCACTCGGTATATTTTACTTTCATGCTATCGCGGCGTAAACTTCTTATCCATTGTAGATGTTCTCCGGATCAGGCGTAACTGTTTCAGTTTGATCTGATCAGTTCGACTTATCCATGTTTGGGGGCCTTTAGAGATAAAATTACGACTGAATTGTTAAAAAATGGTTCAGTTGCAGTGGAAGTTTTAACTTTCAAAATGCCAGTTCTAATTTGCATATGACATCGTTGGCGTCATTCTGTTGCAGTACTTGGTTTAATGTAGGTTTAATTATAAGAGTTGACACTTTATATGTCATTGGATATTTGCATGTTTCTTGATTAAATGTTTATACAGGACAGAACAAAAATATTACATTTCACTGCCATAATTAAAAAGCAATAGGTTTGCTCAGGTACAATAGTATATTGTACAACGAGCATGGAATGACATGCATTTCCTACGAGTATGACGTTTGCAGCACGATGCCGCAGGCGAGTGCTGCAAATCATACGAGTAGGAAATGGTCATTCCATGCGAGTTTTACACTATACTTTTTCTACGAATGTTACTGTTAATAAAATGGGATTAGTAATATTTTTCTTTTTAAGATGTCAAAAAATGTCAATGAAATTATAAAGATTTTGACGCGGCACCGGTCAACGCCACCTTTGTAAAATATACTCGCGCACAAAGTGAACTTTGTAGTTCAATCACCATGGTGATTGAAGCACAATGAAAATGTGTATAAAACAATGGACTATCTTCCGCAATTACTATTGAACATACAAAAAAGGTTTTTATTGACATGAGTAGAAAAAGTTATTTTTCATCTGTCTATCTCCTACTTTTTCTTATTGCCCTATTTCTTTTTGAGTAAATCCAGAGAACATTCTTCAGATAACAAACCAATAATTACCTGTTCTAGTTCCTTGAACATAGTGGGTTATCTGTTTTAAAGACATTCCTGCTGGAAAGTTGGTTAAAATGGACATCAGAAATTCCTAAAATCAAAACAAATTAATTAATCGTGTAAAAAAATTCTAAACGCCTAGATAGTGAGAGAACATTGGGTGTGAATAATCCATTGAAATCCTAATGAAGTGTATGTCCTGATTGAAAAGTAATACTATACCATATAAACTTCAAAATCTTATTTATCTTACCTGATTTCCAAGTTGGTCTTTAGATGCTCCAAACAGATAAAACATTTTTCTACACAGTGGCCTCATAGTGCACATTAATCTTAGAAATGGAGATACTTTATGGGATAACATTTCATACCATCCAGTGTATTTTGGTAACTGAAAGAATACTATTTTATTTGCTTAGGAAGCTTTCTATAACAGAGAATTTAATTTTAAAGAGGGACCCCCCGATAATTCCATCCCTTCATGAACATGTTAACTTACCTCTAAAATTTTCGAGCTAAGAGCTAAAAAATTGAAAATGAAACTTGTAATATTATACATGTTTGTTACTGGAGCAAAAGCATTCATTAGCAAAATTTTCTCGTTGTATTCTGGTCTTAAGGAGGTCATAACTGTAAATGAAGTGAATCCTTCAGAATATCCAAGATATGTAAGTTGTTCGTAATTTGTTGTATTGAGTACATGGTCTATCATTGCAGGAAGATCATAAATTCCTATTTCGTGGTAGCTAAAAAAGTATTCTATACTGTAGTATTTTTTTTTCTAATAAAATATTTTTTTGAATTTTTTCTAGATATTACAAAAACAATGAAAAGCAGTTGTGGCTGATCATTAAAATATTATTTTTGAACTGGTTTGATTACCTTTTTATTTCTTTGACATCTAGTATACAGGGTGAATTTTTAAAAGTGTTACAGGCGATATCTCGAACAAGTTTAAAAAATTTTGGTGAGTTAATAGGGAAATGGGGGACATATTCAAACATATTTTTGACATTTGCCCCCTCTCTATTTTGATGGATGAGGAGTAACTTTGGAATTCTAAATTGGAAGATGTACTTTTTTTATAAAATTCGAATCTATGTAAAAAACTACGTTTTTTTTTTAATTTGCTCTTTCGGTTACGGAATTATGATTAACTAAATCTTAAATGAATTTAAAAAATAAATAAAGTTTACTAATAAATTCAGTTGACTTATTTCAGAATTATTATTCGTTTCCATGGAAATGCTGGATATTTTGCCTTAAGTCAGTTGAGAATCTTGACGTTTTAACGATTATTTCTCAGTTAATTGCTCAATTAAACATGGAAGCGAATTTTAATGTGCATGTGGTTTGAACACGACGTGCGACGGAGCTACACCCCGTTATGCAATACACCCCCCTTGACTTTTTCTTGTGGGGTTTTATAAAGGAAAAAGTGATGACGACTGCACCTACAACTTTAGATGATATGAAAGACCGAATCAGCTTTGCCAGCTTATTAGTGACACCTGAATTGTTACAGCGGACAGGAAATTCATTTAGAAAAAGAGTAAGAAAATGTTTGGAAGTTGAAGGGGGACATTTCGAACCACTTCTCAGGCATGACAGGCGATAAATGAGATGAAATTAAATGCTAAATATTTTTATTTTATAGCCTAATAAATCATAATTCCGTCACCGAAAGACCAAACCAAAAAAAAAAAAATTGAACACATACCTACGTAGGTTTTTACGTAGATTCTAATTTTATAAACAAAAATACATTATACCATTTCAAATTTCAAAGTTACCCCCCACCCCTCAAAATAGAGAGGGAGTAAATGTCAAAAATATTTTTAAATATGTCCCCCATCTCCCTATTAACTCACCAAAATTTCATGAAAATATTTTAAACCATTGTCGAGATATCGCTTTGTAACACTTTAGAAAACTCACCCTGTACAACTGTAGGTCAGGTTTCTATCTATACTAGGAAACAAAAAGAAAAGCACCCTGCACAACTTCTACTGTAATACTGTCAGTTTTTCATATGTGTGTGTTCAGATACTTAAACAATACAATGACACAACATTGACACAAATTTCACTGTAAAATCTTGGATTCCTCCCTATTGTAATAATGTTATTCCCCCTCTCCCCGTCTTTCGCCAAAAGGTAACAAAGGTATGCTTTATTTCTATCAAAATAGGTCCAAACTCAAGATCCATAGGATTAAGTTGATCCTCAGAAGAGCAACCTACAATATTGAATTTTAAGGTATGCAGTTACCTATAGTCATAAAACTTCTTTTTTTGATGATCCGGATGCAGTCTAACATGATGTCTGGAATATGTATTGCCTCTGTTGTTTCCTATCCATACATCGTACCCAGCATCTGCCAAAATGAGTGCCATGGATCTGTCTGGGCCGTTAATTATCCAATCTACGGAACTGCACAAGAGACCTGCAAGAGGTGTTCATTTTATGAAAGAAATTTCCGTCTTTGTTAAAAAATGGTCGCCCTTTTTTACATGAGATAAACTGACACCGGTTGATAACGGGGAAATCAATTTGTTTTTAAATAGTACTTCTGAAAATCAACAGGAACAGATCCTTTTGAAATATATAAGGAAACGTGTTTTTTTGGCTGTCGAAGTGACAAAATCAACTACTAAGTATTATTTTTAAAACATATTTATACATTAATATATGACCTAAGAATGAGCAGTTCAACAGGTGAATTGACAAATAGGGTGTCACTAGCTTAGTAAATCGCTTATTTAAATTTGTGCTAATTTAATCAAAGTCTAACTAAACTAATATTATATAGTAGGTAGTCCTCGTCATTAAGTGTACATATAATAATGGTAAAGCTCGCTTCACACTTGGCACGTTTTCGTTTTCGGAAATTTTTAATTAAGGTCAATTACAAATTGACGAATGACGTTAAGAGCATTTAGTATAATGGTGGTTCTGCAGTTAAAAATTGTCAGTAATAAAAACTTCTCACATGTCTAGCGAGTAGAAGACTAACCATGCATAAGAAAAACAGGAGGCTTGCTTTCTTCTTTCTTAGACTCCTCACTCCGTCCATGTGGAATACGATGGACCGTCAAAATATATCCATCTTCTGTCTCAATTTCATGGGTTTCCAGTAAGTAACCATGTGATAAAAGAATATCTTCCTGTTACAAAGAAATTAAATAATGTTCAAGTTAATACGTTACTATTCTAAACTGGGCAGCAATTAAACAGAGGCAGTCTTTCTAGTAAAATTATTATTTTACCCTTTGTAAGTTGTAGCTAAGAGGTAAGTAATTTAGCATTCTAATTTTTATTTTTGACAATAAAATACGTCAGTAATTTACATACTTAATAATTTTAAAAAATAGCAGTAAACGAGGTAATTTCAATAACGATATTCTAAATTACTGTTTACTAGATTATATTTTTATTTCTTGTTATATTAATTTCAGATTGCAAATGTTTCTTGTTCCGTGAAACGAAACATTTATGGAATCAGTGCCCGTCCGTCCGTCTGTCACACGCGATTTTCTCTGAAACTATTCGACGTAAAAATTTAAAATTTAGCACAGAGATAGAGTGTGGTGGCCCAATTATTATAGACGTGAAATATGAAAACTGGGGGTTAATTTCAGGGAGTAAATTGAGACATGGAAAAAAAATTTCAAGGGCATCGTATAGTGTGTCAAATGGAAGCTTATTGAAGCACGAACTCAACAATATATATGATGTATTTTTTACGAACATTGAGATTTAGGTGTAGATTGAGCGAAAATTATGCCATTTAAAAACGAATAAACACACGGACCTCGGGTTTGCGGTAAAATGTTTCTATTTTGAAGACCTTTAAAATAAGGTACCACACGGCATAGGGATGCATTAAACTACATAAAAAGTAGATTTATTAACCAATAAGATACACCAAAAATTTGGTGTCTCTATCCTTACTAATAGCAAAGATATGTGCCCATACTAAGACTTTTCGGACACCCTTTATGTAGCAGAGAGTGCTTGGAATTTCGTTGCCCTGAGTTCCCGAAGCGTTCTTCGTTTATTATCACACATAAATGTTCAGAAAATTGAAATTAAAAGTAACTTCAATGAAGAAATCTACGAGGACGTTAAAATCATTTCAAATACTGCAAATCATGCCTTGGTACCAGCCAAATCCAGACATTTATATAAAGAAACTTATGCTGATTACAGAGAATGGTGTGCAGGTAAGAAAATCAAAAAATCTTCTGAATACTGTATACTGAATACTGACATACTTCAACAGCAATAGAGTAATTTTATTGTACTAGTATAATAATGAGACACTTTATGACAACAAAACTATATCATACATAAGCACTATTTTATTATGAATTTATACATCAAATTCTTTATTAGTTCGAACAGATTCATTATGATTAGCTCGCTAATTTGACAACCAAAAATTTTAAACTATTCAAGTGCAAGAACAAGACAGCTAAGTTTTTTTACTATGAATTTGTTTCAGAGTTTTTCGCAAAATTGTAAGGCTACATTCCACAATATCAGGACTTAATTCATTTTAGCAACACATTCTAAGATAAAAATCATTTGGAACCAAGCAAATCGCTGAATGTTGTAATAATACTTACGTTTTTACTGCCGGCTAATAAACAATCACAAGACAAAATCTTGTCAAAACCGAACTGATCAACTATACGATCTTAATTTAGACTCACTAAATTTTAAATCTTTTCAGTAATTTTGGCCATCAGTATTCAAATTAAATTTGGAAAAAGCTGAATATAATCGGTATACGCAATACGTACAATAGGTTTAAAATAATATTCATCGCTTCTTGATGAGAGTACATATATTTGATTTTTTTCTCTAGTAAAATAAGGATATTAAGTAAAGACTTTTTAACTTACTATACTATTTTCGACACCAGCGTACCAAGTTTTTGGGATAAATAACTTCCAGTTGTACAGTCCAGTAGCCAATAATAATACAAATAATGCAAATTTAATCATTTCACAGATTTCTAGTATCATATATATCACACAGATCACAAAACACTTTTATAATTATTTTAGGTAGGTAATAAAGTAATTCACCTAGGTTTGTTTACTACAAAATCCCCTCATATTTTTGTTAAAAATTAACTTTGTTTACGCTGACGCTGACCATGATATTACTAACACGTTTTACTTTCAGAATACTCGTAAGTCTCTTTTAATAATTATGGAATATCTTAACCATTGGATAATAGACGAGGTCAATGGTTTTTACAAAATTTTGATAGTTCAATATTCCGGTCTTACTTTATCTTGACACTTATGAACTTATCAGCTTAATTTATTTACATAAATTTTGTTTCAATCGTTTTTATTAATAAAATATTACAGAAACATTGTATGGCAACTTTAATCTGCTAGTATAAAAGATGCAACAGATCAGTAATAATTTTTTTTGGTAAAAAATAAACCTACTGGTTTTATAACCATTTTTTAAGGATATGGACTGAAACGGTTCAAGGGTAGAGTTATTAAATTCACTTTTACACAAGAGGTTTTCAAAAATGTTGACAGACTATCCCCAAAAGCAATTTTTGGTTGCGCTAAAGGCTTTTAATATATAGTTTTCAATTATATAATAATTGTGTTATTAAAAAATCGGTTAAGTGCAAGCTATACTTGCACAATTAGTGTTCCGTGCCATTAGCCCCCCACTTAACTCGCCGCGCTTTACGCTGCCGATGGCACCAACGCCGTATCACATCACGTATGTGCGGAGCTGAATCTAAGCCAAATTAAAAATTTTAATAAACATGTAAGGACAAAAGTTGTTCCTTACATCATGAGAAATATTTTTTGTTAAAAAACTTTTTCTCTAAAGCAATGGTTCAGCAGTTATAACGAAATAAACAATTAAAGTGTTTATTACAATTGATCGCGCTATAATTTTTTAATCCTGATAATTTTCGTTTAATCTACATGTTCATGATTTTTTTTCAGATTTTTCTGAGCGATCCTTTTGGTGATAAGGGTGGGGAACAGCAATTTTTAAGCGTTTTCCCCGAAAAATATTTAAAAAAATGCATAAAAATACATTATATATATATTGTTGAATTTGTGTTTGAATCAGCTTTCGTTTGACGCCCTACACGATACCCTTGATTTTTTTTTCCATTTCCCAATTTACCCCATGAAATTAACCCCCAGAATCAAAATTCAACTTTTTACAAATCAGGTCTAAATTGGGCCACCACACTCTATCTCTGTGCTAAATTTTAACAGCCAGATTCTCCAAAGGTAGGCCGGTCTAATTTGACAACCAAAAGTTTTAGACTGACAAGTGTAAGAATAAGACAACTGAGTTTTATACTATGAACTTATTTCTGAGCTTTTTCGCAAATTTGTCAAGGACAGGACAATTTTAGTACGTACTTTCAACAATAATAGAACTATATTCATTACAGCAACGCGATCCAAGATGAAAATCATTAGGAAATCAAGTAAATCGCTGAAATATCACAATAATTCATAAGTTTTTAGTGACAGACTTATTAACAATTACAGGACAAAAACCTGTCAAAACATACCTGATCGACTATAAGATCTTAATTTAAACCAGTACTAAATCTTAAACTTTCTTAGTGAATCTGAACGTAAATTTTTACGTCTAATAGTTTCAGAGAAAATCGCCTGTGGCAGTCGGACAGACGGACGGACGGACACCGAAGTGTTCCGTTTCACGGGACACTGAAAATAAGACAAGCGTTTAATAATTTGATTTGCCTTTGACTTATGTCAATTTTTGTGCTACCTGTTACCCAGTTTCAGTAGAATTTGTCTAAAACATCCTTTCAGATAATCCCTCCTTTTAAATTACCTACAAATCTATTTATTTAAAATAAATGTGGCAGCGTATTTTTGACGACATAAATACTCAATATTTTTTATGGTAATAAATCAGCTTTAACGTAAATGGCTACCAATAAATATGCATTGTACCTGACATAGCAAATAAAGTCATGGACAAAATTATCGAATATTGTTTGATATCACAATTGCTTAAAAATACCTTTCTGTGCTATTGCTGTAACCTTATATACACGGTGAGGATTTTTCAGATATCAAAAATAGGTTGGAATATTTTAACAAAAATTTTGCAAGGTGACAAGGAGGCAAAGAGAAATATTTCAAAATAGGTTTGACATTACATCCCTCCACATTTTCAAGGGCGGGTGGCAAGTTTCAAATGTCAAAGTATGTTTTTGTTTCGAAAATTCTATTCACCGCCGAAAACTACGTGTGTGTGTAGAAAATTGTGACATTTAATGTACTGGTTGCAAAGTTACGAATTTTTCAATAATGAGACGCCCTGTTGAAGTGAAAAAAGCTATTCACCTACAGAAGTAATCGAATAAATAAAAATTGCTGGTTGCGTTGATAGTTACTTAAGTCTACTTGTCCGCTTGTGACAGTGATATCAAGAGGAGTTCCAGTCTCGAATCATTACGACTGTTCAACAAAATTACATTATATTGAGAATTTTGAGATTGAAATGTTATTAATTCTGGAAGAATATCGAAAATATTACCGAAACACCCTCCACTTTTGGAGTGCAAAGGAAAAATCTCGGTTTTTGGATATTTCCCTTTGTTGATGTGATAAATTCTACTACCGAATCTAAGTATCTAGGACGACGGGAAGTAACGAGTGAAACTAAAAAAATAGGAACATAAAATTAAAAGATATATTTAAGCGTGTAAGCCCTTCCCAAAAAATTAATTTCAGACATCTCCAACGCAACTATATGGAGGGGAGGGGGCAAAAGTATATCGAGTTGCTTCTAGAAAAGGGTGGCTGGTATAGTGCGGCTTGAACTTGACAAGGGCACTATTGTGAGTAGAGGGATATGATGCTCCCCGAGTCTCCGCATGCGCAGTAGGGTCGACCTTGAACGCCCAGGTGTGCTATTGTTATTTGGCCTTGATATGCGCAGGTGTTATTCCAAGGTCAAGGTCAAGAACTTGGCCTTGAACGCGAGCAGATGTTTCTTTGTTTGGTGATGACCAGGTGTACGATGCTTATTTCAAGGTTACATTTGCGGTGCATATTTTCAATGAATGCGAGCAGCTGTTTCTTTGTTTGGTGATGACCAGGTGTACGACGCTTATTTCAAGGTTACATTTGCTTGGCCTTGAACGCGAGCAGATGTTTCTTTGTTTGGTGATGACCAGGTGGACGACGCTTATTTCAAGGTTACATTTATGATGTTAGTTTACCTTGAGTTATTACTGGGGTGTAACATGTTTTGGTATGACGGTCGAGTGGGTTGGGTCTAAATGTGGATCGGTATATATGAGGGTAGGGGGGGTTAAATTTTAGTATAGAACATTGTGTTGAGTAAAACGGTTCAAGCAAGTTAATTTGAAAGTCATGGCGTACGTGTGTGAAAATTGTGGTAAATCATTTACTCGGAGTTATAATATGTTACGACATAAACGAGAATCGTGCGTAGCACGATTTGAAAATATGCATGGTGGAAAACAGCGAAAAGTTGACGATGGGGCATCAACATCCGAGGTGCGTACTTGCACTTGCTGCAATATAACCATACCAGCAAATCGAATGGCAGGTCATCAAAGAACAATACACCATAAAAGTAATGCATGTTCACCAATATCAGCTGGTGTTGAGCTAGTGTCCAGTGCTTTTAGAAATAGGATTGCCACATACCGTATATCAAGTGATAATGAACATACTGACTATTCATTATTTTTTGATGAAATTAAAGCAAGAGTTAGAGGTAGTAAGTGACCTAGTAAGAGTGCGTTGTGCTTTGAAAGTTAATATGGTGGTTGTTGGTCGGTATCTTTTACCAACACAAGATAATATGTACAGTGACAAGTCATTTAATACACGCAATGAAATTGTCACTTCAGGAAGCGATTTGGAAGAAATATATCAATCATTAGTGGAAGCCATGAAGACTCAATCGACTGAGTTTCAGGAAAAAGATTCAGGTATGTTATAAATTAACGACTAAAAATAAAATAAATACTTATGTCATTCCTTTTTGTTTTCGTAGGTTGGGCTCTGGAAAAAATTCTATACCTGGAAGTAAATGTCAACGAGTATAAACCTTTTGGTGGATCTTCATATATAAAGTTACCCCGATTCATCGAATTGAAAAAAGCCATCATCAATGTGTTTAATCAAGATGAGTGTTGTTTTGCGTGGTCAATCGTGTCTGCTTTGTGCCCCACCACTAGAATGGCATCACAGATTCAATCTTATCCACACTATTCAAGAGTGCTGAATTTTACAGGTATAGACTTTCCAGTAAAGTTGCGTGATATATCAAAATTTGAAGAAATGAATAATATTTCAGTTAACGTTTATGGTTTGCAAAAAAATTTCGAAAATAATATGTTAAAGTACGAAGTTGTCGGTCCATTAAGGTATTCGGGTAGAAAACTTAACAGACATGTCAACTTGTTGTTAATAACAAAGGATTGTAGTATTAAAGATGATGATGAACATATTTGTGATACGCGTTGTTCTAAAAGTCATTATTGTTGGATAAAAGACTTATCGAAATTATGTTCCAGTCAAATTACATCACGTAGAGATAAAATGTATTTTTGTGATGGTTGTTTGATATATTTTAGTTCACCATCATCTTTGATATCACACCAAAAAAATGACTGTAACCACAAATATTCATTAACACCATCACTAAATTTAAAAATAGATAAATTTGGAAGGAGTGTAAGTGAAAATATATTAAAATTTGACAACATAGAAAAGCAAATGCGTGTACCGTTTGTCGTTTACGCGGATTTTGAATCGGTGCTTAAACCACTGGATACAGTGGAACCGAATCCCACAAATTCTTACTTAGTCAAAAGCATCAAACATGAACCGTATTCTTTTGCGTATTTAATTAAGTGCTCCTTTGACGATTCGATTTCAAAATTTGAGCTCTACCGGGGAAACGACGCAGCCCAGGTTTTCGTTTCTCGACTTGAAAGTGATTTAAGATCTCTTTACAATACATACTTAAGAGATATAAAAGCAATGGAAACTTTAACGGCTGACCAAATAGCGGAGTTCAATAATGCCACAAAATGTGGTATATGTGAACGACCTTTTGAAAATAATAATTGTAAAGTAAAGGACCACTGTCACATAACTGGGAAAAAAAGACCTGGTGCTGCTCATTCGATTTGCAATTTAAATTATAAGTTACCCAATTTTATTCCAATTATATTTCATAACTTGAGCGGGTACGATTGCCACATGTTTATTAAAGAGTTGTGTCGTCACGGAGACAAGATCGATGTTTTAGCTCAAAGCAAGGAAAAGTATATTTCGTTTACGAAAAGTATTTACGTTCACGATTATGTCGATAATAAAAGTGGGACAATAAAGAAAAAATATTTGAAATTGCGGTTCATCGATAGTTTTAAATTTCTATCAACGTCACTGGAAAATTTGGGTAATGGATTAGCTGTGGGTAGTTTCAGGGAAACAGGAAAATATTTTTCTGATAATGAGCAGTTTAATTTAATGCGTAAAAAAGGTGTTTTTCCCTATAGTTTTGTCGATTCAATAGACAAAATGAACCATCCAACTTTACCCACAAAAAATCAGTTTTATGATAGTTTGTCAGAGGAGCACATTAGCGATGAAGATTATGATAGAGCTAAAAAGGTGTGGGACACATTTAATTGTAAGAATTTGGGGGACTATTCGGATTTATATTTGAAATCTGATGTTTTATTATTAACCGATGTTTTTGAACAGTTTCGCGATACTTGTTTAGAAACGTATAAACTGGATCCAGCACAGTACCATACCCTTCCAAGTTATTCGTTTGATTGTATGTTGCGTATTTCTAAGGTAGAGTTAGAGCTATTGACCGATATCGACACGGTTCATTTTTTCAAAAAAGGTATTCGAGGCGGTATAAGTCAGTGTTCAGAAAGGATGCACGCTGCCAACAACATATATGTACCAAACTACGATCCTAACGAGCCATCATCTTTCATTGTTTATCTTGATGCAACAAATCTGTACGGTCATAGTATGTCGCAAGCATTACCATTTGGCGGCTTTAGATGGTTATCAGAGCATGAAATTTTAAATTTAAATATTATGGATGTGGACGATAATGGTCCAGAAGGATACGTTTTGGAAGTTGACGTTCATTATCCGGATACGCTATATGATGATCATTCCGACTTACCCTTTTTAGTTGAAAATATTGTACCACCCACGGAATCGGCAAAATTTTCAAAGTTAATTCCGAATTTAAACGATAAAAAGAAATACATCATTCATTACCGAACATTAAAACAAGCAATCAATAACGGCCTAATGGTAATGCAAACACACAGAATTTTAAAATTTAATCAATCCCCCTTGTTAAAGACATATATCGACTTAAATACAGATTTGCGCAATAGGGCAACAACAAAGTTTGGTAAAGACACTTTTAAATTAATCATTAATGCTGTTTTCGGCAAGACCATGGAAAATGTGGAGAATCGTAATGATATAAAACTAGTCACCCGATGGGAAAATGACAGGAATAAAATTGGGGCACGAGCATTAATTTCTCGTCCTTATTTTAAAAGTTCAACGGTTTTTAATAAAGAATTCGTTGCCATTCATATGGATCGATTAAAGGTAACTTATAATAAACCAATTTATATCGGATTTTCCATACTGGACATGTCGAAAACAGTAATTTATGATTTTTTCTACTCATTCATTAAAGCAAAATTTGGCAAAAATGCTTCTTTACTGTATACCGACACAGATTCGTTAATATTAAAAGTTTACACCGAAAATTTTTATCGTATAATTGCAGAAAATCCGGATAAATTCGATACATCCAATTATACCGAAGGAAATATTTTTAACATAAAAAAAAGTCAGTCAGTAGTAGGTAGAATGAAGGATGAATTTCCAGGTGATCCAATAATAAGTTTTTATGGTACCGGAGCCAAAGCTTATTACATAAACTCAATCAGTAGCGAAATTAAAAAAGCGAAAGGTATAAAAAAACGTGTAATTGAAAAACAGCTTCACCTGGAAGATTATCGGAATATCGTAGAACGTGGTGGTCAGATATTTCGAAAAATGAAAACCTTTCGAAGTTATAAACACGACGTTTATACCGAAATAATTAATAAAGTTGCTTTATGTCACCACGACGATAAACGTTATATTATACCATCAACAACAAAAACTCTACCTTGGGGGCACCCAGACATAAAGTTTTACGAAACAAACCCTGAAGATAACCTAAATATGTTAATACAAGCTATGCAAAGTTTTTTACCCGAAAATATTAGTTATAATTAGAAAAATGTTGGAAAGTCTATGTTTTAGAAAAATAAAAAAATATTAACTCCAATGTCACGTAGTTTTATTAACCACTATAGTAATAGCAATAGTTGAAATTTTATAACGCAGGATAGGAAAATACATAGATAATTGTTTCAATAATATGTTGTTTTATTTTACAATATAGTAATAAAGTTACAAAAATAAAAATTAATTAATGTCTGGCTTGTAAACTTCTCGTAGCATCCATTGTCTTCTCAACATATCAGATCTGCTAATCGGCCCTCGTCGACACATCAGCGTTCCACAGTAATGACACTTAACAATCCTTACTCTCAACAATTCAATGTAACTGTAAGATTGCATGTGGTCAGTCCAAATATATACTTCTCTTTTACAATTATAGCAAACAGCAGAAATTATTATTTGTGCTCCCGAAAAAGTCTCAGCTGGACGACTGTTATCTTGATCTGCGGGCAACATTATAGTTTCTGATAATAGGCATCGAAGGAAAGAGAGTGTCTATAAATATGGGTTGTCTGGGTCATATAACCTTGAGAGCACAAACAATAACAGAAGTAAGGACACACGATTACCTTGAAAATATGTCCTTGAATCGCTGTTTAGCCGTAGAACGCAACCTTGTAAGTTGAATTAACTTGTTTGGCCTCTAAAGCATCAACCGTCAGATAGGGTGGGGGAGTTTATGGTGGGGTGATAAGTATAAATTTGGTTTGCTAGGCAGAGCATTTCATAGTTCGCTAGAACAGTTCGCCAAGTAAATACATTCGTCAGTTAAGTGCAGTGAGTTAGTTAGAAAAATGAATTCCGGTAGTGAGTCGTTGTTAAATGCGTTTAACTTGGATGGAAGTATCCAAGCAGAGTTGATGGGGCAGGACGTTATTGACCTGCTGACCCCGGGTGTGTTTGACGAGTGGCACAATGACGACGTGCTAAACACTGCGTTTGTGGAAGAAGAGAATGTGGGTGAAAAAAAAGTATCTTCGGCGGTTGATTACGTCAACAACTGGACGGAGAAGGACGGCGGGCGCATCAATATCATAAGTGATGTGGTGGTAAAGAAGGCGAGGCGGCAACCCACTACGAAGTTGGAAAAGCTGCTGAAATTGCCAAAGACAGCCGGCAACAATAAAAGTCAATTTTATGCAGCTATGGAGGGTGAACAGAAGAAGAAGAAGAAATTCGTGTTCAAGCGACCAACAGTGCCAGTTCAATACCCCGATTTTTTGGAGACGTCACAACCACCGAAGCCTCTGTCACCGGTCGTCATCATTAATGAAGGCCCAAACTCGACAACGCCCGAGCCGCCGAAGTCCATGCCTCCGATTGTGTTGGTGGCCGACGCTGACGAAAAATCGCCGATCGCGAGTGCGCCGATATCGCCAATAGTTGGGCGTGGAATGTGCCGCAAACCATTAAAGAAGCGGTGCAAGCGGCTATTCGAGGCGGTTAGTCAACCCCGTCAACCTGCTGCTGCTTCTTCTGCAGAAGTGCCGATACCGGACTGGATGGAAGAGTTTTCTCCAAGCCAGAAGTGTGCCTTCTCCGTGGCTTTTAGTGCGAGGCAAAAACTAGTTGATGAACTAAAAAAGAACGATAGTGATGTGGCGCAATACGAGAGACAGATTAAGGAACTGCAGGCGAAAATTGAACAGTGTAAAAGTGAAGGGGAAGTGTGTAGAAAAAGACTTAAGTTATTGGACAATTTTCCATATAATTAATTTTAGAATTTTATTGTAAATATAGAGTTAAGTTATTTTTGTAATAGTGTTGTATATATAAGTAAAATAAAATGTTTTTGTATATATGATAATAAAAAGTTAAATGAAACAATATTTTTTATTTCTAAAATAAGTATGCGAAAGTTACACAAAATAAAATAAAAATGCAAAATAGAAAAAAGAATAGACGAAAAAATGTAGGGCCGTAACTTTAGGTGTGTAATCATTAGATGCACACAACTTAAGTATGCGATAAAGTGTTATGTCTGTGAAGAGAGGCTACCCGTTACAATGCCTGAGAACATGCATCTTATTTGTAATAAAATGTGAATTTTATTGCAAGTAAGATAATAGACCAAACTCTCGGCATTTTCGTAGAGAACTTACTAGAAATTTAGCTAGTTCTAACGTATGGTAAGAACGTACATGTCTTTATAGAGTAACACAATATTTTCCAAAAGAAATTAATTCTTGAGAAATATCATGTTACTTGGGATGTGACATGAATCAACTACAAACTACGATCAAATATTTTGTAGCCCTGAAAAGGGCTGATTTTGTCGGGGTAGGTCGGGGAGGGCATGGTTCCGGGATCAGTTGGTGGAATCAGCTGGACCATCATCATCCTGATGGTCCGTGATCCACCAAGTGGATGAATCGGCCGGACCGTCATGACCTTCCGGCGGCGGTGGTGGCACCCAATCAGTGCTGGAGTCTGGCTCCATGTCTTCAGCCGACAACTCCCCATTTTGCCAATCCATGTTTGGCAATTCCAGACCCACATCTGCTTCTTCGACCGCCCGCTCATCTTCCCAGGCATTAAACATATCTTCTGCCTCGATGTCTAGAAGTCGTTCGATGTCCAAGAGTAGGTCATCCATATCGACATCATTCATGTCAACGGTATCATCGCTAAAAACCGATGAACCGCGACTCAATGGTCTTTCGAAATCCATAGTTATATCTTCGTACTTTAAGATTTAAAAATGAAGTGATTCTGTGACCCGCTCGTAACCGTTTAAATAGAGATAATCTACCCCCTCCACCACTCCATCCCCACCTTTCCACCGCCAACAAACTAGAGTTTATTATACAAATGCCCTCCATCCAAAAATGATACTGGCGGACTTCACTGTCGAAAACTGCTTTTAGTTCTCAAAAATGGTGTAATTGTGTTGTGGAAAGGTGACCGACAAAGAAACTTATGCTCGATCCGTCTGGACTTACATAATTTCTATCTAATGTCACAGATGCCGTGGCATTAGATAAATACAAGTAAGATCAAAATATCCTGTACAGATGCCGTGGCATTAGATAAATACAAGTAAGATCAAAATATCCTGTCATCCTGAAAAGGACGGATTTTGCAAGGAAAATTATAGTCGATCCGACTGGACTTATATAATTTTCTACCTAACACCACATGTACTATGGCATTAGGTAACTAAAACTACGATGAAACATTCTGTGGCCCTGAAAAGGACCGTTTTTCAAGGGATAAAATCTTATTTGTAATCAGGCTCGATTACAAATAAGGCACGCACTCTTATGTTGTAGAGTACCAAGAGCTACTCCACAACCTTTACAGTTCGGTATGTGCGCGCGACTACCGAAATCTTGGGTTACATGACCACTGAAGAATTGGTCACCAGCCGACTTGTTTTCCAAGTCGGCATAGCAGCCAATACACCAGCCGTCATCACCCACCTTCACCAGGTTTAAGATCTTGCACACCCGGCGGGATCGGACGGGGAAAACTTTCCTCTGTCTAAGTGCCCAATTATCCAAATTCCTAGGAGTATCATCGCTTAAGTATCCATCATCATCTGATGATGCCATGTTGAGATGAGCGAATGTAATGAAGTAAGCAGTCGACTCGAGCTGCTTTTAAAGACCTCAGCTTCCCCCACCCTTGCTAAAAATACAGGAGGGGATGATGGTGCGATTCTATGACGACTACCAAGATATGATAGAACCCTTAGGAGATGACAAACTTAAACGCTGAAGGGTGTTTTACGTGCAAAGATATAAGAAAAAGAAATATATAAAATTCAGTTTTGGAAGGTCTAAAATTGCACCAAAGACCCCCAAAGACCCCCAAAAACCTCGAAAAATCCCGGGGTGGCCACTTCGTGCCCCCCCGGGCCCCCCCCAGATCGGGGGCTCCGCCCCCAAACCCCCGCCAGGGGCTACCGCCCCTGGACCCCGTTTGGCTTTTGCGCAACGGAGGCGGGCCAGCGGGTGGGCGGTGGGGGCGGCCGGGGGGGCGGGGGCGGCGCTAGCTGCGTAGCAGCGTCGTTAGGTCGCGAAGCGACCTAACCTCCGCGCCGGGGTTTGGGGGCCTCGCCCCCGAACCCCGGAATAACAGTCAAATTGTACAATTCACATTAGTTTGGACCTGACTATCTTTTCATAGTTCCCTGTTTTCCCTAAAATACATACCTACTCCCTAGGTCTTTTTTGACCGACCTCTTATTACTTTTAATGACTCAAATCACTCGGGTCTTATTTAAAAACGATTATGCCACCCATCCCTCATGCCTTCGCCCTATTCCCCACAGCTTCCCTATACTACCCCTTTGAATTAATTAGAAATCTGAAAAATGTCTTTTTCAATTTTTCCAAATTAAAAATTGAAAAGTCATTTCCAATCACAAAAAGTTTACTCTAAAATATTTTCCTATAACTTTTTTCGATCTGAGCTACACTTCTCCCGTTATTCATGAGCAAACCCAATCAAACCCCATAATTCTTGAAATTTTGATTAGTCTGATCATTTTGATCATAAAAAGTTTTATGTCAAATGTTCTGAAATGTCCTTGAACTATCAAATAATAATAATAATATTAATAACAAAATTCTTATTATTTGTATTGGCTAAACAAACCCAAGCAAACCTGAGCAAACCCACAAGTTATGTGCTTGTTGTCATTGCTTTGATCCGAAATAAAAATATTTTTGTTATATAAGGGTTAATGTGGTTGCTTTTTTTGTTAAAAATATACAAAAATAAAAATCTTAGTGGGTCGACAAATATCGATTTTTAGTTCCAAAAATATACGTCTCGGAAATAACTAAATGGATACAATTTTTAAGTTAGAAAAATAACAATTTTAACGGATCTTGGACCTTTAACTTAAAATAAGTTTTAGACACTTCTAGGTAAATTATCGAAAAGAGTTATGCAAAAATGCCAACGTCTATTTTTAAACGTCCTGAAAATGTCATCCTTGGTCATCTTTGCATTTTTCACCGATTCAGTGTCAAACACAAAGTGACTAAGAATATCTAAACTACGATCAAATCTTTTGTGGCCCTGAAAAGGGCCGTTTTCACGGTGGGTTGGAGAGGGAAACCTAGAGTGGTTGTTCCCCTCTCGCGATCTGCACCGATCGCGGTGCAGCTCGCCGTCTTCGCACCTCCAGCCGAGTGCTGCGACGGCTCCGGCGACGCTCCGTGAGCTCTTCTAACAGAGCCGCCCTTTCTTCAGGACCCAGCAGCATCTGTGGTCCTTCCACCACTTCCACGGGCTCTGTTGGAGCCGGCTCCGGTGGTGGTTGCGGTCTTGGGATCGGCTGTACGATAGCCGTTGGCTTATTCGCGTTTTTTAAACGCCAAGCCTCCCAAAACTCGCTTATTTTGGACTCCCTTGTCGTCCTTAACATCAGCCTGTCCCACTTCATGGCTGGTTGAGAAATGAAAATTGTGATGGCTGCTCCCGCTTTTAAAAGCATTTAGGATGGTGGGGGGTGAGAGTGGGGGTGAGAGTGGGGCTAAACAGTTGTAACATATCCTTTCAGAGTAACAAAATATTTCCTATAGAATAGATTTCTTGTTCGAAATATTTTGTTACACTGAAAGGATACGTCTGTTTTTGTCATACTTAAGAGCAGGTTTGCCAACGTTCTATGTGAAACGACACAAATTCAGATGTATCTTTTTGAGCGTATCAACCCAGAGTGAATTTATTGTTTAAAATATGTTTCTTGATAGAAAGTTATGTCACTTTGAATAACTAGAGGCATATGCGTTCTTATCATACATAAAAACTACAAGCTAAATCTTGCAAATGCTCTTTCTCTCGCCATCTATGTATGATTTAAACACATAATGCATCTCTCACCCAAACTAACACAATTTTTCCTTCAAGAAATATCTTCCTTAGGAAACATAGTGTTTAACTACAAACTACGATCAAATATTCTGTAGTCCTGAAAAGGACTGATTTTGTCAGGGGACAGGCAGGGTTGTCGTATGAGGAGCTTTATTTGTAATAGAATTTACATTCTATTGCAAATAAGGCAAGACTGCTGATGAACGACGGTAAACAGTCTCTCCCTACACAAAGCACACCTCGAGTGGTTCCGCCTTTGATCACCTCGCGAACCCACTGTAAAATGGGTTGTGACGAAATGAACATCCATAATCGCAGCTCCAAATCCTCTCGTGTAGCAGTTCATACACAAATCTCTAGACCCCCATGAGACGTAGGATTGCATGATGCAATACCTAGGTCTAAGCCTACGCGGTCTGCGTACGAGCCTATGTTGCACATTTGGTGCGACTGCCTGCTCGTCGTCACTAGAATAACCATTATCCGAGCTTGACGACATTGTGGCTTCGAGTGAATTTAATTTTCTAAATCCCGTCTTATATACTTTCTTTTCCCCACCCCTCTCCTAAATTTCTCTCTATTTTTCGCCTCATAACCTTATTTACCAAAGCCCCACATTTGAAGTATTAAAATAAGGCAATAGTAAAAATAAAACGCAAATATGTCCTTTATAAGTTTATTTTAAATATGTAAAAATATATAATTTGGAGAATTACATAACTTCAAACTAATGTATTGATTTGTTAGTAACAGAACCATTAAGTATATTGTAGCTAAAAAATGCATCGTGAATAACTAACGCGTACACTTTAATGTCTTTAGGAAATTTACTTTTGCGTGTTTCAAACTCCAATTTCACGTCCACTGTGGACGTCCTCACGGCTTCTGGTTGGTGACTGCAATCGATTACGAATAACGGATTTTTCAGATAGTCGGCAAAACTCATCATAGGATCGCTCAGTTCTCGCTGGTAGTAGCTAGCTTGAAAATTCTCATAATTATAATAGGCTGCGGCATACAGTTTCTTTGAAAAATCTAAATTCCATCTTTCGTACGGAAATACGGCAGAGTTCAGATAGAGCCTAATATCACTTATATCGGCCGTTGTAAATTGTGTGCTATCTTTTGCTCTGTTGTCGGACGAGCTAGTTGGTTGAAAACCGATAATCAAATATCTCGGTTTTTCGAGACTCGTGCTAGTTCTTAAGGCCCAAACGTCTGACGATGTTTCTCTCAAAGAAGGTAGCTCGTAAAGATCCCATTTACGGTAAGCCATTGGAACGTTTGCGTTACTGCCACCTTTATTCATGCGTGATAATATCTTTAACTTCTGTCGATCGTCTGGAATAATGTGACGAATTTTCCATTCAATTTTTTCAATTGAAATGTCTGCATCTACTTCGCCGATATAGCAATTGTTGAAAGTGCGGGCGATAATTAAAATCAACTCTTGCTTGACGTTAAAAATACCCTTTGAATAATCCTCTGCGAAACCCATGAGATATTTTAGAGGAAGCTTGCCGGAGAACATGTTACTTGTGGAATCTAGTATCCCTTGATTTGCTTCGTCTAGACCCCATCCGCATGCCATGAGAGCTCTATTTTGTGCGGCACCCAATGACACCATAGTTTTCATCGTTGTGGTAATTCCGGGTTTCCGAACGACGGCAACTTGCTCCCCTCCCATTTCATAACGACATTCGTCGAATAGAAAGGCGATGGCATTATTTGATAGATAACATTTTTTACTAACATCTTTGGGTTTAAATGTTCCTTCGATGTAAATGTAACTATCCGATATATCCAAAATGATATCTTGAAAGTGTACAGGTATACGAATTTCATCGGAATTGCGGAATGTTGGAGAACCGTAAGGTTTATATGTGTGTTCTTGAAAACTAATAATGGAGTTATCAAAAATGGGTTCGGTAAAAACTTCGATTTTGTCACTGCTAGCGGCCATCATTTTCTAATTTTTCTCACTTTCAAACCGATCGATTGTAGAAATTTGCAATCTTTCGCGGAGAGCTGGCGATTGCTGTGCGGATGTGTTTTCGATCGTCCGTCTGACTTGCGAATGAACCTTGACTGTGTTGTCTGCTTACTTTTATGTCGTTTAACTGAATCTTGAATTGTTGACAGCTTATGCAGTTGACGGTTAAAGCAAAAACCCATTATACGATTTTTTTCAACTCTAGTTTAACTATTATTTTCTCACCTCGAAAATCGATCAAATCACCGCTATCGTCCAAGATGCGTAGAGTAATGTTGTCGATAAACTGACGACCATCCGGCATTATCGGCATATAAATATTATTTTGCGGTTCTTTAGAGATTTTGTAACCGGGTTCGACGTCAATATCAAATTCAAATAACGTATGACTTTCCAAAGAATTCAGGTATGCTCCGGAAATTATATTACAATCCACACGTACGATGCGCACTTTCATTATGTCCACGATGGTACTTGATTCGTGTCGTTGTCCACCTTGCAGCAGCACAGAGCCAAATCCGAGCACTTTGCCGATACTATTGCTACCTCGAAAATCGATGCTATATTTTGACTTTAGCTCACATTTTAACGTATTATTATTGGCTGTTAATGAAAATAAATCGGTACCAACTTCATTGCATGACTCTTTTAAAGCGGTGTACATGGCTTTTGCTATTTCATTAATTTCGTAAGCTCCTGGTGGAATCCTTACATACTTTGGTATCGCTGTTTTCAAATGGCTGAATGAATTATTGCTTTCGTCGATATTAAAAATCGAATTATATGTGTAAAATCCCAGCAGTGCAACTCCATATTTGTCTGTTGTATTTAACTCGATGGGTGGGTAAAAATCCGCACTTAAGACACTTGTATGTCCTGTTAGAGTGAATGTGTAAGACATGACTGACCACGAAACTATTTGTGTAGCTATTTTATTGCTGTTTGCAACAGTTAAATGGATTTAAGCTGAAGCGTTGCTTTATTCCTTTGGACGTTTTTAAACTGTTTTCTGCCTTTATATTCACATCGTTAATTTTGCAATAACAACAAAATATTTTTTTTGGTATCGGTCCATCGCCCTCGTCCGAATCTGAATTATTGCTATTATAATGTTCGAAACAGTATTGATATTTCAATATATCGACGTCACTTTTTAGGTGATTAGGTAACCTATCCCAAACTAGTGCTATTTCATTTGGAGCTAATGCGATCAACACTTCTTTGGGCGTATTTTCTAACTGTTCGGCAGTCATTTTTTGTAATCCTCCGACTTCACGATATGCTTTAAGTGATAGCAACATTTTGGTGTAGTTGTCACGTTCCATTTGGGGTGTCAAAGACATACTTTTTACGATTGTAAAAGAAACTTCAAACACAAATGTCCACACCAGACTGTTCCGAATTCTTGTTGACGGTCGTATGTATAGTAAATTTTCTTCGTCGCTTCGGAACCCATCTGCAGATATCGTACCAATTCCATAGGTGGGGGTAAATCACCGAAACTATCGTAGTATGTTACATCAGAATTGCTTTTTCTATATGCTACCCAATGAGTCCCTACACCCGACATACTATCCAAATTTATAATGGCGGCCTCATAACGTTTGGGACCGCGTACAGGTAATGAATCTCTCATATATACGCCTCGAAAGTGTGGTATTTTCATTTTTAAGGCGTACTTTTCTATATCAATATTGGATAGTGGTCTTTGAGGTAGGGATTCTATTAGTTTTTTGATTTCTTATTTTTGCCGTTGTTTATATATAATCCCAAACCTGTGCGATATGGTTTCAAGTATAATCCATTTCCTCTTGAACTTAGATGTAAGCCGGTACCTATTTTTTCTGCAGTCGACTTTTTTACTGCTTTTACGGCACGCACGATGCCTGCTGCACCACCTGCTAATGAACCTAAGGCCGATAGTCCTGCAAATATTGGTATTAACGGTAATATCCCCCCAGTCTTCGGAATTGGAATGATTCTAGGCGTGCGAATTTTTCGTTTGCCACCGGCTATTCTTAGGGATTTACGTGCAGCTACTGCAGCTATTTTCGATGCTTTCATGATATTTTTCTCGACAAGTTTTTTCCCACCAGCTTTTAACAATTCTGATCGAACGGGTCGTCTAATAGATGATCCAAAAGCTACTTTGTGTAGTCGCTTATGTTTACCAACGCCTTTACCTTTAGTGTGGCGGCGGCGGCGCTGGAAGCGACGTTTACCTCTAGTGGATGCTTTTCTCGATTTTGATGATGATGATACACCCATACCAAAACGTTGTTTCGCTTTCATAATGTTGGTTACCAACCAAGCTGCAGCTTTTTCACCAGCGCTAGAGTCTTTAGATTTTACTCTTTTCCACGCGCTTTGCTCGAGTTCCTGATCTGCTTGGTGGCGAGCACTTAAATTTTCACTATTACGCAAATAGGCTAAATCGTGTTTTTTGCATGCGACATCCAAAGAATTAATTCCTTGATCTCCTCTTGCCACACGTTTTACTACTTTCGTCCCGGGCCCGCAATACTGATAGCCGGGAATGTGTAACTCAAACGGTAGCCTATTAATTACTGAATTAACAATACCGCTTCCAGTCTTACTTGATAAACGAGACCGTCTACTTCGTCTGACGAGCGACATCTGAATGATAGTTTACGTGCAAGTTCAGTATAAAATATAGATTTTGTTAAGATGCGTATCGTCAATCTTAAACAAAAACTTCCCGTCGATAATCTCGATGTAAAGGTCGGATCTGGACTAGAACAAAAATTATTTAAAAGACATGGTCCTTTGCTACCGTCATCTATTCGTGGATTATTAATAGGACCTTCAAACTGTGGAAAAACAAATGTTATGATTTCGCTGCTTACTCACCCCTCGGGACTGCGTTTCGAAAATGTTTATATCTACTCAAAGTCGCTCTATCAACCGAAATATGAATATTTAAAGAAAATTTTATCACCAATCAAAGGTCTTGGCTACTACGCTTTTAGCGACGCAAATAACATTGTGGAACCGTCAGATGCTAAACCTAATTCAATATTTATTTTTGATGACGTTATGTGTGAGAAACAGGACGTTATAAGATCGTATTTTAGCATGGGACGTCACAAAAATGTGGATGCCTTTTACTTGGCGCAAACGTATTCTCGTGTTCCTAAGCAGCTCGTCCGGGATAATGCCAACTTCATTATTATGTTTAAACAAGATGAGATGAATATGAAACATATATTTTCCGATCACGTTTCACCCGACCTGACGTTTACACAATTTCAAGAGATGTGTGCTAAATGTTGGGATAATAAATATGGTTTTTTAGTTATTGACAAGGACAGTGATGTAAATTCGGGCAGATACCGCAAGGGATTCGATAGTTATATATTCCTATAATAATAACTTGGATAATCATTTCATCGTTGAACGGTGCTTTGAAAGCATCATGAATGAAGAAATCGAATTAAAACGAAAGCTACTGGAAACTACAAATGCGGTTAGAAAAAAATTTAAACAAATTAAAGCAGCTAAAGTGCAGAATGAACATGATTTGGAAAAGTTTTATGAACCAGTTTCTAAACCACTAGAATCTATATCTAAAGCCGTAAAGCAGCAGCAGCAACAGTACGCAACTAAAAAATCAAGTACTACGACTAAACCACAAAGTCGGAGTAGCAGCAGCAGCAGCTCGGTGGGAATGGCGAAACTGTTTGAAGAACATCCAACAGAAGCGGATTTTGAAACATCTACACCGATTTCGCAAAAAACACAAATTCCTACACCAAAACGTGGAAATCGTGAGTCACTGTTCGAAACCCCTTCCCCATCAACGATAACATCATCTTACACATCACCACACACATCAAGTGGTAGCAGTTCAGCCGCAAAAACTATTCAAGATTATTTAAATGGATTAAAATTCGAACCGTCCCGTTATGATACCGTGTATGGTGTACGCTTTGGTAAAAAAGACAATAAATCAACAAAATATATTGGCAACTTGGTGGTTCGTTTTCTAACAAACGGAAAGATGGTGTTATACAAGAACAAAACAAACATTGCTGAATTCGATGGAACGGCTGAGCTTTACGATTTGATTTTTCTAAAAAATCCAGCATGCTTAGATAATGAAGACGAAATTAGTCTAGATGTACTTCGAAAATACCAAACCATTTTGAAATTGACGGATGCGGCCTACGACGGTTATGACAAGAAACGTGGTTTAAGGGAAACCCGATGGAGAAAATATTTACGAATCATAAAACCGCTAATTATGGGAACCAAACTGGGTGGTGGTGTAGGAAGAAAAAAAGGCGACAACAAAATCCAACTACCAGCAAAAAAGCGCCTATCGTCGAAATCATCTGAATATGTTTATTGGAATAAACCTAAGGAGTTAGTGGATAGATTACGATTATTGTGGGGGTCAAAAGTAGCTGGACATACCGGACATGATAATGAGATTATGTCAATTATGGAAGAGCTTCGAGAAGAAGGAATAATATATTAAGTTTTGCACGTAGTTGCCATCCTCAGTGTCTGATAAGACGTGGAACCTTATAATATGGATCCTAGCCGAGAAAAAATTAAAGTCGTAAATGAATTACATAGGACAGCAAGAAAAAATTTTGTTAGAAGACGTACGGTCATAAAAGGATATCGAGATTTGTGGCAAATTGATTTGGCGGAAATGCAGCAATATGCTACTGACAATGATGGTTACCGTTACATTGTTGTATGTATAAATTGTTACTCCAAATTCGTGTACACCAAAGCAGTTAAGAATAAGACCGGTGTTGAAGTTACGAATGCCATGAAAAGCATCATTGAAGAAGCATCATATGCACCAAACAATTTACAGAGTGATCAAGGAAAGGAATTTTATAATAGCACCTTTCAAGCACTCATGAAAAAATATAATATAAACCATTATTCCACATATAGCACGAAAAAAGCGGCAATTGTGGAGCGTGTTATAAGAACTTTGAAAAATAAGTTATATAAACAATTCTCGGCTAGAGGTTCTTACAGATGGTTACAAATATTACCAGCTATAACGAAGACCTATAATAACACTAAACACCGCACCATTGGAATGAAGCCTAACAGTGTAAAAGAGGATACCCCTATTAAAGCATATGACTATTTGAAAATTGCTCCGAAGAAAAAAAAATTTCATTTGGGTGACATTGTTCGCATTAGCAAGTACAAAGGTGTATTTGACAAAGGATATACGCCTTCCTGGTCCACGGAACTGTTTGAAATAGCAAAAGTTAATATTACAAATCCACCTACCTACTTGCTACAATCATTGGAAGGTCAACCTATTAAAGGATGTTTTTACGAAGCAGAACTGCAAAAGACAGCTAGCCCTGGTGTTTATTTAGTTGAGAAAATTCTTAGAAAACGCAAGAACAATCAAAACGATCAATTGTTTGTAAAATGGTTAGGTTTTCCAAATCAATTTAATTCTTGGATAGACAAATCAGATATTGTATAAATATTATCAAATAGGTTTTACGTTACGTATGTATGCATTATAAATGATAATAATAAATATTGCTTTTCATAATTATGCGTTTTATTTTCAATTTAACAGTATAATTATGTTTTTAAATAGAACTTTATCTAGGTTGGTTTCCATTTTGGTTTTTTTGGATCCTTTATCTTCGCTGTAGTATACCGTGCAGCAAGTGAGTGAATTTGATACATTTTTTCCTTAAGATACGTAATTTTGGTCTCATCATCTTCAAACATTTTTTGAAAAACCGGTACTAGCACATTACTAAGTATGGTATTTATCTGCGAACCAAGTTGATGAACTTCCGTAAGGACATATTCTTTGGTAGCAGCATCATTATCATTTATCGGTTGGGCAACATTCCTTAATAATTTTCCCTCTATATCAAAATGTCCATCTGAAGTAAGTTTAAATCCGATTCCGGGCAACCCTCGCGATAACTTGTTACAAACAGGAGTTTTCTGTCGACCAAATTTATCAATTGTGTTGTTAACACGACCCATTTTAAAGTAAAACTAATTCACTCTCTTTATGTTCAGCCTATATATAATTGACATAACTAATAAAAATTCATTTTACCATACACCATGAAGCAAGTAAGATTTGACGAAGAAAGAAATATTATCCACCGTATGTCTGTTTGGTGTTTTGCATATAGACAAGCCAGACAAAGTAATTTTCAGCAACTAATACTTAATAGATATCGTTTTCAAAGGAGAATTGCAAAAATGGATGTAATGCTAGCGAGGATTTTAGAACGGAACCACAGAAATAATATATATCAAGAGCGATTTGTTAATTCAAATGTATGGTGAATAATAAACATATTTAGTACAAAAAGATTTTTATTAAGATTTAAATAATACATCCACACTATCATTAGAAAAACGCACTTATTCACATAAATTTAAAATTACATGACTATCATAAGAAACTTTTACACTATATCTAAATTGTCTCTATTTTTCGGAATTACCAGCGCTGCCCTTCTTGGTCGAATTCCATGGTCTCACTATTATTACGTTCTGATGAACCTCCTCCCCCTACTCCTCCTCCTCCTCCTTCTAAGAAAACAGGACTTTGAGGTGATTCGTTAATTATTTCGAGATCTTCAAAATTGCTTGAAGAAGTCCAGCGCTGCCCTTCTTGACTGAATTCCGGCGTATCGTGATTATTATGTTCTGATGAACCTCCCACTGAGACAGCGAGACTTTGCAGAGATTCACTAGAATTTTCACGAGATATTTGTTGCGGTGATTTCATCCCATGTTTCTTATGGTACTCATTTTGACACCATTCACAGAAACCCATTATTCCACTAATAAATTCCCAATTTTCGCAATTGGCACACATCTGACGACCGTTTACAGAGAATGGGCGAACAACTGCAATTTGACGTTCACTTTTTGGTGACTGCATTTTGAGGAAATAAATTACTATGCAGTATTCTGGAAGTACTGAAATGCAGACTGAAACAAGAAAGTTTTGTGCCTCTATTTGTATCTGTTAGGTGACCTTCAAACCCCTCCACTCTCATATCCCATGTAAAATCGAGGTCACCATACACAGAATAGACTTGTTTCTTTATCTACATGCGCGTAATACGTATACGCTGAATAGCTTTTTCTTGATTCAACAATTTTGAATCGATTTCCTTAAGTCTTTTTGTAACAGATTGCAAAAAATCTTCATTCGCCTCTTCAGCAAGCTTTTTATTCATTTCATTAAGTTCTTTTCTAACATATTCCAAAACATCATTATTCACTAATTCACTAAGTTTTTTAATAATTTCACGCCTTTGTTCAAGAACATATTCCTGATTAGCGGCATCCCCAGGATTCTTTGGTGGTGCTACATTAGTTAGAGATTTCCCTTGTATATCATATTGACCATCATCGGTCAATCTAAATCCAACTCCTGGTTGTCCAACAAGAACAATGTGATTTTGGTCATTAAATTTTTGGCGCCCAAATTTATCAATTGTGTTGTTAACACGACCCATTTTTAGCTTAAACTGATGTGATTTTTGTGAAGGTTGCCTATTTATAAAAAAATTAAACAATAATTTAGGTACATAATCATTTATTTAACATCTCATGTTATTATATTATACAATGAATTAAAGATTTTCTTCATCTTCTTGAACACACTCCATTTCGTCATCGCTAACAGTACCCAATGCTTTACTATCAACTTCATTGGTGACTGCTTTATTTCCAAGGTCATCAAGAATAGTGGTGTCATCTGCGGGAGCCAAACCATATTTTCTAGCTAATTCATCGGGTAAATGAGGCACTTCGAATAGGTAGCTTCCCAATTCTTCATTTATCATTCCAGCGCAAAATTCGTCCAGATCAATGGTTCCATATAGGTATTTCTCGCACGTATGTGCTCCAGCCGTGAAATTTACGGCGTCTTTCATATACTTCCTATACTGACTTTCACTAAAACCCACATCGGATTTACCATAATTTGCAAAGTGTAGTATTTCTTCAGCCAGCTCTCTTAATTTACATGATAACCAATTAATGTACATATCTCGATTTTCAATGACAGTAGGGCAGTCACACATCTTAAATAGAAAATAATGGACATGTGATTGTGTGTGAGTGTGTGTTTTTCGATATATACTTAACAAGAACTATTTTATTACATTTTAAATCAACATTAAAATAGCCTAATCAACAATATATTACAAACAACCAAAATTTAACAACGCTCTAGTATTACCTCCAGAGAATACATGTGAGCTTTGCCCCAAATAAGTTAAGGTGTACTGATCACCGGAGTTATTCATCATTTCAATAGTATCCTCTGTCAGAATTTCAGCTACGCGTGATGGTAAAAATGTTTCAAATGTTGCTTGATGTGTTGGATCAAACAATGTGACGATAATGGCTTTTCCAAAACGTGAAGTCAAAGAATTAATTTTTTTTATCATATAAATTTTGCCCACCGTTAATGTAGAGAATTTTCTACGTTCCAGAAATTGAATATCTTGGTTTATCATATTATTAATTTCGGCTATGGTCTGCTTTGAAATGCTCATGATTTAAAATACAATAAAAACAATTACTGTCAAGTACCTTGAATAAACACTTGTAGAACACACCACAAACACAATACTTTATATGCCAAAGCAACAGTTAACGCATACGATGTATGAGTGACAATGAAAGCTATTTTCGAAATGAGCCATATTTATTAGGAAGTAATCCAAGGTCAAGTATTTATTTATGGTGGGAGGAATACATCCGACGACCTCGAAAAATACAAAACAAATGTAACCTTGAAATAAGCGTCGTCCACCTGGTCATCACCAAACAAAGAAACATCTGCTCGCGTTCAAGGCCAAGCAAATGTAACCTTGAAATAAGCGTCGTACACCTGGTCATCACCAAACAAAGAAACAGCTGCTCGCATTCATTGAAAATATGCACCGCAAATGTAACCTTGAAATAAGCATCGTACACCTGGTCATCACCAAACAAAGAAACATCTGCTCGCGTTCAAGGCCAAGTTCTTGACCTTGACCTTGGAATAACACCTGCGCATATCAAGGCCAAATAACAATAGCACACCTGGGCGTTCAAGGTCGACCCTACTGCGCATGCGGAGACTCGGGGAGCATCATATCCCTCTACTATTGTGCCTCCAGATTTGTTATCCAAAATGAGTGCCATCATTTTAACATTTATATTTAAACTAACCCTGCCGCCCTGTTACTGAAAGCAGGACTTTTAACATATGACATTTTGTTAATTACGACCTGGTTACGAACTTCATCTTTCTTGAGATAGAGGACCATTAGATGCCAGGACCATTGTAAATTGTAATATAAGGAATGTCAACATAATCCCTTTTTATAAAATGGTTAGGATATCCCTGAAAATCGAAAAGTTTTCAATGGTGAACAAGGTTCGCGTTTCCCCTTTTCTAAAGGGGTAAAAGAGCTAATATGTAGTTACTTTTTTAAATTTGCTTGGTTTCCTTAACCTCTACGGCAAAGATAGTAATTTAAGAAATTAAAAATGATTACTTTTTCCAAATATTATGTAACAATCTCATCTGATTCTTTTTCCCTAGACAAAAACTTACCCAACGCTGAAGAAAAATGGATGACGTCTACTTTAATGTTGTTTAAATTGTTAAAAAACAGAAACTTTATATTATTGTACGCAGTAAATCCGGCAAAATGCAGGTTGCCATTATTAACAAAGCCAAATTGAGATATAGTCAACAACTTTTTCACAAGGATTTTGTTTAAAATTAATTAAATGAAAATTTGAAATACTTCAGTTCTCTAATTTTTTTACGATATGGTCAGAGAAAAATAAGATAGAAAGAATAATATGTCGTACGGATTTCATTCATAAATTTGTACGATTTGCTTTCGATGACCTCCAAACCGACGTCGAAATAAACTGCCATGGGCGTACGATGCAGATTTTGGGTTATTATAAAGGAAGTGACTCCGCAGCCGGCGCCGGTTCCCAAAATGTTGATGCATGGAGACCGGCGCCGGCACCCGGGTACAATTTCTCGGATGCCGGCGCCGGTGCAGATACGGCCAAAACGAAATGCCGGCAGTTCTAACCTAAAATAATTATAGTTACGTATTTTAAATGATATGTTAACATTGTGTTGTTTTAATTTTGCGTAAAAACTATAAAATATGAGTGTGTGATAAATTTTCTTCATATGAAAATTTTAATTGTGTTTTGGTGGAATACAAGAAAGCCACAAACAATGAGTTTTGGTTGCGTGGTAGCAGAAATACTATTATCTGCGGTTAGCCTATGTTAAAGGTGGAAGACCATTCAAGACAAAAAATAAAAAGTCAACAAGGAAGTGTTCCACGTGTAAGAAAGGCTGCCAGGCTAGCATTTTCTTGAAAGTAAGTGAGTGTAAACAATTTCTGTGCATCCTGGGGATTGAACGAAATCACAATCATACTTCATCCAAAGCTTATTTCAATTTTATAGCAAAACAGATACACAAAGTTACAGGCTCTGCTAGTTATTTCTACCTCAAAAAATGGCAATATATCCATAGAAGGCAAGAATTCCAATCAAATTGATATCAGACAAATTGAACACTCTTATTGAAGGTATATTAAGTAGGTTTATTTTTCTTATCTCTCCCTTAAATTCGCAGAATAATAACAATTGTTATATTTTTGTAGGAAGATTTAAGTTTCGTTAAAGTTTACACTATAATAAATTAATATTTTTTGATTGAATTAAAGTATTTTGATTATCATCTTATTTTGACACTAATTTTCTAATGCTGCCGGCATCCATGATTGCTGCCGGTGCCGGCATCGGAGCCACTTCCCCGGCAAACAGCTCGGCTGCCGGCGCCGGCATCCATGATGGCTGCCGGCGCCGGCATCCATGATGGCTGCCGGCGCCGGCATCCACGACGGCAGCCGGCGCCGCAGGGGAGTCACTTCCTATTATAAAACACAGTGAGAGTGAGTATTGAGACGCGCCGCAGAAAACTCTCTCTGCTTGCTGTGTTGCTAGACCGAAATTCAATCGTGTAAAGTACAATGACGTTGGTGCCGGCGGAGGGAAAACTTTTAGTTAACCACTGGTTGTTAATGAAGTCACACGAGGCTCGAGAGAAACGGCGACGCAACAATCTTTCCGCCGGCACCAACGTCATTGTACTTTACACGATTGAATTTCGGTCTACCGCACTGGCTAATGTCGGGGTGTATTGTGAGAATCGTACGCGCCAATCTCGGGGTGTTGCCGTTTGAAGGCCAACGCGTTGTCGAGCTGGCGGGAAGAAGAGATATTCTCTCTGTTATGGTTATACATTCTACAACGCGTTAAAATTGAATTGAGACCTAATCATTAATGTAATTATCTTGTAGTTTTGCGATCTAAAAAAATTGCTTTGGTTGGAAATATTTTAGTTATTTGAATATGTATATGTATTTTAAAACATTTTCTGGAGCTTTTTTATATTTCTAAATCAATTTTTTTTAGAGAGAATCTAAATATTAGACAGTTAGATTAAAAGTAGGTACGTTAGAATAGAATAGAAAAAGGCCACACAATAGCACAAAATAGATACTTACGATTGTACCAACTCTTGGATTGGAAGGATTAGCAACCAGTTCTAGAAGAGGAATAAGCACAAATAATAAATTATGTAACATTTTAAAAATACAATACAAAATCCTTACAACAAATGACTATTACCAACCAGAACGTGCATTATTGTCTAAAATATAAAATGTAATAATTTTTATTTATTTACAGATTTTAATTATTTTTTAAATTTAATTATTATTTTCACCGATTATAATATGTATATGTATACCATGTGAGATGCCGGATTTTACCAGGTTTGCTATTTCTTTATTAATTAAACCGTAAATAAAAAAACTATAATCAAATGACTACTTTGTTGGCTTCTTTTAGATTTTTAAATCCCTTTTTAGATAATAATAAATAAAATAATAATAATTTTATTCATTTATAGTGGGTTACAAAAAAAAATAATAAAAACATTACACAGGTACAAAATGTATCACAGATAGGGTAGGGTAGGGTGTTTTTAACTTATATTTTTTGTTACCTATGTGTTTACACGTAAAAATAAATAAATATACTTTACATTCTGTACGTATAGAAATTAAAGGGTTCGGAAAAAAACGTAAAAAATTTTTGGTTTTGTTTTCCACGGCATAATGTGGGAAAAATTGGAAAACTGGGAAAGTTACACAAATATTCTAATAAAATACGGCAAATATATAAATAAAAGAAAACATATAACCTAAGTTTTAACAAAAATAATGTTTCAATTTTTATAATTTTGTGTAACATATACATACATACATACATAAAATAAAATGTAACAGGAAATATAAATTATTTACATAACAAAAAACATTGTGTCTTTAGGAATGAATTTAATACTATGTTTTAAAACAGAACATGAAATAAAAATAATTGAGTCTTAATAAATTATTTAGTACTTATGACAGATACGAAAAATCAGTTGTTTCCAAATTTTCTTTTCTTCCAACACTAACACTTTTCTTCTAAATAGTGCGTCCTTGTATATATTAAGATTTTGTTAATAAACTGAATAAAAGAACTTTATAAAAAAAATTGTATTGCCACATTTTTACCAGATTAGACCAGATTTAGTTCGACCATGATTATATATATATATATATATATATATATATATATATATATATATATATATATATATATATATATATATATATATATATATATATATATTTCCTTATCCATACAGTTATTTATTGGAAATAGCCATTTGAAAACTGGACTTTATGGTACATGGGATCAAAAATTTAACTAGGGAGAAATGAGAACAAGAAATTGTTTACTCTATAGTGCATAGCCTGTTTCTTGTGAAGTGTAACCAAATTGCGAAATTAAACGTACCAAAAATGGACAAACAAGTATGGATATATATTTTTTCTACGGCTCACTTAAAACCTAAACAGCAGCGGTCAGATTCACTACCGCTAGATAGGTCTAATTTAACAACCAAAAGTTTTAAATTGACAAGTGTAAGAATAAGAGAATGTTTGATATTATTAATTTTCCGAGTCTGTCCAAATTTATAAAGAAAGCCAGTGGCAGTTGGTGAAATTTCAAAATTCTATATCTCTGTTCCTACTTACAGGACCCGTGGGCCGAGCCAAATTTAGGGTTTTTAATATTGAGTCCACTGGGAATGTTTTAGTAAAGAAACAAATTATTTTGTAATTTGCGAAAAAAAGTTGGATTTTTGCGCAAACTCCCCTGGGAAAAAAATGAACAGGTTTAGGTATTTTATTTATTAGGTTTACTAAACAAATTTTACATCATTTTGTCGAGAAATTTTAAATTTTAAGAGAAAAAAAAATGTGTTAGTAGAAAATTCCCCGCCCCAAAAAGGCGGAGCAGATGGAGGTAGTTTACTGCTGTTTACTCTTATTCGTAATTCGGCAGTCTTACGAAAAAAACAATATAACAATTTGTCTAGACAGATGTAAATTTGATAACAGTCTTGGCAAAATTTCTAACATAAATAGGTAGTTTTTATTGAATAATTTCCCAGACAAGAAGCAATTAAGTAGGTTATCAATGGTTGGATATTTAAGCCGTATTGTTAGAATAATGTAATTTAAATATTATTTGTTATTTCTGGGTTTTATGATAATGTAATAAAGTAAATATTGAAAGATTCTTTTTGAATTTTAAAATAATTAGATGTTTAAAACTAGACAATTGTATAAAAGACATAAAAATAATGTAATCAAATATTCGATATATACATATATATATATATATATATATATATATATATATATATATATATATATATATATATATATATATATATATATATATTATATATATATATATATATATATATATATATATATATATATATATATATATATATATATATATATATATATATATATATATATATATATATATATATATATATATATATATATATATATGTATTTGCAACAGTACCTAACACTCTCAGATTGCTACCGCACTGATCGTTTCAGGGTACGTTTCAGGGTATCCATAGTTTGGAGGCCACCGGTAGTCGCGCTTGACTGCAAGAAGAGTTATCTTTCTGGTTATTTATTTATTCTTGTGTCGAAAGGTACAAATTTGTATCAATAAATTTATAATTTAACAATATTTAAAATTTACTCGTACTTACATAGCATTTTTTTTTCAGAAACGACTCCTTTCTGGAACCATATCTTCAAAATTTAAATGATCGACATAGTTTACCAGTCGGAGTTTCGTCGCCATCACCACCACCCTGTAGAATCCTTCCGCCACCTCCCTGTGAACCTTCCTCCAGATCTATCTCAAGGGAGTCGTTAATTTCTTCCAATGGAGGGTCGGATGCAAGTGGCGAAGGAAGTGAGGAAGAAGGTGAGTTATTATATGATATTCTGTAAAATTCTTGTAACGCAGATTTGGAGTTTTGTAAGTAGACGTTTCTTTTATGGATGCGTGTACGTATCGACAAATCACAAAAAAAAAAAAACAAAGTATAGTTGGCCGGCTTTGTCGCCGCCTTGAGGTAATCATTTAAAGTACAAATAATGACTTCACAGGTTCCTAAAACAATTATACTGATTGTTGTTGGGGAAATTAATGAAGAAAATTTTAAATCCTCAAAAGACCTCCCTGTTGCCAAAAATCTTAGTGTTACAGCTAGCAGCCTTTCATTTGCTCAGGTGATTACTTCTCTCATATTCGTATTTTTTTTTTGGTAATGTATGGAGTCACCAAATTTAGTAATTCTTGATGTTTCGGAATTCATTCTAAAGTAATTTTTGTAAATAATTTAGGATCATCCTTCTTAATGCACTCCAGAAGATTTATATGACTATACTTCTTTCTTTTTAAAATCCAATTTTTCATCCAACGTCTTCTGTTAATTTTTTGGCTGCTTGTGCCAAAATAATAGCAATACACGCTTTTTCCACTGTCCTCATATGAAAATCTACGTCGAAACTAAATATTAATACAAATATTGATCGTGTCAGGGCTTTTTCAATATATTGATAAGATATTGACAATGTTATTGACCGCATGAGGACTGCTTACACAGAAATAAAGCATGGTTGGGTTTATTTAGTTCATAGTATTTTCTAAACATTTCATCATTAGATAAAATATTTTGCCAGCAAGCTACCCCAGATTTGTTTAGGACCAGGTAATCACGAAAATTTTGTTTTCTAAGAATTGTTCAGTACCAAACTTTTTTTCTTAAAACTAAAATAGTAGTAAAATCTTCCAAGTGGGTTGGATTCCGATCCGTGATTAGGAATAATGATTCGAATCCCAGAATTAGAATCATTTATGCTGTAACAATTCGAATTCGAGTCGTAATGCAAATGCTTTACTAAAATCTGGATTTGTGATTCGATATTTTTAACAGGATCCTTACCCAGCTCTGCTTAGAAATTGATCTATTATTTCAGGATATGGTGCAACATGTGATATTAGCCTTATGGAACGCCTAGTGCTTTCCCATCCAATATGGTTTTTGCCAGGAATCCAGCGTGCGGGAGCTTTCCACCTACTTCAAGGCAAAGAAGAAGGATGTTTTGTTGTGAGAAAGTCATCTCAATCGGATACAATGGCGTTATCGGTTCGACTACCTCCAGACAAAGGTAAAGACTTTTTTTGAAAATATAATTATATTTCCAAAAATAAAATATGCGTTATAATGTAAGTATTACCTTTTTAATTTCGTTAAGAGGTAGGTTAAATGTTTGTTAAAATATATAGGCATACATTGCAATTTATATAAAACGAAAAATAATAAAGTTCGCGTAAAATATGCATTTTCTCACAAATTTATATCAAGTCATCCTGCCATAAAACTTAAAACTTTAGAACCAGGTTATTGTTATTGAGTTAAGCATTATTTTTATATTAAAATTTTTATGCGAATTGGCAATTTCATGACATTTACAATCATTCTAATTTTGTATCGTTTATTTTTTAGGACCATATATCGAGCACTATTTAATTCATAGCTCTGAGGGTAGACTAGGTCTAGAAACAAGCGAGAATCGTTTCGTAGATATGGCTGCTCTAATAGCTCATTATGCCAGTTGCTGTGACGAGTTGCCAGTTCAATTAATACTACCAAAAGCAATAAGGGAATCGAAGAGTCGACAACAACTATCATCTTTAGCGCTGTTAGGACAGGTAGGACTGTACTTTAAAATTAGGTGATTTTTACTTAAACAAGAAATATTCGAACAAAATTATTATGTTGCAGGAATTTTGGAGTTACAGTCCACCTCCGTCAGCTGCATCAAGTCCAGACGCCGACCTAGTTCTAAACTTAAATCCTTTAATGAGTACCTTTAAGCAAGCAGAGCCCTCTACCCCTGTACAATCAAAACCCACCAGACCAAATACACTTAATTTGCTTAATAAAAACGATCCCAAATCAGAAATAATGAGAAGTATGTCTTCCCTGAAAGGGGATTCGCTTGGCAAGAATCCGCCTCCGCCTCCACCAAGGGTAAATTTTGTTACGGAATAATTCGTGTGACTTGATACAAGAGTGATAACAGTTACTTTTTTATGAAATGCGTTATTATGTCAAAATAATAGAAAAATAAAAAAACATCTTATTTGTTAAAACGGTCAGAGACTAGACTATTCTTTTACCAGTGCTTTAATGTGAGTAATTGACCTCAAACTGGCTCTGTATTTAATTACTAGCCTGTAATTGTTTATTTAAGCCAAGATACAGGGCAGATTGTAAATTTATGGGAGGTAAAATTTAAAAAATCTTAGTTTCTTAGATCAGGTCAAAGTCAATATGACCGATGAAAGTTAAAGGGCTAATATCGTTTTTTTTATAAAATAGTAAATATTTTTCAATTAAACAAAATGTTGAAGGGCAATATAGCATTTATTATTTAACAAAATAATTCTGCCCAGAGATAATTTATTTTGACAGCCATAAAACATTAACAGCCAGATTCTCCAACGCTAGTCCGGTCTAATTAGACAACCAAAAGTTTTAAACTGACAACTGTAAGAATAAGACAACTAAATTTTATACTATGAATTTATTTCGGAGCTTTTTCGCAAATTTATAAAGAAAAGGGCAATTTTAGAACGCACTTTCGTCAATAATAGAACTAAATTCACTCTCGCATCCCATTCCAAGATGAAAATCATTTGAAAACCAACCAAATCGCTGAAATATCCGAATAATTCATAAGTTTTCAATGACATCTTATTAACAACGGCAGGACAAAAACTTGTCAAAACATAACTGATCAACTAGAAGATCTTAATTTAAACCAGTACTAAATCTTAAACTTTCTTAGTGAATCTGGACGTCACATTTGGAATAAAACTTTTACTCCTCTTTTCTGAACACAGACATATTTTACATTGGCCCTTCTAGCACCAAGCCACCTAATTAATTTATCACGTTTCCAGCTTATATAGTCAACTTTTTCTTAGATCTCGCAATATGGTGGCCAAGCCACTTATCATTTATGGCACCCTGTTGAAGTCTGGTCTATTTTACTTTTAGAGGTTGGCTAAAAAGACAGGACCGGACTTGTACTTACCGTTCAACTTAAATAATAAACACCAAGAAAATCTAGTCTCTGAAATCTATAAAGTTAAAAAGTAAAATGTTTATTACACACACTATAGGGGAAAGGGAGGCACTTTCAACCATTTTTGATAAAACGCAGCATAATTTGTATGATATGATATTATTACTAAAACGTTCTTATTAAGATAACTAATAGAGGTTTTTTCTTTATTTTAACTACACTGGCCATGCTTTATTTGGAATATTTGTGCACGTAAGATAGCAAAGGAAAAAAAGTGTAAAATGGCTGAAACTGCCCCAGTGGTGGGGTACTTTCGGCCATACAGTGGGGTAGTTTCAACCACTGATAATTTGGATATTAAAAGCCTCAGTTTTCATCTACAAAATATTTTAATTTTAAAGATACAAATACACATTACCTACCTATGACATAAACTTAATAAAACTTCTTTCTTAACTAGGTAAGCAAAGGTAATTTTTAAGGGAAAAAGTCATGAAACGTATAACGTAAATAAATTCTTAATTAATGGAATATGCTTCAAGATTGACTCCAAAATACAGTAATCTTGAAGTTCTCGCCGTTTTGGCCGAATTTGGTGGGGGCAACTTCAGTATCACCTCAGAACGATTGACGACTGATATGTCATCAACGACCGGATAAATAAATTTATAAGTTGGTATTTTACGGCGTAAAAATTTTACAACATATTCATCGCGTTTTGTTATATCGATAACTCTCCCTACATAATGGATAGTTGTAGATTTTAGGACAAATTTTACTAACAAAAAATCGTTTATATTTATAATATCATTGTCTTTCAGTTCTTCGCACGTATCTTCCTGCTCGCTAAAATCGTCACTCAGATCTTCTGAATCAAGTTCTATTGACTGGTCTTCATCAGAACTACTTGTGCTGGGATATCTGTTCCTCCTTTTCTCTGCTTTACTCTTCTTATTTTGATGTGGAAAAACTTGTTTTGCTACTATTTTTCTTTTTCGTTCTTCTTGCTTTGTCTTTCGACTTTCTCGTTCTTTTTCAATTTCTTCTAATCGCTCCTTTTCGGGGGTGTCTGTATATATCCTGGACTTTCCCTTTCTACTGTTACCCTGCTTTCGTTGCTTGTTAATGCGTGGTCTTGGATAGGGCCTGACCAAATCTGGTGTTAGAGAAGAACTCAAACTGGGACGCTGAACTGAAATTATAGAAAAGGAGATATTAAAGCTTGTTCTGACAAGGTTTTATAATATTTTGTAAGCCGGCAAATAAAGGCGACAAAGAAATAATTTGACGGAGTATTTGCTGAAAGTTTCCAAATATTTATCAAAATCACAACAACCACAAACATTCAAATATATTTTACAAAAAAAAAATATTACCTAAGCTAACTGAGCTTGTCGATGGTTTGGGTGATGAAGGTGGCGTCTTACTAGTCGCATCTGGATCCTCTTGGGAAGCGTCACTCGGTAGAGCTGGTATCGGCGATATTACTTTCTCCATTATAGGTTTTTCTGAACGGCATAGAGCACTATTCTCAGTTTCTTCGTCTACGTCGACAAAGCTCGCCACAAAGTCGTCGTCTCTGAAGGCTAATCTGTTGACAGGCCACAATCCTGGTTTTTCGAAGGACTTGGTAATATTTTTTTGCGTAAAAGCTGTATGAAAAGCTACTTTTGTTAGTTGGGCAATTTGCTTAATACTAATTGTTTTACCAGCATTGGACGTCATCCAGTCATTGAAAGCGACTGACAGACAGTTCTTGAATGGCCCATACACTCCCACATCAAGCGGTTGCAATTTATGAGAAGTGTGGGGAGGAAAAGAGAGCATTATAATTCCATTATCCCTACAAAAATTTATAGCTCGGACAGTGGTATGGGATTCATGGTTGTCTAATAAAAGTAATATTTTGTTCTCCTTCGAGCAATGTGTTTGTTTCTGAATATGGTCCAAAACGCTAAGAAACAATTCGCCTGTCATCCAGCCACTTTTGTTACCCAAAGCGAGACTTGAGGTAGGCGCATCAATCAAATATTCATCTGGATTCCGAACCCTAGGGAACACATAAACAGGTGGTAAAGCATGTCCCACTGCATTTATTATCCCAACGAAAGTCGTTAGTTCACCCCTTTCAGCAGAGGCTGCCTGACTAACTTGTTTTTTCCCTTTAGGAGCAACAACTTTTACAGGTTTAAGAACTGTTGTGACACCTGTTTCATCGACGTTGTATATTTGTTCAGGTTTTAGATTGTGTTTTTTTATTATCGTTACAAAATTTTCAAAAAATTCGGCCACGCATCTTTTATTAAAACCTGTTGCTCTTGCCAAACTCGTACTTTCAGGCTTTCTTAAACTTAAGACATCTTTATTTCTCTTCATAAATGATTTTAACCATTCTATTCCGGCCTTCTTTTCATTATTCCATTTCTCCGGGATTTTGCAATTTGGAAGAATACATGCATAATCATATGCTAGCACTCTTATCTGCTTATAAGTTAATCCATAGTTCATATTAGAGCAAGTCTTAATATACTTTACCAATTCAGATTCCTGAGCGCTTGTGAAAACTTGGGAAACTGTATATTTGCTCGAATATTTTGGAACATCTTTCCCCTCCTCTTCCCCATTACTTTCATTTCCAGAGTCATCATTATATAGTGAAGCCAATTTTTCCGGAGAATTCTTTCGCTTCAGTTTTTCAATTCTTGAATGTAAAGTGCCCCTTTTAATATCGAAGTGTCCTGCAGCTACTCTTTCAGACATTCTTTTATTTAGAACACTGCGTATTGCCTCTTTCATTCTGTTTTCATCTATTTCTGTTCTGTGGGTCTTTTTTCTGTAAGTTCGTACCATCTGTAATAAATATTAATAACTTAACTGAAAAGCTCTCTGTCTACCTGAATGTGGGGCAGATTCAACCAGTGGTCGAATCTGCCTCATATAGCTAAGGTTGAATGTGCCCCGTTACCACGTTTAAAGAATTATTGGACATAATACCGACAAAATAAATTTTAAAGTTAGAAAATGCCGTTCCCCATCTATATGCAACAACAATAGGTAATATGGGGCAACCGTTATGCAAATTCTATGAAAAATGCATTAGCTAGCTTTAAATTAAAAAGTGATTGTTACTTACCCTGAATTGCCAATATTCACTTTGTAATGTTTAACACAAACACGAGACCTTGTTCACGCACCAAAATCAACTGAGAAAGGTAAGTGAAAAATGACGAAGATGGCGTGAAGTTGAGAAGCGCGAAATTCAAATACGAGTTTAGATATCACGACTGGTTGAATGTGCCCCCTGGTTGAATGTGCCTCCCTTTCCTAAAAAACACCCACAGAAACACCAACATCACAAACACAAAAAACAAAAATAAAACGACGCGACCTATCGTGTCAGTTTGATACGGCCCACTACCAACCCACTACTGATTTAGGGACTTTCGAACGAACCAATATCAGCTTTTGATGTCATCTGCGATTGTCAAATGTCGAACGAGTTTTATCATGAATTGATCTATATTATGTTATAAATCCATCTGTAAGAATGCAAAAAAATGCAAAATAAAGGTTTTTGAAAGTCTGATACAGTTAGCTGTTATAAATTAGATATTTTTCAAGGCCAAGAGAAGTAATCGGCTCCCATCCCTACTACTTTTAGTTTTTTTAACATGTTGTTGCTCAGTTATTGGCAATAAAAACTAATAATTTTCGAGTGTAGACCACAAAAAAATCATAAGACACTAAGACAACGAAACATTTTATCGTAATTTTCTTTACAACCGGGCACCGAAAAAATGCAATAGATCCATGGATTTATTAAGAATGGATACGGGATGATTTAACATTCTTTGAAGCCAAAACAAACCATTCTAAACGACACTGTAAACCCAATTTGTAAACATTGGCCACATCTTATTTTACCTTGAATTTTGTACAAAAAATACGTTAGAAGCATCACAAGATTTACTAAAAGTAATAAAAGCCCTAAAATATTTATTTTTCTGCTAATAATAATAAATTTAAGTTAAAAAGGTTTTATTATTTATAGGTTATGTTATTTCTAAAGGTGTTTATTTAAAGTGGCTCCGAGTCATTTATAAATCTATAAGTCGCACTTTTTCTAGTCTTAGTTCATTAGACAAAGACGTACGTGTAACCGAGTGTTAAGACCGAGATTCAGCCCTTTTCCTAAGCAACCAGCACAGACAGCAACACTTCTGAGCTCCAACACTCCAATGCTACTTTATCTCTTTCTACTACCATTCTTGATTCAATTACGTAGTAATTCGTAGTTCGTAAACTCTACCCCTAGGGGAAATGTTTTCATAACAAACAACAAATATAAGGCTTCACACGTTCGATACGCTCACAGTATACGGACATCGAATCCTTTCTTAATAAATCCATGAATAGATCTATCGAATTCTTGCGAAGTGGGTTCAAAACCAATTCAAATTTTATTTAGTCCTTTTCTAATCTAATGTCTTCGAAGCTTTGCGGCTCATGGCTTTAACGAATAAAAAACAAAATAAAATTTTGATTTTTGACGAATTATATGTCCTTTTTATGTGTTTACGCCTGAAAATCACTGGTTTTCATTCCAGATAACTGAACAAAAACAATGTTAAAAAATGCTTACTCTTAAAATTTTTCCAAGAAGACGTTATGATATGTATAACTTTTCAGGGGTAGTTTTTGTTAAATTTATTGAAATAAAGACAAACTATGTCTGATTTTCCACATTTATTTTCTTATTCTCCGACGCGTTTCGCTACAACTGTAGCTTTATCGAGAGTTACAACTGAATGAAAATGTAAACTATCTAAATATTTATATAATCTATTACTTAGGTAGGTAATTAGGGAAAACCCACAGAGCTTATTTTTGAATATGGTCAATATTGAAAAGATTTAATAAGGGGGAGGTATTTACTTCTGTTTGGTCGTTCGTGGTTCGTTTTGAACGACCAAACAGAAGTAAATACCTCCCCCTTATTAAATCTTTTCAATATTGACCATATTCAAAAATAAGCTCTGTGGGTTTTCCCTAATTACCTACCTAAGTAATAGATTATATAAATATTTAGATAGTTTACATTTCATTCAGTTGTAACTCCTCGATAAAGCTACAGTATAGCGAAACGCGTCGGAGAATAAGAAAATAAATGTGGAAATCAGACATAGTTTGGTCTTTTATTTCAAATAAATTTTGCAATGAATTTCCATCAAGTAGAAGCCAGCACCATTCAAAGTAGTTTTTGTTATCAAAAGTAATAAAATTCCCTGTCTATTGATTTGGTCAAAGTTATTAAAACATTTTTTATTCTTGTAGGTGGTCAAAACCTACTACGCCTCAACAAAATAACTTACGGTAAACAACAACCGTAACATTTAGTGGTAAACGCTCAAAGCCCTAGCAATGAAAGACCGACACCGTCCCAGGTAAGTATCACGCTTCACCATTACACTAAAGTCAGGCGCGGCCCGTGAAATTTTAGATGTGTCGTATCTCAGTTCCTACGCATGGGACCCCACACCAAATTATAGGCTGTTACTACTGGGTATACTTTATTCAATGGAAAGTGAAACCGCAAAAAAAGTATCGCAGCCGACACCTGTGACGCAACAGGGCCGATAAGGTCCCAAAATATTCTAACCAATTTAAGATGGGGCACAATAAAAAATTTTTACATTTTAACCAAATATTCTTTAATAAGTACATATATAAAAACCTAACTGAATCTGCAAAAACGATGTTTAACCATAGAAATAATTGAATTCATGGGCGTACCGTCGACCGAGACTTTAAATTAATGGCATAAATACGTTGTTATTTTTATGACCGTTTTGTAGTAAGTGTAACTATATTATATTTACAGACCGTCGTCCCGCTCCCCAGGCGCGCACGTATGGGCGTACCTTTACGACGCGCGGTTTGTCCATGATCGAAATCAGCTATTCAAACTGAGAACCAAGGACACACATAATGGCTCGGATGCATTATGCATGTCACTTTCTTGTCGTTATTAGCCAGGGCCACGCCTCTTGACTATAATTATTTTTCCTAAGATTTTTCCTGAATTATAACTTAGACCACTAATCCGTTTAAGAAACCATTTTTACCGTTTCGTGAATACCGTTCTGGTCCCTCTAGCCGGTGCAAGACTCCCTTGACCAAGAACGTTGATTTATCCCAAATTAACAAGTACCAAAGTATAGACTTCACTACATCTGAGTACAAAAAGCCTGCGTCTAATTTCAAGACGCGGAGTGCATGTCTTTCATGCGTTTCACTCAATCGTAACGACAACCGCGGAGACCGCCACACTGAATTTAATTACTAAGGCGGGAGACTTTCGTCCTCTTTCCTGTATATAGACCTCTATTCATGGATTGTCCTGCGAGGCACTCAGCTAAAAACCCGCCGCTCAAATTAAAAAATTTTCACGAAAATGATTGTAGAGTACCCAACAGTATCATTTTATAATTTGGCGTGGGGTCCCATGCGTTGGAACTGAGATACGACAATCTGAAATTCCAGGAACCGGTACTGCTAAAGTTATAATTTACAGCATAACAGTCGAAAAGTTGACAGAACAAGTGACTACGCTAGTCGTCTTTTCCCTTATTCATTGTGAATATTTTGTATGATAACAATAATACGCTATTAAGAATTACACAAAACAGTCAGTATACTCAGATGTTACTAATAAATAAAAATATTTTTTATTACTTATTATAGGTCGAGGTAATTCACTGCGACCCCAAAAGAATGTCCCCGGAGGCCAATGCAATAACTCAACTATCTCTTCCAGAGGAAGCATTAGAAATAAAAGTAATAGTAATATTACTTCACCCAATTCTGTGTTATCTCCTAGTTCAGACAGTGTCATATCACCAGATACATTATCTCCTTTATCTCATACCAAAGGGGCCCGACACAGTAAAAGAACGAAGCAAAAGATATCCAAACATTACCAGGTAGGAAAAGATCTTATATTTAAATCTGCAGCTGCATTGTAACATTTATATTGAAATTTAACCGAGCGTATACATGGTAAGAAACAAATATTAAGTATGCTGAATTTTGTTAATATACAGTATGTCCGTGAATGGGGTTTAGAAGAGGACAAACTATGGACCAAATTTTGCAAGATACGTAAAAATGCCACTCCAAATAAAAGTTTTTGCTTGTAAAATAAATAAGATTCACGTTATGAAAAATTTAATTTTTTATACAGGAAGCATAAAAAAATACGAAAACGTTATCTTGCGTAAGAGTAAACATACCTTTTTATCATTTTCTACTAAAAGAACAAATGTGAAATATGTTTTGATTAAATCGTAAGCTGAAGTAAAAGATTTCATTAAAAAATTTAAATATTAAAAGTAACGAGTTTTATCACATTATGTTTTAAAGTCCCACATATTCTCTCTCACACCTTTAACCAGAGTACTAGTTTCTACATAGTAATAAAGAATAATGACACATATGGACATGTTTGTCAATGTCTTTATTAAATGAAGCAAATATTTTAATTCAAAATACCTACTTATTCATGTGCAATTTTTAAATATGAACATTCAATTAAATTCAAAAGAATATGATACTAAACTAAGCAATACAATAAAGTTATCATAATTCAAAAATTCCACCCCCATGTTCAACACGTTTGCTTAGATATCTAAAGGAATTTCTGATTTCTTCCTGGGATATTGAACGAACAGACTGGGTAATAGTGCATTTTAGCACGTCAATATTATTTGGTATTGGAGTGGCATAAACAGTTTGTTTAAACGGCTCCAGAGAAGCATATCGGTCAAGTCGGGGCTCCTTGGAGGCCACAATATTGGGCCATTTCTACCAATCCACCTTGGGCCAAATCTGCGGTGAAGCCATTCTATTACCTCGTGAGCGCAATGTGCTGGACAACGATCTTGTTAAAAATAGGGTTTTTGGCGAAAATTTAATGGCAAATTTTCGAGTTCATCGCTAAAAAATGTATCCATGAATTTGTAAGTAAGATATTCTAGTGCAGGTGTTATTAAAAAATATATGGGCCTATAATGCCATGGACAGGTATCGTGCACCACAGATTCACTTTTGTAAAATATTGACTTCGCCGCATTACTCTAAATTCGGGGTTTTCTCGAGACCAGTACCTGACATGCAGGGCTGGAAAATGTACATTTATCAGAAAACATAAATTTATAAAAATGGATACTTCCACTTAAAATTAGTTCTCCCACCCATAAACAAAAATCTAGCTTTTTCGCTTCATCTCCCTCGTCCAGTGTTTGGTTAAAGTAGGATTTGAACGGAAATAATTTATTTTCTTTTAAAATGATGCGCATGATACTTGGTCATCCCCATAACACTGGACTATAAAAAATCCTTTGTAAGTAGATAGCATTTTGATAAGAACTGTTTTAAATTAAATACCTAATTGCTTCATTTAATAAAGACTTCGACAAACATGTCCATAGGTGTCACAATTGTTTAATATATGTAAAAGCTAGTACTCTGGTTAAAGGTGCTAGGGAGAATAGTTGGGACTTTAAAAAAATAATGTGGTACAACTAGTTACTTTTAATATTTAAATTTTTAATGAAATATTGTACTTCGGCTTAGGGTTTAATTTAAAGCATATTTCATATTTGTTCTTTTGTATAAAATGATAAACAAGGTATGTTTATTCTTACGAAAAATAACATTTTCGTATTTTTTATGCTCTCTGTATAAAACATTTAATTTTTCATTACGTAAATCTAATTTGTTTTACAAGCAAAAACTATTTTAGGAGTGACATTTTCACATATCTTGCAAAATTTGGTCCATTTGTCTTCTTCTTAACCCCATCGGCGGACATACTGTATAATAGTGAAGTGTTGTAGCGGACACAGAAACGGAAGCGGTTATTAAGAATGTTATGTAGCAGAATCGAAATGGGAAACAAAAGCGGTAACTAAGGTTAATGTAACTTTTAAAAAATAGAATTTGATTTTGTACAAAATAACCTGCGTAATTATGCTAGATCTTCATTTTTCAACAATTTTTTTTATTAATAATTTGGGATTAATAATCAACATTTTATAGAGGCAGGTTGTTTTTCAAAACAGCAGTTTAGCAAGCCGTTTGTTTCTCATCTCATCATATAATCAGGCTGCTTCATTTAATAGTTGTTCACTGACAACACTAAGCACTCAAATTTAAGAGTTATGTTAAACTTTCGTTGCAAAAATACAGAAGCGGAGACAGAAAGAACTTCCGCATTTGCGGAAGCAGAAGTGGAGGTCGATCACGTCATTAATGATTAATATAATTTAACGCGAATGGCAAATTTTGATTTTATCTCTCTTTACATCTAGTGCTATTTTGCAATAGAAATGATCCTACTAATTAATGATTATTAAGTACCATAGAACACATCATCTAAAATCTAGCTTTTAACATTTACCGCCTTATTTACAAAATACAGCTCGGTTTTTATTGCCCAAGACTTTTAGTTTGTTACGTCAGTTTAAACACAATCCTCTTATTTAGGTATGTGTTAGTCCTGTTAGTGGAACTTACTGTCAGCTTGAACCTCTTAACTGTCAAAGTAGATAAGGTTTAAATGATAGTGAATCCTTTTAACACCGCCTTATTCACAAAAATTTACTCGGGTTTTTATGTTTTGCAACTTATTCTTGTAGTTCGTCAGTTCGGTTTTATCTCAAAATTGTTAGGTATTTGTATATCATTAATGGTTAGTTTGTCACAGCAATTTAATCAATAATTAGTTAACTGGGCCCTTGATTATTAGATAGCACACATATATATTTCATTGCCAAAGGTAACTCTAAACGTCAGTCTCGACGTCGCCGTAGTCTATATGATTAGATGCTTTGAGAAACCAGTAATAAAACTTACCTCTAATTGCATCAGTATTCTAAATTTATTTGCTTCAGCGGTGTTGTTTTTGGTATAAAGATAGAAAAAGTTTAATCAAAAAAAACCTTAAATATACTTACTTAAAAATAGTATTTCTTCATAATTTACAGGAAACCCTAAAAACTTGACTTAGTTGTCTTATGATCGGTTTCTCAAAAGCATTTATTGAAGTAATAAATCCAGTTGGATAATTCTTCATTAACTTATTGCCTTGATACACCGATCATTCTTCTTATAATTATCAAATTGAATCCATTAAGATGGAAGTACCTTTTTGTTAGAAAATAAAAATAAGTAAACAAAGTAAATTGTCTACATTTCTATATAAAAATAAGTCTTAGATGCATTTTACACAGACGTAAAACTTTTAGAATTTATTGTGAATATAACAAAATCCTAGTTATTTTGGAAATAAAGTTAATATTATTCGTTACAGGAAAGTGATATCGTTGATTCACCAACCATGTTCTATTACAAGAGCGGTTTAGGTGACAAAATCAGCGATTATGAAGACCTGTGGACAAACGAAGGACATTTAATTAAACCAAAAAGTAATAACAATGGTAGTAGCACTCTAGCGTCGCCCGATATATTGCAACATACGCCCGGAAATTTTGTTTCTTTAAACAACAACGTTTTAAGCCCAAGTGATTCTTGCCATAATGGATCTTCTCAAAGAAGTTTATGTAGCACGCCGGTTCAAAATAACTCTAGTAAAGGTAGGTTAAAATAGTTCTAGAATTTACACCGATGAATTTATTATCATACAGTAATTTTTTTTAACGCGAGCCATAGGATCGTACATAGTAAAACTTCGACCCCATGTTTCATTAATGATCTGAAGCTAAAAGTTGAAACAAAGATAGTTCAGGATATTGTGTATAAGCTACGATATCGTTTGTGTTGAAACAACGGAGCAAAATATTTTTTAAAAAATGGGTTTTAAAATTGGTTTTGTTTGTCCCCGTATATATCCATGTATGAAGGTATTATTGACACTTACTGGTAAAAATCTAAAGGTTTGGTGCACTTTTTAATTTTATTTGAAGTTAGGTGAATAAAACAGGTGTTAAGATAATAAAATAATTTTATTGGTGTCTCCAAATCAACATCTTACTATTTTTTTACAGTCCTAAAATTTCTATTTATAAATTTAAGAGCGTAAAATAACATTACTCTACCATACCACCTAATCAAATACTGGTGCGGAAAACTTTTGCAAGGATGAACAAAGCGGCTATCTTTACAAATATTTACAAAATGGGTAATAACAACTAAGGCAGACATCTTTTGGTTAGCTCTCGGTGGCGCCGAAAAGCAAGGCGATACCTTTTAATATACATAAATATTATTGTTTAAAAATCAAGAAGGCGCGCGGCCCGGCGGCGTGCCGTAAATTTGAATAATTTTTTTAAGAGGGTGTGGTACCTCCTCGGTCGAGGAATAATTCCTCTACCACCTTCCTTCATTCAGCACGCACACACCATACGCACGTTTCATTCATACTGATAATCACAAACACCCAGACCTGTACTTATTTTTCTTTTTTTATGATACAGCTCCGGAATCGAACGAGGTGCGAGTCGAGTGAGACCGTTTCGCATTTCTGCGGCGGCTACTCACTGAGCTACGCGGCCGGCCAGGGTTGCAACATAAGTAAAAAATGGCAAAATGGCACACAATTTTACCGTCCGGGTGGGGCATATGTCGACAACCGGTAGTCGACCTCTTGAGTCATGCAGTACAAGCCTACGCAATCCATGTGCGCGCGCAATTATTTTTTGTTTTTGTGGGGAACTTTGTTTCCAACTTTTTCGACTTCATATTTGTCGTTTTTATATTTTTCGTTTTTTGGCATTTGCGCAGTAGACCAAAATACGTACCACGCGCAATCCGAGCGTGCTAAACATGCGCACGAAATTTCAGGGGATGTACTTTGGTGTCTATATTTGAACCCATCCATCCATCAATTGCATGTTTTAAACGGATGACTGATTTGGCGCGGAACGATTTTATGAATGAAATGCTTTGTCTATAGTTTTTTTTAATGTCAATGTTACGTACCTATTTTCGGCATCGACGCCTATGGTAAATAACAAACAGTGTCAGCCTAGAATAGCATTATTTTTTAAAACGCGTGTTCAAAATTCCTTTGAAATATTATTTCTAATAAAGATATATAATTTACAAAATTGTCATCGGGCATCTTTAAGTTACTGTACCTAAATTAACATTTTGATACGCTCTATAATAACAAAATAACGAGATTTAGTCCAAGCGTTGGCGAACTTTCGAATACTCTTCAATGGCGCATATATGAATATTTAAGCGGAAACAGAAATATTCTCGTCTCTTAGTAGATCTGATAATTTTAATAGAACGTTATCCGCATCAGTTTCACAATTTTCATTACCAGCATATATATATTTATATATATATATATATATATATATATATATATATATATATATATATATATATATATATATATATATATATATATAGGGATTAATCTACAACCCTATCTCACCTCAAGAAACTGTAACCATCTTGTTTTCTTAGCATCTAACGGCCAGCTGCTACCAAATGAGGCTACGACTTTACAAAATACCGCTGAACTTCCTAGTCCCCACACGCCCAAACAAACAAGTCCGTTCTATGCAGAACCTGCTGATACTCTATCGTCTATTCAACAAGTACCCAGAAGGTTCATAACGAGAACGGCGACCGGGATTCCTGTTCAACACCGACACTCCAACCCGCCAGGGTTGAACTCAATGAAAGCCTTAAGTCCAGGGCTCGAGAGGGTAGAAGACGTTGGTGAATTTAATGGAGGTACAAAATGGAGATTAAATGCAAACTTAAAATACCTTTATTTAATAATAAACTGATGACATTTAGCCAAACGATTACAAATATAACTATTCTAAAAACAAATTTTCGACTTTTCGACAGAATCTTGTTTGTCAAAAACATCGACGTCAAGCAAGTCATTTTTTAATGTTTATTTCTAGTCCCTTTGTATTGTAAATCCGTTCTTAAACGGGGTTCACACGGGGCAGTACACAGGACAATGCAATAGGACGTAACAATATTGTTCCTGTGTGCCTGAACAATTCCAGGACTAGACAAGAACTAATATGTCGTCTTCCAAGGTAGCCCTACTTTCTATCTACCAAGGCAATGTCTTCTTTTCTCATTGGCTTATCCTCGTGTGGACGGACTTGGAACAAGACAGTACGATAGTACATAAAAATATATAACTTGATTAAAGAGCACGGCGACGGCTATGACAATGAAATAAACACTTATCTCTTCCATATTTAAATATTTCTGCCGTTATTCCGTCGTTCCCTGTAGTCTTGTTTTTTAGATTTTCCACAATTTCCTTCATATTTCCTACACTTGGGGCTATTTCGTCTATTTCTTGATTTTCTTCATCTGATTCTGGTTCTTGTTCGTAAGTATCATTTGTACGTTTGTAATCTCTTCTGGGTTCATTAATCCTTCAAAATATCCTGTCCATCTTGCGAGAATTTCATTTTCTTCTCCTATCAGTTCTCCTTCTTTATTATTCCAAAACGTAGTTCTTGATAGATAGTCCTTTCTTTCTTTGTTGCATCTTTATAAGGTTTTCTAATTTCATTCCTTTTATAACCCAAACTCTATGAGTTTTTCAATATATTTTCTCTCCTTTTCTCTTAGTAACCTTTTACAATTTCTTCTTTGTTCTTTGTATTCCTTCTTTTTTTGTTCCGTGTTTGCCTCCAACATCTTTCTTCTTTTAACCCACCATAAGTCATTAATATCCGAGTCTGGCTGGCATGCTCGTTGCGCATCTACAGTGTGATTCAAAAAATGAAATTATTTATTGATTTTATTAAAATGTAAGTAGGTATTACAAAAAGTTGGTGCCTGTATATCCAAAAACAACATTAACCGTTATAAGAATTGTGAAAATTTAAGGGGCGAAAAAAAAATGAAAATGAAAGTAGGTACCTATCATTATTTTTTAAAATCGAACAAATTGGAAAAGTTGTTTAAAATTAAGATTTATGTTCAAATATGAATTCATGAATGACCTCCTGTCCCAAAAAATAATTTACTCTTTAATTTTCATGTTTTTGTTTTTCCCCTGTTTGCTTCTTATCTTTTCACCATTCTGATAATGGTTAATTTTTTTAGATATGCACCAACTTTTCGTAATACCTACTTACATTTTGATAAACTCATTAAAATAATTATTCCACATTTGTTGCAAACTTTTTGGACAAAACTGTAGACGCAACGAGCTTTGCCAGCAAGACTCTGACATTAGTGACTGAGACTGGATTTCCACCACAACAAGGATCCGAAATTTTCATTAAAAGATGATGTAGGGTTGGACGTTGCTAGCTCTTAGACACTGGTACATTTAAAATAATTTTTTATAGGTATGATGTCCTCGTCAGTAGATAACCTTAGTCCTAAGCAAAGATTTTTGCCATTTAAGAGGCCCGAAGTAAAACCCGTACTTCCGCCATCAGTTAAGCCAATTCCTAGCAATAATGAGAGCTGGCAAGTGGATAATAGTTGGAAATTTATGAGTGAGTCAACATTCTTTTAACTCTAAACAAATTTTATAATTCTGATGTTCCAGACAAATTACTGCCTACTAAATGCAAAAATTGTTTTTAAGCTGGCCACACTGTACCGGGTGATTCAACGATTGAGCGGAGTAATTTTATGCCTTGAAGATAAGATTTGTCGATAATAAGCTTTTGTGTTAAGGTATGGTTGGATATTCTGCACATTTTAAAAATATTACAAGTCTTGAAAACTATGCCTTTTTCGTATATTAAACCAATAGTGAAAAGGTTATGAAATTACACGTAGAATTCAAAAATCCATTCAACAATTACTCCGGGCACTCGTTGAATCATCCGGTACCTATTAAAAATATATTCAACCAATATGTAGTTTTTAAACCAGGGTCAAACTTGATCCATATGTATCATTTTTCTGTCTGCATTCTTTACATTACAGCCCTGTATTTTTAAAGAAAATTATTAGTTCTTTATTAAAATAAGCTTCCTTTAAAATCCTTCACTTAAAGATATATTATTTATAAGTCTTAGTAGTCTACTGTATCTTTTTTAACAACATTCCGTACTTCAATTTTTAGCTAATGAAGTTGACGTAAACATGGAATCCAGCGAAACAGAGTACGAGTCTGATTGGCCGACAATTCCCAATTTATTAAACTCATTAGATCATACTCCAGACAGTCATGACGATAGAGTTACTTTACACGATTTGATCTCAAAAAGGTAAGAGTACAACAGAGAAAATTATACCAGTGGTACCTATATTTTAACCTGAACAAAGTAAAAGGATAACGTAATTTCTTTTAATTCTTACAGATTTCCGGATATAAAATCAATAGATGATGAAAGATGTCGAATATCAGCTTATGATAATGTAGACGATAGAAGGGCTCCCAGGCCACCTCCTTCCGAAATTAGTGAAATTACTGAGTTCTCAGAACCATGGGCTGAATCTAACCAAGTTATAACAGAGACTGATGAATCGTATTCGGAAGTTATTACTCCCAATAGAATGAAATGTGCGTCTATTAATAAATCAAGAAGTTTTAGAGATCGACTGGATCCTCTGCATGGTAAGTTTAGTAATTTTTAAACTATTGCATTTTTATATGTATCCTCTTAACATTATTTTTAGCGTCCACTCGTTTCGAAGCATTCAGAAATGGCGATAAAATTGAACCAAGAACGGTGGGATCAGCTATTGGAAAGTATGCCTTAGAATTAGCTCAAGATAAAAGTACTACATTTGCTCAAAATATTGATAATTTTATTGCTTGTACTTGCGAATCCAAAGAGACCAGCCCTCAAATTGTTATGAGAAATATGAGGCAATTTATGTCCGGAATGAAGAATTACTTAGTGAAACATGGAGAAAAAGAATTTTATAAGGAAATCGAACGAGAAAGAAATAAGGTAGAATTTCTAGTGTTTTGTGTTATTTACACCAAAATAAGTTTTTTTGAATGGAAAAAAATTATGGTAATTAAAACTCAAAAGAAATGGAAAAGGATTTTCTGTCGAATTGGTTCAAAATTTGGGATTAGGTAGTTTAGGTGATGTAGATCAAAAGTCTCCATGGGTACAAAGACCGGCTATGGATAGGTTTCGAGATATCGTGGTCAATATCACGAAGTGACTGAACTCAATTTTTGCAATTTTACAGGAGAGCTTTTTAGAGTTTTTTTTCCAATTTTCGATTTAGTACTGATGAAAGGCTATTTAAGTTAAAGTAGTGCTTTTTTGGTTATAGATAGATATATGTTAACTATGAAAGTATGTAAAATGCGGTTAATTTTTATTTAAAATAAATCCAGATTTTGAAAAAAATGGGAGAGACATACGCTAGTTCCTGTAATTGAAAAAGATTCGTGTAACTTGAGAACGGACAGGAATTGTGTTATAAAACTTTGTGATGTAGAGCAACACTTTTTATGTATAAAAACTGACTGGGTTTGCTTGGGTCCCAATTTCCGATTTCGCCGAGTTACGCCACTTCGTGTTATTGAACTAAAATTTAAATTGTTAAATATTAGATCTGAAATTATTGAACTGACATTGAGAAAATGGGGAAGGGCTTAAAAATATTTTTTTAACCTCTTGCTATCATCAGAAGCGTATTTTTAAACAGCCAGTTAAAAAACTTCAGCAATATTCATTACATTCTATTTTTAAAATATTTGTTTCAACAAGCCACCATTTTGTTCTTAGGGCGAATAATGACGTAATATTCTAGGATCATAAAGTACTCAATGAGACCTTTAAAATGATGTATCGCATTTCCATTTAATTTTTTTCCAAGATGACGTCCGGCAGACATCGTGATTTTTCCAAAAGTCACTTGTGCATTAGAACATAGTTTTGTGTACTAATTACCGTATGCCAACTTTCAATTTTCTAAATGTAACGGTTCAAAAATTATTAGGGGGGGGGCATTAAAGAGCCGCACTGTATAAACAGCTTCCGCCATAAAGTTGGTGCATTAAGAAAAATTAGTTTCGACAACTTCAAACTTTAGGTGCTCAAAAAATGCTCAAAAAATTCACTAAGTTTACTATGTTTAGAAAAACAAAAATCTAGGAATTTCAAAACAATTTCTATAAAGAAAGTAAAGCTTCTGTCTTCCATCAGCGACTTTATGTTGCAGTCTTAAACTTTGTGATTGCAACAAAGCTGCGCTAGTGTAAAACCGGCATAAGAATGTGTAAAACCTTATTCTTCAACTTTAAAGTGATGATTTAATTTCACCGAAATTTAGAATTCTTTCGGCGCTTTGTAAGATATCTAGATCGTGTCATATACCAGAATATGCGTGATTTTTTTTTGTAAATTTTAGGTTAGTTTCTTAATTTCAAGAGATTATTAACCTCTCTTAAGTTGAAGAATTAAGGTCTTGGGGGTGATCTGTCAAAAGAGACTAGAAATTTTCAACACCATTGACATTTATTTCATTATTTAACTGTCAGGTGTACAAATTTCCACTAAACAATGCTGTAACTGTCAAAAATGATGAAAATTTGTATTCCCGCGTTCTGAAGATCTCACTCTCTTATATACTCCGATTACTTAAAAACTTAAAATTTGGAACACAAGTGCTTACAATTACAAATAAAAAAATAAAAGATTTACACTTTATTTACAAGGAATGTACTTCAGGTGTATTTCACCGATTCCTTTCATTCCGTGATATGGTATCATATCATATCTTCAAAAAATATAAGATACGTATTTTTTGTACGTGCTAATATCTCAAAAGAAAGAAGAAAATTACCCCCCCCCCCTGACGTTCGCCCTAATAACGAATTTTGGTGGATTTCACGTAAATAAAATAAAATTGGAGTTGTTTATAGGAATGTGATGATAAAGTGCCAGTGCGCAGTGGTTTGATTTCAAAATTTCATCTTTACATTAGTGAAGTCGTCCAAAATTTGTTTTTAGGGAAAAAAACTTCTTGGGTGATTTCTTCCTTATTTTAGGGAACTAGCACGTAAAAAATCTTGTTTAATATTTTTTCATGAACTATTCACGGAATGAAAGAAATCGGTCCACCTGGGGTACCTTCCTTGTTAAAACCCCAACTCTTTAAACTAGGGAATATTTTAAGCTATGGTTTTATAATACTTTTCCTAGAGTCTAATGAATTAGAACTAACCGATTTTAATCTCACTTTGACATTAACACTAACAAGTCTGATTGTTCCGTGTCGTTCAATGCCAATACCGTGCCTAGCCGATTCAACTTGAGCCTACCTCAATGTTCGACCCTATGTCAGCTTTTTCGGTTTTTTTGACTACAATTTTTATTAAATAACCATCCAGTATAGTGTATAATAATATAGATAAAATTTTTATTGTTTATTGTTTTGTACAAATTTAGCATTAATAAATTTAAATGTGAAGCTTTACTAACTAGGTATAACGTTTGTTTTAGCTCAAATCTAACGAATTTTTGAATTTGGATGCCATCTTAGAAGGGGTGATGCATAAGATTGTAGTTAGACCGTTAAAAAATCACCTGCAAAAATTATTTTTGGATCATTACACGAAAACAGGCGCTATACGATTACTCGCCGATAACATTCAGTATGCTTCAACGAGGCCAATAAGTGAATTAGCCATTAAATCAAAAGTTACATTGCCTTCGGAAAGTATGCTTAATAAAATATCGCAGTATATTCAACGATTGCAACATGCCGATTCGCCTTTGGAGAAACTGGAATATTTATTGGCCGCTATTGCAATTATATTTAATTCGGTAAGTTATACACACATTTTATACCAGTATAATGAACTTATAATGGGGTCATTTTCCGTAATCTGGGGAGATTACATACAGTGCAGGATACAGCGTGTCCCACGGAGTTCTTGCCATATGGGAAAATGTTTTACTGAAAGTTGAAAAAAAATCACTTTGGTGTAGAAAAGTTCTGCATATTAATAAAGTAAGAATCCGTATGGGAAATCTAAAAAGACCCATAGTATACAGGGTAGCGACAACCACGTCAAATATAGGTACCCAAGAATAAACTACCCCCTTTTAGCAAGATACAAAGAAACCTTATTTTAGAGAATTATTTGGAATCATTTTTGCTTTCTAAATACGAAATCACAGACACCTACGAAAAAAAAAACGTTTTTTTATTTTACGTTACGAAATCACTTTGCTCTCTTCTTGTGTTACTTTCTCTGTATCGTTTTAACCGTTTTTCTGAAGGAGGTCTAATATGTCAGTAATAGTAGTGTTGTCGCTGGATTTTTCCCTTAATATAATTGCATCAGCCTCGCGTATTGCTTTAGTACTGGGCTTAAGGAGTTGACGCTGGGTTAGAATTCCTATTGCTTGACTAATTCCATCAATTTTATTTACTAGACGTCTTTCCCATGGGGCCAGTTTGGGTCGCCTTTCTATTTTCGGCGTCTGTCCTTGCTTGTTGATGCTCGACACCATAATTACGCCTGTGTAAATGTGTAACACAATAGTAAAATTTATTTTACTATTGTGTGTTAGCAGCCAAAAGTTCTGGAGGAACATACGTTAACGTAGTTTGGCGCGAACCGCTACATCTTACCCATCCTTGCCGAACATTTTGGATATATGGTCTGTCTTTGATTCTGGTCAAAATGTGGTCTGTTCTAGAGGTGGTACAAACTGTTATTTTTTAATAACAGTTCTTTTTCGTACCTGTCTCGCTTACGGAACAGTTCGAAAAACCTGTTCCTTTTTAACAGCTTCAATGTTGGAACCTTTAGATTCTCGGAATAGCTGTAACATGAAACGGTATTGAAATTTTAAATAGTGTTTGGAATAACCGACTTATTTTAATAACCGACTACAAGTGATTTTAAAAACCGGATGATAACCGGTTTTTCACTCGAATACTAATGTTAATATTGGCGGTTCATCGTTCATCTACAGCATTTGTATTGGGAATTACTGACTAGTCTGACTACTGAGAATTGAAATGATTTTATTTTAAAAACTATTTTATCACTCGTCGGATTTTCACACGAATTCGAATGCGAATGTTTACATACATTGGTGTTGAAGCAAAGGGTTAAAAGTTCTTAGAATTCAATATTTTTATTTATCTTTATCGTCAGTCTAGTCGCCGTTGTACTTTGTGCCGAGCCGAACAATGGTTCTTTTATATTGATAAATGTATATGTAAGAATAAATGGAAAGAATGAATGTAAGAATGAATGAATGAATGAATAAATGGGATTGTAAATACATTATACCCAGTAGAAACTACGGATCGGTCACGATCATTTAATGTAAATATGTACATAAGCAACCTTTTAAGCTGGTTTTTTCGATTGTATTTTTCCAGCAATCTGTAAATAGGAAACTTTAATAAAGGAAAATAACAACAACGCTCTTTCAACATTAGGCAAGAAAGCTCTCACTGACTCTGCAAGCTCCCGCGGAAAGAGTCGTTTTTACTCATTCGCACGTCGTTGGGCAACCAAGGGTTAACACCAACCCCGGCCGCACCCTGGCTGTGTTGTCGCGCTGGACTTCCCTGCATAGGGGTCGTAGCGTCGACATCTGTAAATGCGTGCGTATTAGATACGCACGCATTAGTTAAGTTGTTAGGCGACGATATATAGCATATTATTAAGAAATAGAGATTTTTCAAAATAGTAAAAACCGAATTTTCGTCACTCGAATTATAACCGATGATAACGGGTTGATTCAGATTATTAAAAAAACCGGATGATAGGTTATTTTTCACTCGAGTGATCCCAACACTAGGTGCGGCGTTCGGTGGACAATTACGAGCGACGGTTTTCACTCAAACTTATAACTCGGTACTGGGATTTAATAATCGGGTGATGTCGATGATTTCAATAACCGAGTGATCGAGTGATTTTTCACTTGAGTGATACAAACAATAGCAACGTCGCCAGCCGCAGTGATTGATTGGCATGCGGGCAACAACTAATTGGAGACGTGTTGGAAAATAAAAACCGAATTTTCGTCACTCGAATTATATCCGATGATAACCGGATGATTCAGGTTATTGAAAAAACCGGGTGATAGGTTATTTTTCACTCGAGTGATCCCAACACTAATTTTAAATCAACAGAACGCGGAATAGATAGAATTACGACGGATGTGTAAATAACTTCGGATTTAAAATTCTTCATGTTAAAAAGGAGTATATTTGTTACTTGTCATGTACATACATTATGTATATTATTCGGATTGTCTCGTGAATTAATTCTTAGTACTGTTCTGCAGGCACGGCCCGTGAAATTTTAAAGTTGTATATCTCTGTTGCTGCTTATGGGACCCATGCCAAATTTAGGTTTTTTAATAGTGAGCCCACTAGGAATGTTTTGGTAAAGAAAAAAAATATTTTGTGATTTGCGAAAAAAAGTTGAATTTTTGAATTGACCCACCTGGGTAAAAAATTAACACGCTTAGGTATGTTATTTATTATTTTTTCTAAACGAATTTTAGATCATTTTGTCAACAATTTTTAAATTTTAAGAAAAAAAAATGTGTTAGTAGAAAGTTATAGTCATTTGAATTTTTTGCAACCGAAAATTTAAATTATTTTTCGGTTGAAAAAATTCAAATGACTATAACTTTCTACTAACACATTTTTTTCTCTTAAAATTTAAGAATTGTCGACAAAATGATGTAAAATTTGTTTAGAAAAAGTAATAAATAAAATACCTAAGCGTGTTAATTTTTTACCCAGGTGGGTCAATTCAAAAATTCAATTTTTTTTCGCAAATCACAAAATATTTTTTTTCTTTACCAAAACATTCCTAGTGGGCTCACTATTAAAAAACCTAAATTTGGCATGGGTCCCATAAGCAGCAACAGAGATATACAACTTTAAAATTTCACGGGCCGCGCCTGCTGTTCTGCCCTCCTTAGTTAAAACGTCCTAATTACATTTTTTCCATTTTCGGCTTATATGCATATATTGGTTGTCCGACACCATATTAAACTGTCCTAACTGTCAATTTTGAGCAAGTTAGGACTATTTATTTTTATAAATGCTAAATTGGACGTTCTAAACTAGGGAGAATACATGAATATGGTATCGGACAACCAATGTATGTATATAACTCGAATTTTAAAAAAATGAAGTTAGGACATTTTAACTAAGAAGGGCAGTGTGATTCAAGTACTTATAATAATTTAAGGTAATTATTTTATTTAAATAAAAAAACTATAATGATATAGTCAAAATAAGCTTTTATAAAAAATAAATATCAAAAAATGGATCTTAACAATATATAAAAAAGTCATGCAGAAAAACCAAACGCTCATGGTGATATCCTGACAGAAAACGTCTAAGTACTGAAAATAACAGATCAACAGGAACAGGCCAGCAAAAAGTTAAAATGCAAGAGGAACAGTTCCGCAGAAAGCGACAAAACCAAATTAATGTTATTTTATCACAGTGAATAATTCAATATTATTTACTTTCAGTAGTAGTTGATGGGCACGAGTGTGCGAGCCAAATACCAAATATGTATTAAATAATAATGGCGTAAAAGCGTGAAACGATATTCGACTATATTGACGTTCGGTATTCAATAACGCGCGATGTCGTATGCGACACATGTTAATGTTATGGTGAGATACCAAAATCGACTTTATTATGTACAATGTGCGCTAGCCGTAGCCGGCCGATGAGATGAAGATGAGTAACTGTTGCAATTTGCAATGCTGCCAATTGATAACGGTTTCTTGATACAGAACGTCCGTTTTGTTACTCGGAACAGTCGAAGTCTTGGAACAGGTACTTTATTAAACTGATAATCTGTTCCTCGTTCGTAACTGTTCCAAAATAATTGTTCCTAGTATTTTGTATCATATCTAGGGCGTGTACCGTTGTCAACTTCGGTTACGGTTTTGTGTCCCGTAAGTATCGGTAATCTGAAAAGTTGTTAAGATTGGAATACCAATGGTTTACCGCATTATACCGAGTAGTTAACCAGGTTTGACAACGGTACACAGCCCTAGTCTGTTCTTCAGCCACTCTGGGTGTGAGCCTGCCTGATGAAGATTGAAGGGTAAGGGCCCAGAAATCGCGATAGCAGGAGGGCACCCAGACCAGAATCAAAAAGAAATAGTCCTACTATTTTATTTTGTGTCATTTTCACGGTCTTGCGATTTGCGCTAGCGAAAGAATTAAAGTTTTTGCATTTTCTGACATATAATATGTATATCAATGAAAATTCAGCGCTTAATTGTCCCAGCGCTAAATACTCCTGCGCTGTATTCAGTGGTGCACCCAGGGGGAGGGGGGCTGGGGTTGCAGCCCCCCTCCCCCGACCAACATCCTAGGCACACAAAAATTAAAAAAGTGCACTACTAATTGAAAAAATTATGTCAACTGACTGTCGATAAAAACAAACGTCGTTATTTTTAGAATTTCATACCACATTAGCGTGACTCCAACAGTGAAATGTTAGGTGCACGCGAATTGCGTGATAGCGTGGAACGATTTTGTGTAACTTGGCTTCACGTTAGCGCGGAAGTAGACACGGCGTTTAAGTAAAGCAGGCCATAATCTATTAAAATAAGACAAAGCAGAAAATTTTCAGTCACGTTGCATGTCATAGGGACAAATCTTAATGCATAATTTTTATTCGTGCATTTGAAGAATATTATTGACGCGTTAGCTTTTAGATTTCTATCAAATTTTCTTAAGACATGGCCTGCCGACTCTTACCCTTTTCTATTAGATTATATTAGATCATGGCCTACTTCACTGAAATTCAATGGGTTTGATTGGATTTGGAAGCCAAGCAAATCGCTGAAATATCAGAATAATTCATAAGTTTTTAATGACGACTTAGAAACATTGACAGGACAAAAACCTGTCAAAACACAACTGATTAACTATAAGATCTTAATTTAAACCAGTACTAAATCTTAAACCTTCTTAGTGAATCTGAACAACGTTAAAGATTTATTAGAGCAAGTTAATTTTGTTCAGAGAATTAAATAACAGCATTCCTTTACATTTTCCTACTATTTTTGCAATAATTCTAAATCGAAAAGAGATAGGTACTTCTGGTTTTTAAATTTAGTTTCCTTAACTAATGGTCTGTCAATGATAGTAAAAGAGCTGTAGGTTTGTATTTAACATTTTGGAGAAATCGTAACGAATATGACACATTTTTGAATAGCTTCCCCTACCGTTTAAGTAATGAAATTAAAATTTGAATCCTTTAGACTATAGCTTATTCGGATTAAAAAGTCATTTAACATAAGTCATCATTTGTTAAATTTGGTTTAAACCCAGTTTACTACATTTTAAAATTTTTAAATTGTTGCTCTTTACTGTGCCGTTTCCATGGTACTTGGAGAAAAAGTGTTTAATCAGAATTTGTAAAGAATAAAACAAAGATTCTAAACAGTTTATTTCCAACCTACATTATATCTAAGATATTTGTAATAATTGCCGCTTTCTTGTTACGTCATGGCAAATGCGACACTTAGCGGAGAAGTTGGGAACTTAAAAATATTTTTAATCAAATTCTTTTAGCCATATTTCCTAATAATTTTTTAATCCAAAATTCTAGCATGAGGTTTCCGAGATATAACCGCTCCGTACCCTTCAGTAATCAACCTATATGTATAGAGAAAAAGCGAAGCGAAGTCAATAGTTTATAATATAATAACTTTTATTACAAAACTCACAATTTCTTGTATATTGTGAAACAATCGACGAGCTATTTTTCATGTACATATTTCTTATTTTAGGCAAGAACTGGTCATGTAGCAGGGTCAGGGCGTTCTATACAACTAGGAGCAGACGATTTCCTACCCATATTTGTATGGGTATTAGTTAAAACCAATTTTGTAGCTGCAGAAATCGAGGCTGAATATATGTGGGGACTTTTACATCCCTCGTTATTTTCAGGAGAAGGGGGCTATTATTTAACCACCTTATCTTCGGCTGTGCATGTACTTAAGAACTTTAAGAAGAGCTGTGAAGAAAATAATACCAAAAAGCACGTTGAAAACGAGGTAATTTTGCACTCTGTGTAGAAATCAGTTAAAGTTGGCAAATATGTGTTAATAAACACAGTTAGATACTACGTATTAACATTTCGCCGCACCTTATTTAGCTTTGCTTAACTTGTCCAGATTTGCTTAAGTGTGAATAATATATTTCTTGCAGTCTGTGTTAAAAGTCGTCGTCCCAGATGAACTTCATGGCTCAATCTTAACAAAAACTCTCCCCGCAAGGCCACATATGACCACAAAAGAAGTATGTAAAATAATTGCTCACAAAGCCAGGATTACCAATCCACAAGACTATGCCCTGTATAGACTTACTGATGGTGAAGGTAAGAATTTCAGAATTATTATTAAAAAAAAAACGGTCGGTTTCTCAAAGCATTAAATCAGTAATAAATTTGATTGACGTTTCGAGTCACCCTTGGCAATGATATTAAGATGTCTGCTGTCACATTAAAAATGTCCAGTTGGCTATAATTATTGATTCAATTGCTTTAAGAAAGTGACAAAATTCATTCAGGTTTATCATAAGCAACACCGCACAGTCGCACATCAATCTAATTATTAACTACTGTATTAGTTGACATTTTGAAAAGTCATGTGAATTTTGACGCCAACTGACTTAATAAATTCGTCAACTTTGTAAATATCAAATATTGTATTAATTAACGATTTCATCGCAGATATATCGCCACTGCTAATGAAGGGCAGTTCTCTAAGGGTGCGTTTATGTTGGAGCTGCGATAAACGATAAGACCGGCGATACTAGCGAAGCAGAGAGAATTATTTCATTATTTTGTATGAAGCAACACGTCGCTCCAATAGAGATACCTTCATACAAAATAATGAAATCATTCTCTCCGCTTTGCTCGTATCGCCGCTCTTATCGTTTATCGCAGCTCCAATATGCATGCATGCACCCTAAGGCAAATGGATAACGTGCCTGGAGTGGGGCTCGGTAACTTTTTAAAATAGCTATTGCGAAAGAGATAAAGAAGCGAAGAGGAAGCGATCGCTTTGATACTAGGTACTCTATAAGAATTTCTTTATAGGCAAAATAGAGATAAACATGATAAAGAATGCTGTATAGTCCGTTCTAAAATTTACCTCAATCACCGTCTTAACCTTAATTGTTTATTATTTCTAGTGTCAAAAATAAAATTATTTTTATTAATATTTGATTTCGATTATTGTAATATCTTCCCTGCACAAAGATTTTTAATTATTAATTTTGCAAACGATGGACGAATATACGAAAATCGGGTTTACAAGCGTGTAATGAGAGACGAAAGTGGTCCCTCTTCACTACACGAGAAGATTTATTGAATTTTTCCGTCTTAACAAGGACCTAGTGGTCCTAGGGTAAATCTATTTGATAATTTAGTGGACCATTTACAGGCAGAAATAAAGTCAACTAGGATACCCTTGCTGTTTAATTGGGAAGATATTTAATCCCACAATCTCATGTAATTTTCTATTCCACTAATTCCTGTGAAAATGTGCGTTACCAATTCGGGATGAGAAATTAAAAGATTAATTAAAATCCCACTGAGCTGTAGTTGTTTTTCGTCTCCTAGTCCTAGAAATATTAGCACTTTTTTCCATAGTAAATATAATTTTTACATCATAATAATAAAATAACAATAAACTTCTTCGACTTCTTAGCTAAAGGTAAAGAGACAAAATTTCGTCGCTTTCAAGGCGACACCTCTCGAGCTATCGCTTTCGCTACGTAGGTTCGTGCTAAATCGGCCCACTTGGAAACATACCGAACGATGATACTGAGTAGGAATTGGCAAAGAGAGCCCGATCGCTATCGCTATTTTTCATAAAGAGTGCCATTCCTGCCTGCCCTTGGAAGACCTATACTTGCTTAAAACTTTCTTATTTTGAGTTTTGAATTAATACTCCATAAGATAAGAGGTAACAAAGAATATTTAAAAAAAATAGTTACCTGTTATTATTAATGGACTGTTATTGTCGGCACACAGACGGATGCTGCGCCGCCGTACGGTTAATATGCTACCCGGTGGAAAAACCGGTAATGGCTATAAGAATGGTTGGTCTAAATTAACTCACTTTGAAAAGTATTGCACCACCTCTCCCTGTATTAACAATATAAAATGAGTAGTATAGTTAGTATCAAAATATAATTATTAATAAGAAAAGCAATTTGTTTACAACTAAATACCATGATAGAATTCCAACAAAAAAATATTTAAGACGTTAAATTTAGATTTTGTAAAAAATGCACCTTTATACTGTTCAGTATTTCTTGGTATTTAATACGAATTAGTGCTACAATCGTGTAATATGACAAGAAACAAGTTATCTCAGTTTGACAGGTCTAGATAATTATTGCTTTGCGGCAAGGAGGGCTATCTCATCATCAGATAGCCAACAGGCTCAATTTTACAGTTCCTTCGTTAACATCTGGTCACCGAGCCGCTCGTTTGCAGTGCAGCAGACATGAAAACTGGCTTTTGCCAGACGAGAAACGTGCTTTTTACAGAAGAATCGCGTTTTGGCCTAGTGAGTGATGATTGCCGAGTAAGAATTTGGAGAGATCCAATATATCCTATAATTGTACCCCTAATTAATGAATTAGGCGACCAGTTCATCTTTATGGACGACAATGCCAGGCCACATCGCACTAGAGCTAATCAAGAAACCCTGGAAAACCAAAACATCGCTAGACTAGACTGGCCGCCAAACTCGCCCAATATGAATCCCATGGAACATGTGTGGGATTATGTATCCAGAGCTATTTTCAACCGGAATAATCCACCAAGCAATGCCCAAGAAGTTATTGTTGCAGCTATTAAAGAATGGAGGAATATTCCCCAGAAAGCCATCAATAAATTTGATTATTGGGATGCATAGGCCGGTTAATGCATTACTAAGAAGAAAATGCTCAAATACTGAATATTAATTTGTTGTAGTACTGGTTGATGTCTCTTTTGGAATTTAATATTTTATTTTTATAAATTTTTGTACCCCAATTTATATTTTTTATTTTTACATGATAATTGATTTGAATAAAATCATCCTCACCTCATTTTTGTGTAAGATTTTATTTAATGTTTCATACTGACGTTTCATACTGACGTTATAATATTCTTAGTAATTAGGGGGTGCAAGATTTTTGAAAGTGAGTGTAGAACATTGCGCGAGGCACGTCCAGCTAGCGACCTTAATAATTGTTATCCCAGTTTTTTTTTATTTATTGGGTAAATTAATAAATTTGTTTCAGAAACAATGTTATTAGACAATGAATGCCCACAGGACTTCATAAAAGCGGGGAAACATACCATGCTAGCCTACAAGAGAATTGATGCTAAAATAGCATGGCCCACACAGGACAAGCTTAATCTCTAGTCATTTTTTATATTTTGAGTCTTGTTCTATTTTTCTAATATGTACATATATAGTATACTTTTTTAATGCTAGGCTCGAGGCCTACAATATGAATATAACTCATGTAAACAATAACTTTTTGATATAAACATTACATAGTTTTTACCGTGTTAGTAGCTCAGCTACCCAATTATTTGGAGCAAATACTACTGTGAATTGTCTTTTTAATAACCTTTTTTAATTTATTAAAAATCTGTACTAAAATAAAATTAATATATTCTTGATTTGTGTTTAATTATCCTTATGCAAAAGCTGTTCTTTTTTTACGAAACGTTGGTAATGTTACAGGCATAACATAAGGCACACTCCAGCCTTGAAATTATTAACTAATATTTAACGTTTTGGAAGACGGTCGCGTGGCTTTAAGATGTCAACTCATTCGGTATATCACGAGACCTCCTCCACAAATGTTGAATATTAGTTAATAAATTCATCGTTGAAACTATGACCTGTAGGGTTAGAGGACTCAAAAGATATAACAAAGCAGCCTTTATGGTGGGATTAGACTAGTCGTTAGTTGTTCTTGGGGTCTGTGGACAAGAATCCTGCCCTGTCTAAACATTAAATAAGAAAAATTCATAAAAAGACATTCCATAAGAAGAATAATATATATATATATATATATATATATATATATATATATATATATATATATATATATATATATATATATATATATATATATATATATATTGTAAAAGGTGAAGAATCTGGCGACAAGGTGGCAACGGCGGACTGGGCAGAAGAATGGCAGCGTTGGACCCTCTGACGGCGAACGGGTGAACGACAGAGGAGGGAGCGGTACTTTCGAGAGACAGCTCGACGTGGCGTGAGGGATTATTTTAAGTTGTGGTGTATTTTACGAAAATAAAGACATTAAACTATTAAAAAGTGTGTTTAAAGTTCAGAAGTGGAATAAACTACGTGCTAGTGGTGTTTTTAGTGGAGAGGCGTTATTAAATTGCGTGAAAACAAAGCGTTAAAGTTTTAGTTTCGGCGGTCCTGTTTGTGTAACCAGAGGTGACGAAACAAAATGGCGGACGAAAATCAAAAAGGGAGATCAAAAAGTTTGAGCGGCGATTCAGAGTTGGATTACGAGCCCGAGGTGGAAAGAAATGAAGACGGCGACCAGGCGACTTTAATAGCGAAGCTGTTGGAAGGCGGATTAGCAAAAAGCATCCAAGAAATTGTGGCGAGAGAGACTGCTAAAGCGATGGAGCAGGTAACCGGCGGAAAGAATGCTCTTGGCTTGGGGGCTCAGGCGGGCCCATCAGGTGAGCGTAGTTATAAGGCGGTAGCGAGGCAGACAGGGCGGAATCGGCATGCAACACTTTGTGTTCAGGGGCGACGAGGACTCGGGCGGGCGCTGAGATCCTGGAACCATTCGACCCTGATAACAAGGACTGCAAAGTTGACAGATGGCTCAGTAAAATTGACCAGTTCGGGCGTATTCATGGATGGTCCAAATACGAGCGGGCATATTTTATGCAGGCAAAATTACAGGGCGCTGCAAGAAGTTGGTACCATAGGCTCGATCAATATGACCAGACATGGGACGAGTGGAAAGTGGCGATTGCATAGGCGTTTCCAAGACAGCACGATTATGCGGAGCTGCTTCTTGAAATGCTGGCGCGGGTTAAAATGGACGGCGAGTCCATGACTCATTACTACCATGATAAAATGTCAAAGCTAGCAAGATGCGAAATTACGGGCGAAAAGGCAATTTCATGTGGGATTAAGGGTCTCCCTAGGGAACTGCAGGGGAATGCAAGGGCGTTCCAATGCAGTTCTCCTGGCGAGCTGTATACTGGGTTTCTGTCTTCATTTGACAGGTATCAGAAGCAAACAGGCGACAAGAGGCGTAACACAGGCGAACAAGGGAGTGGCACTACTCAGAAAATGACACGGCGACCAGTGGCAGAGACAGGTATTCGGTGCTACAATTGCCAGCAGATAGGCAGTCATCTGAGCAGGGATTGCCCGAACCCAAGAGTGGAGCGGTGTATCCGGTGCAGGCAACCGGGACATGACCGCTACTCGTGTCCGGACAGGCGACAGGGTGGACCAAAGGCTGGTTCTTCAGGTGGTGGCCATACATTCACCAAACGGCGGGCGCAGGTAAGGATCGTTGAAGTGTGTGATAACACTTATAAGAAATCGGCAATTATGGAGGATGGTAGGCGTTTGAGGGCGTATATAGACACGGGCAGTGAGAGAAATGTCATAACAGGCGAATGTTTTGACTTACTCGGTGACCTCGGGGTTAAACCATCTTCCGTAATTCTGAAAGGATTTGGCGGGGCGCTATGCACAGTGAGGGGAGAGACGGCGCTACCAGTCACTGTGGATGATGTCCCTCTAACAGTAATGGCGTTAATCGCCGAGTGTGACCTTGCTGGCGCTGATCTTCCTTTAGGGCAACCGGCGTTAGCGACCCCTGGCGTCAAACTCACAGTGCAGGGAGGCGAGGCGCAGCTGACTTCTACCCAAACGGCGGAAGACTTCATCCAGCTGATAACTTTGGATGAAGATGATGTCGAGGCGAAAATCACGCATCGGGTGCTTCCACTACAGCATGTTAGGGTAGCCCCAGGCGAAGAGGCCCAAGTGGAGGTGGTGGTGGAAGACATGCATGTTGGCGAGAAATGCTGGATATCTGCAAGGCGATTCGAGTGCAACGGAGCTCTAGTGGCAATCGGCAACCACATCTTGGAAGGCGGATCAGCTGGCGTGCTGACAGTGACAAATTGTGGCACCCAACCCGTACAATGGCAAGCTGGGCAGGTGATGGCAAGGGCAACGATGCTAGGTCCAACTGTCAAGGTACACAAAGTTGCGGCGAGTACAAATTTAAATGACGATAATGGCGAAAGTAGTATGTTTGATTTGACATGTGTGCATGTAGGTGACATAGGTGCGCATGATAGGCGGCGGTTGCTTCATTTACTGTCAAAAATGAGAGGGTGCTTCTCAAGTAGCGATACTGATCTTGGTCTTACTACGTTAGGCGAAATGAAAATTAGAGTTGAAAGTGAACGGCCAGTGGTGTATCGACCTTATAGGTTATCAGTGCATGAAAGGGCGGTAGTGAGAGATAAAGTGGATAGTCTTTTACAAAGTGGCGTTATAAGAGAAAGTGAATCGGAGTATGCTAGTCCCATTGTGTTGATACCTAAAAAGAATGGCGATGTGCGCATGTGCGTGGATTACAGGGCGCTGAATCCTGTGACTATCAAGGATCGCAGTCCTATGCCTTTGGTGGAGGATCAGTTAAATAAATTGGCGGGAAAATGTTTTTACACTACCCTTGATTTGGCGCAGGGGTATCATCAGGTACCAATGCACAAAGATTCCATAGCAAAGACGGCGTTTGTGAGTCCCGACGGCCACTACGAGTATCTACGGGTACCATTTGGTTTGGCGAATGCGCCGGCGGTATTTCAACGAGTGGTGAACAAAATGTTGCAAGGATTGCAGAATGATCTTGTGTTGGCGTATATGTATGACGTTCTGCTGCCTACGGCGACACTGCGAGAGGGTTTACTGTTGCTGGAACGTGTTCTTGGCATGGTGGCGAAGGCGGGGTTAAAATTGAACTTATCAAAGTGCAAGTTTTTAGAGACGACGTTAGAATATTTGGGGCATGAAATAAGTGCTGCAGGTATACGTCCAGGCGAAAGGCGTAAAACAGTTTCCTACACCTACTACCGTACATGGTGTAAGACAGTTTGTAGGTTTGGCGAGTTATTTTAGGAAATTTGTGAAAGGCTTTGCAATAATCGCTAGACCTTTGACAAATTTAACTAAGAAGGACATCTCATGGCGCTGGGAGGCGACTGAGCAGGCGGCTTTTGACAAACTTAAATGTTTGCTGTCGGAAAGACCAGTTTTGGCGCTGTATGAAAGTAACGCGGTTACTGAAGTACATACTGATGCGAGTAAATGGGGCGTGGCAGGAATTTTACTGCAACAACAGGAGAATGGGGCGTTACAACCAGTTTTCTACTATAGCCGAGCTACTACAATAGCAGAGCAGGCGTGGCACAGCTATGAACTTGAAACTTTGGCGTTAGTGGAGGCGACAAAGCGGTTTAGGGTGTATTTAATTGGAGTACACTTTAAGGTGGTAACGTACTGTTCGGCAGTAAGGGCGACCTTGCTGAAGAGAGATCTGGTACCTAGAGTAGCTCGATGGTGGATGTCGCTACAGGAATATGACATGGAAATTGAGTATAGACCTAACGCAAAGATGCAACATGTTGATGCTTTGAGTAGAAACCCGGCAAATGTATGTATGGTAACTATGACAGAGGGAGATTGGTTTTTAACAGTACAGTTACAAGACGACAAAGCGCAGGCGATTGTGACTGCCTTGGCTGCAGGAACGGCGGATAAAGGCGTGAAACAGGCGTATAAGGTAGTAAATGGGCGATTATATAGAAAAACTTTACTGGGCGATAGATTGTATGTTCCATCAATGGCGAGATTTAATTTGGCGCGCAGACATCATGATGACATTGGTCATCCGGGCGTTGAACGATGTTTGCATTTGGTAAAACAAACTTGTTTCCTAAAATGGGGCGGTTTATCAAAAAGTATGTGCAGGCGTGCATTAGCTGTGCTTTTGGGAAAGGCGACCATGGGCGGGCAGCAGGTTTACTGCACCCTATTGAAAAGGTGGCGATACCATTTCACACGGTACATATTGATCATGTTGGCCCGTTCTCCAAAAGTACAAAAGGGAATCAATATGTGCTCATGGTAGTAGATGCTTTTACTAAGTACACTTTGGCGAAGCCAACGAGGACTTTACGGTCTTCTGAGGCTATTCAAAAATTGAGAGAAGTGTTTGGCGAATTTGGATATCCAAGGCGTATTATTTCCGATCGGGGACTGGCGTTTACTAGCAAAGAGTTTGCTAAGTATGTGGCGGAAAAGGGTGTTAAGCATGTGCTGAATGCAATTGCAACACCCAGGGCGAATGGTCAAGTGGAGCGACAGAACCGCACTTTGTTGAATGCGATTGAAGCAAGTGCAGCATCTGAAGTGACTTGGGATGAGAAGCTTCCAGAAATTATATGGGGTATGAATCAAACAGCAAATCAAAGTTCTGGCTTCTCTCCGGCACAACTGATGTTTACTCAAACAAGTGGAACGAATGCAGAGCTGACTGGCGATGTGCAAGAGGCGAACTTAGCACAAGGTGATACGGACACCTTTGAGGCCATAACGGAGGCCCTGCTCCAACGGCGCACTAAGGCGAGTGAAAACTTGACCAAGGCGAGTAGAGCTATGAAAGCTCGATATGATCGAAGGCGAAAGGTTGCAACCAATCCCTATAAGAGGGGTGATTTAGTGCTATGGCGAAAGGCGGCACATGTTCAGGCGAAAAAGGGGTTAATCGAAAAATGATTAATAAGTACGATGGCCCCTATTGTATAGCAAAAGTGTTGGGTCATGACAGGTATGTTATAACAGCTGTTAAAGGCGTAAGAGGGTATAAAACCTTCAGGGCGGTTGTGGCGATTGATTCCCTGAGGCGTTACTGTAGTACTACATCTGGGGATTGTGAGAATAGCGAAAGCAACACTGATAGTGATGACGAGATCACGGATCGACAAGTCTGATTGATCTCTTAGACAGTTGATTTTTATTAATGAGGGCATTAATTTTTGCAGGATGGCCGACTGTAAAAGGTGAAGAATCTGGCGACAAGGTGGCAACGGCGGACGGGGCAGAAGAATGGCAGCGTTGGACCCTCTGACGGCGAACGGGTGAACGACAGAGGAGGGAGCGGTACTTTCGAGAGACAGCTCGACGTGGCGTGAGGGATTATTTTAAGTTGTGGTGTATTTTACGAAAATAAAGACATTAAACTATTAAAAAGTGTGTTTCAAATATATATATATATATATATATATATATATATATATATATATATATATATATATATATATATATATATATATATATATATATATATATATATATATATATATATATATGTATATATATACAGTGACCGGCAAAAAGTTCGCAACATATGGGAAAAATTTTTATTAGGAGAGTATCGGAAAAACTTTCCCAGGGGATCGGTTCTGCATGTCCGATAACCTAAAAATCGATTTTGACATACGTCACGTGACCACTGGTATAGCGTCAAATTAAAAAAAAATTGTTAATTTACAAAAAGTGAGGTTAGTTGACGAGATATCAAAAAAAGTTATTTGAAAAAATAGCTTAGAATTAAATTCTAGGTCCTTGTGCAAAATTTTAAGATTTTATTTAAAAAAATTGGAAAACTCAATTTTTTTTAAATATTTTTTTATCGATTTACAAATTTCCAGTTTTTTTCGTTTAGATAGCTTGGCTAATGTAAAGCCCATGTATCTGGATGAAAATAAACGAATGTAGTAGTTTTTTCTACAATTGACAGGACAAAATTAAAAAAAACAGGGTTTCGCCGGACGCTAGCTGTTGCAATGATTTGTATCTAGCAGCAGTGTCAAAATTTTAGAGACATTTCAATGAGATTACATTGAGAAAACCTTAATCGTCTTAAATATATCTGAAGTTCGACTTTTTGTAAAGTTAAGGGGATTAAAATAGATAATAAACAAAAAATTACCTGTTTATTTAATCGAAATTTTATAAACGAAAACCAATGTAAGAAAAACTTAAAAGTAGTCAAATTCTGTACTAACAACACAAGAAATCATTGTTTTTCCTTGGGTGCACAAAATTTAAAACTCAGTATGACCACCATTTCTCTCCATACATACTGTTGTTCTCGAGCGCAACTCTCGATTAACATTTCGGAGCATTTTACGATTTATTTGCAATACACAATTTATAATGACATTCTCTAAATTTTGTATATTCCTAAAGGGTCGATGTTTGTACACAGGGTTCTTTAGGTATCCCCACATAAAAAAATCTAACGGAGTCAGATCTACAATTCTACAATTGACAGGACAAAATCGAAAAAATAGGTGTTCGCCGGACGCTCGCTGTTGCAATGGTTTGAATCTAATGAAATGACTGTATCAAGATTTTATTAAGATTTTTCGCACATAAATTTAACAACCAGGTCTATTTAGTTGTACTTAAAACTACCAAAGCAGGCTCTGAAATTAAAACAACCAAATAATCTAGTAGGTTAAAAACAACAGAAAAATGTCAAACAAATTATAATTTGTTTGATTTCAACCTATGTCATTGGTTTATGTCTCGCATCTTACTAAGTTTGATATTTTACATAAGTTTATTAATATTTTATTCCTTAAAATGGCACCCACACTACTTCTTCAGGAAAAGATAGAAATTATTTTAATTTCTGGAGATAACTACAAAAGCCATAGAGAAACAGCAGCAATTTTTAATGAGAGGCACCCCGATAAATCCCTCCATTATTCCACAGTATCTCGTCTAGTCAATAAATTTAAAGAAACGGGATCGGTAGAAAATCAGTATAAAGTTTCCCATGAAAAACCGGTAACAGGTGACGAAGGTTCTCTGGATGTGTGTTTGTCGATCACAGAAACACCCCAATTAGCAGTTAGTCAAATATCGGAGATCACTAACATTCACGAAAGATCTGTGCGGAGGATATTAAAAAGAAACAAATTTCATCCGTACAAACCTAAATTTGTACAAGTATTAAAAGATAGGGATTATGACGCCCGCTTCGATTTTTGTGCCTGGTTCCAGGGTATGATTGAGGAAGATTTTAATTTCCCAAAGAACGTTCTTTTCTCGGATGAAGCTACATTTACCTCTAACGGAACCGTCAGTTCACAAAACTGTAGACGGTGGGCCACCGAAAACCCAGACTTTGTAATTCAGAGTAAAGACCAATATAGTTTTAAGGTTAATGTGGTGCGGAATTTTCAACCTCAGAATAGTGGGACCTTTTTTCTTTAGAGACAATTTAAATTCAGAACGATATTTAGAATTTCTACAAACTGAGATATCTGACTTTTTAGACAATTTGTCATTAGCCGAAAGAAGAAATTTATACTTTCAACAAGACGGAGCTAGCATTCATTCCACAAATGAGGTGAAGAGATGGCTGGATCAAGAATTTGGAAACCAGTGGATAGGACGGTTTTCTGAAAATCCGTGGCCTGCGAGATCACCAGATCTGACTCCGTTAGATTTCTTTATGTGGGGATACCTAAAGAACTCTGTGTACAAACATCGATCCTTTAGGAATATACAAAATTTAGAGAATGTCATTAGAAATTGTGTGTTGCAAATAAATCGTAAAATGCTCCGAAATGTTAATCGAGAGTTGCGCTCGAGAAGAATAGTATGTATGGAGAGAAATGGTGGTCATACTGAGTTTTAAATTTTGTGCACCCAAGGAAAAACAATGATTTTTTATGTTGTTAGTACAGAATTTGACTACTTTTAAGTTTTTCTTACATTGGTTTTCGTTTATGAAATTTCGATTAAATAAACAGGTAATTTTTTGTTTATTATCTATTTTACTCCCCTTAACTTTACAAAAAGTCGAACTTCAGATATATTTAAGACGATTAAGGTTTTCTCAATGTAATCTCATTGAAATGTCTCTAAAATTTTGACACTGCTGCTAGATACAAATCATTGCAACAGCTAGCGTCCGGCGAAACCCTGTTTTTTTTAATTTTGTCCTGTCAATTGTAGAAAAAACTACTACATTCGTTTATTTTCATCCAGATACATGGGCTTTACATTAGCCAAGCTATCTAAACGAAAAAAACTGGAAATTTGTAAATCGATAAAAAAATATTTAAAAAAAATTGAGTTTTCCAATTTTTTTAAATAAAATCTTAAAATTTTGCACAAGGATCTAGAATTTAATTCTAAGCAATTTTTTCAAATAACTTTTTTTGATATCTCGTCAACTAACCTCACTTTTTGTAAATTAACAATTTTTTTTTTAATTTGACGCTATACCAGTGGTCACGTGACGTATGTCAAAATCGATTTTTAGGTTATCGGACCGATCCGATCCGGACCGGACCGATCCCCCGGAAAAGTTTTTCCAATACTCACCTAATAAAAAATTTTCCCATATGTTGCGAACTTTTTGCCGGTCACTGTATATATATATATATATATATATATATATATATATATATATATATATATATATATATATATATATAATTTTACCTGATCTACTTTCGTTGGAAGAAAAGTACTGACTGCCGGATGCCAGAACCTAGCCAAGGGCAAACATTCAGTCGCAACGGTTAGCAGTCACTGACAGGCGTTACCGCTGGACGCGACTGTTAGCAGTTCTACCGAAAACATACCTTAACGTTTCGTTCAAAAATAGGGGTTTTGGTCAGCGATTAGTGTGATTTTTAAAACTCAAAGATTACTAGACCTTCACATAGAATATTGTATAAATATGTTTCTAAGAAATAAAAATAAACGTTTTTCTTGCACGTGAACTAGCCAGTACTTAGTCGGTTGCAAAAATTCACTATTGTTGGAACTTACAGAGGTCTAACCAAAGTTATTACATTTTATCCTTCCCATTGCTTTTTAAAGTAATCGCAATTTTTGTGTTATTTTGTTTTTGTTTATTTAGGATTTAGTGACCTAATGATTGACCAAAACGACATCGACATGATTGTGCAGTAGTGTAAATTGACTTACGTTTATTACAAAGAATACCTGTAAAAATGGTTGCTATACTGAAACAGAAACAAGATTAATACTGAAAAAATGGCTTATAATACTTACAAGCATCATCTGAAATATAAGAAATAAAAGAAAGTATCAATAAAGTACAACATATATTTTCCACCAACAAATTTTATAAAATAATCACAGATAATACAGGTGCACACATTAATCTATTAAAATTTTGGGAAGACTATTAAGATTCCTTAAATAATGAAATAGTCCTGAACTTAAATCATTAAATTCGGATTGCCCTTAAACAAAGTATCATCAGACTGATACTTCACCAGCTCTATTCAGAGGACATTTATTCTACGAAGTTCTAACAATAATTTTGATTAATGTTAAAAAATGCGTTTCAAATGAGCAATATTAAACGTTCTTTAATTTTTCCCAGCATTTTTACAAGCACCCCATAATGGGGACTTGTAAAACTACAATTTAAAATTATGTAAAAAGAGAAATATATCCCTAAACCAATCACTCCAACGGCAGTGTCAACTCCGAGAACTAAAAACAGTTCAAATTAACAAAACTTCTACACTGAGATTATGATTGCATGGAAATTAGAATATTTATCAAAACTTAATAAAACATTATTTGTCAAACCAAGTAATATCTAAAATTTGACTAGTACGTATATACATAATACATACATAAGTATTCAGACTCAGTCTGCAGAAACGATTACCACCAGAAAAAATGACCGCGGTGAACTGACCGTAAATCCATACAACCCTCGACTTCATACACCCCAACAGACATCAAGTTATGGTTATGGTTGACAGTTAACCAATGGAATAAACGTCATATGTCCGGTTGACAGCTGAAGGTTACACTAACGGTAACCAAAGCGATATAAAAACATCGAATTACTAATATAATACACAAACATACAATACACGTCTTGGTTCCCTATTTGTACCTACTTCTTAGTTTCTTAGTGTGTGTATGTCCATATGAAATAAGTGTAAATTTTTAAAACGGCCAGAAGGGTCAAGTGGCATAGTTGAGGTCCAGTACATGAATCAATATTACAAGAACGCTAAAAGTCACTTTACTTAATCTTGTTTGAAGACAGATAAATTAGTATTGTAAACAAAGTAAGATTTTTACTGTAGTATCTCGTCCACTGTACCAAAAAAAGGGTTAAGCTAACCAAGCTACCAAACCAAAACAAGGTTTAAGTGTCTCAAGTTAAAGTGCAGAGAAAAGTTTTGCATTTACTATAAAATTCTAGTAAGAGGGCAATGACATAGCTGTTTTCGTCGAGATTCGTCTTTTTATTCTTGGGGAGTAACTAACATTTACTTATATTTTATAGACGTTTTCCTCAGTTTTACGGGTTCTCAAAATCACAAAAAAAGTGGAATGTTTTATGTTTCTGTTAGCAAATAGTAACAGTGCACATGTAACACGCGTTTTACTGTTCTCTTGGAAAATGCTAATGGAGGAAAAACAGAAGCTGGTTCTTCGCAGAAGCCATAACAAGCAAGAATAATAATTTACAAGACAGCGAAATACAATAAGTTGCATTTCTGGCGTCATTTTCACCATACAGCAAGTAAGCTTATTTGCTGCCATCTACCTTAAGCTTTTACACCGTATACGCTAAAAATATTCATCTATAGGGGAGTTTTTTGTAAAACGCGCAAAGGAAGTTATATGCATGGCTCAGGGGGAACAGTAAGAACAAGATATAGTAGATTTATATTTCGTGATTACAGGAATAAAATGTTGGTCCATTTAGGCTGGTGAAAGATTTGCTGACTGCGAACACCTCTGCGGATTTGCTCTGTGAGTTGGCTTTTGCTTGCATGATTGGAGGCGGTGATGGACTAAGAGTTCAGAATGAAACGAGCTTGCATATATTTGTGTGAGAACTTCTCGACAGTTGTAGTGAGCTCCTAGTATCTTATTCATTCATACAAATTTTAAGGTTAGAATATACATACTATGTATGTATGTATGTATATGTTAAATGTTCAATATAGGTAATAACAAAGTTATTACCTATATTCCGGCGCGGCCCGTGAGTTTTTTTGCAGGTGGGTCAAAATTTTGTGTGCAACTAGTGATATTAACGCAATAAGGAAAATACACGTTTTTAATTAAGGAAGGCTTTTTAATAATGTACCTAGTTTTACCAGGAAATTATTTACCTACAAATAAACACCGCAAAAATCATAAAATAGTTACTGTAGTAGATTGAACATTGCTACTCTAGATGTTCATGACTTTTAGTATTACTTTTCTATGTGGTTTAGTCTAATATTGTTAGCGGCTTCCCGTTTTGATACGTCTGTGTCTCAACAGAGGTCGCGCCTTGTACTAAAAGTATTATGATTATTCGTAAAATAAAATTAGGAAAGCTAGCCGAAACTCCGTTTTCTTTAATAAATACAATACTGGGGGCTAGACATAGTAATACGAACTTTGTCTACGCACGCGCAGGCTGCCAGCAGTAGATATGAGATTACCAATAATTTTAAAAATATTTGATCGAGGAACAAGTGTTAAACTTGTTGCCAATACATCTTTTAGAGCCGATCTAATTTTCTAAATAACAAATTTAAAAAAAAAGTCTACCCGAGCACAGCCTTGAACCCACGACCTTTTGGTCCACCGGCTGAGACTCTACCTCTGGACCACGTTGCTAAGGTGAGAAATCCCGTGCCGATGCCGTCATATTTGACTATGACACATTTTCGCGTCTGGGAGATCGTATTCCCATATTTAGTCATAGTACAATATACAATGGAAATACACTGCACATATTAGGTACCTAATTAGTTAATTAGTTTTTTTTTGTCCAGCCCAAATGTTTTGAAAGAGTATATTTCACGGGGCGGTTCGAGTGAATTTCCATAGTGGGAGTGGCGCGATATTATTGGTGGGCCGTCGACAAATTTTATCTCTTTTTAACTTCCTAAAGCGCGTATGTCTGTTTCTCTCTTAGTTTTAATGAATTTATATAGTTCATATAAATCTATGAGGCCAATTTAAAATAAGATCCAGCCCGGAGCACGCTTGGATATCTTTCGACGATGGCTTGGCTTCAGTGGCGCACCGAGGGGGGGCACCCCCCCCCCACACATAATTCTGTTCTGTAATCTAGTTTTAAGTATTTAATATTTTTGAATAAAATGTTTCTTATTAATTTCTTTTTTTTTATATTCTCCTCAGCCCTCAGCTTAGGTGCTTAGGATTTCCGGTTCTATTAAAATTTGTACTATTTTTCCATAATTCATAATTTTTCCTACTAAAAATACCGCTATTATTAAATTATTAAAAATATACGAGAAGAATTTGTCGCCTACGCCGCATTGCCTAAGGCGCTTTATATGTGAAGAAAATTTTTGGTGGTAAAACCTCCCCTAGGTCGAATTTCTCGGTGCGCCACTGCTTGGGTTGATTCTTTCTTGGGGAGTTTTCGCATGGAACTTGGACTTTTTTGAAAGAAGAGTTTGGTTTTAAAAAATAAATTATTAGGTGGATCGGTGAAAATAAATTTAGGTGGGTCATTGACCAGATGACCTTAGGGACGGGCCGCGCCTGCCTAGATTATTGATAAATTTAACATATGCACAACATTAACATCCATTTTTTAAAGGTCCAAATATACTGCAAATCATACCGAAAAACTTTTATTCTGTCTCTATTAACAATATCAGATAGATTCTACAGAGGAAGGTTCAATGCCATATTATTTCTATTCGTATAGTAAATTTTAGCCAAGAAATCTTTTTTGGCATTTACTTTACTCTTACGTTTTTTGCATCGCTAACACCACTTGACCTTTATTAGACAACACAGCTCAGAGTCGCATTATTTTTGCAAGCCCAAAAAAAACTGTAAATTGAGGTATGTTCGTGACTACATAAACAATAATTTAGTAATTAAGTAGATATCATGCAAACATTTTTGTATAATACGTTGCGTTCAAAAACAATTGAATTTAATTTTGAGATTTCCTGATAAAATACGAGTTTCATACAAGACGTCCTTGTTAACGATGATTATAAATAATAACAGAAATTTATAGAGGTACTTGCAGATAATTTTCTTAAAATACATACACGTACGTTTGGCTAACAGAAAAGATAAAAACATATTCATTTTGAACAACCTAAGTTAAAGTAACAAAAATAGTAATACCTACCTTTGACCGATTTTAGATAAAGTAAGTAGAAATATTTCACCAAAGATTACAGTTTGTTTTTGAAATTCCCCATTTCCAGTTATTGTTTATTTAATCCAAGATATTACAATAACTATTTTAAGTTTTTATAAATTAAACTAAATTTTTATATATAAAAAAATAAACATAATATGGCAATGCTTTCATAGTAAAGTATATTGTTTCAGTATAAGAAGAAAAATTCTTAAAGCCTCTTACCACCACACAGCCTTTCGATATTACTTCAAACACATGTTACCAACTTATTTGCTGGGATCAGTCATTTTTCATGAGAATTTTGTCGGTACAAAATTCAGCTAGTCAGTACAAATAAGCTACTAGCTTTGTTCAACAACGCTCAGGCTTACACCTAGTTGGGCAGCATAATACGAAGACATAATCAAAATCTAAAAAAATTATAGTTGTCAGTGATATTTTTGTTTGTTTAAGTTTTACAGTTTCTATGATTAAAACTATTAGTTTGCTAAAATCCACTTTGGCATTTCTTTATTATCATATAATACTAATTTTCTTCTAAATAATTATATAACATAATAAAAAATTTGGCCAAGTGCAAGCTATGCTATACTTGCACTTAACCTGAGCAAACCTCGGCCGCCCGATCTCCTCCCATCTGCCGCGTTACCCGCCGCCGACGGCACCAACGCCGCATCACATCGCGTATGCGCGGAGCTGAGTGGGGAAAGTTTCGACTGAGCCAAACTAAAGATTTTGAAAAACGTGTAAGGACAAAAGTTGTTCCTTACATCACAGTGCGGAAAAACAGTGAATTTTGTGACAAAAATCAATACTCACACGGATTTTCGAAATTGTTGTTAATATCATATCCAGAAGGACAAAGAGTACTAAAGTGAAGGTTTCTGCAATATCGGATATTACTTAAGTGGTAAAGATCTATATATTAATTGTACAAGTGGACAAATAAGTACGAAAAATATTGTATTTATTTTTTAGTTATAATATCATATTTATATTACCATATTAGATAATACAATAATTATATAACCTAAATATTACAAATAAAATCGTATTACAAATTGTTATAAATAACAATTTAGCATTCTACCTATCACTAGACGAAAAGAAAAACAGAAGTGCCTTTAAACACTATCTTCTGAGTCTGTGTCACTAATATCGAGGTCATAGTCCGTCAAGATGTCTGATTCATTATGTAGGTTATCATTAAGATCCAAGTACTCTTCAATACCAGCAAAATCGTTACTTTTCTTTTTTGCAGAAGTTTTTCTATGACACGATATGAGTGGGTCCGAACTAAGTAAAAGAACATTAAAGAGGTCCTTATTGGTGTCACATCTGCTTGTTTTACGGGTGTGATTCAGTCGATTTTTCCGGATTTCCTTATGTGTAGCTTCTAAAGCTTCTTCAGAAAGAAGACCTATAGGGAGATCAAAAAATCGAATGACATCACATCCGTGTACTAGCACTTTATGCAGGCTAATGGGCATATAAAACCAACTGTATAAGTCTAAATATGATTGGAGCGTATTTTTTATAAGTAAATCAAATTTTTCGTGATGAATCTTCCTACCACAAGATAGAACTCTTAGAATGATATAAAGTTTCTCTATTAGACCTTTATCTATACCTGTTATTTGGGCAGTAATTTCTGAGTTACTGAAAAATCTTCTGGCAGTGTTGCCATCATTGGTCGTTCCAAAGCCCGGTTTTGGCTTGTCTACAGTTAGTCCTAGCTGTGATTTGAACCCTTCTTGAATTTTCTTTTTGGTATTTTCAAATATGGCTTTATGCTCTTTTGATCTTACTTGCCATTTTTTAAACGGTAGTCTGTACGAAATGTGTAGAAGGCACTCCAAAAACCGGATCCAGCAGTGTAAAGTAGACAAACCAAAACGATAGTGTTCACTGTTCGAAGGTTTTTCAGTAACTTTTTTTAAGTTCATTTCACTAGGAGTCGCCCCACATATGTAACATTTTGAAGTAGAGTTGGTATTAGACAAAATGTTAGTTACGCTACCATCTAACATAGTAAAAAGTAATTTAAAATGAACTTGAATTTTTCTATTGTTTAAATGCATTGTCTGAGGAGAGAGATTTTCAATTTGTTCTTGTATTGCAGACTCCTGGTCTCTGACTAACTGTACATTTTCTTTCATAAACATAAATTTTATAGGGCGACAAAAAAATGTAGAAGAAGGTCTAGTATTTACCCACACTTCCTTGTTATTGGGAGTTGTAACAACTTGTAACGGCACCAAGGCAATAACAAACAAGAACTCATCCGTTGGGAATAAATTTTGCGTAAATCTTTGCTTGTAAATACTATGTCCTGAGCTGCCGTCGAATCCCCATTTACAAATTAGTGTAAATTCACTGGAGTCGCAAACGTCTACCATTTGAAAAATACTATCAGCTGTTGTATTCAACAAGTTTTGCAATCGAACATCGGCGGAAGTTTCAGTTATGGTTATATTTGTGGGTAAAAACGATTGTTTAATTTGCCTTATACATTTTATATTTGGCAAACACTTGGTATGAAGCTTATTTATAAAACTACGCAGAATGCAATATTTTCTTTCGGACAGATCTAAATCCAAGTATAGTGCAACAAGTTCATGAGGAGGTAGCTCAGGATGAGTTTGGATTGACGGGCTTAGTGATTTTTGTGATAGTGTGGCAGCAAAGCTAAGTTCCTCACTGGATGTTGACAATAGCAAGTCCTGAACCCTACGCCGTTTTGTTCTTAATGATGCCTCACTAAATGGAATTGTCGGCCGCCCACGACTGGCTCGCGGTTCCGATTTGTCAGAAGCTTGGGGTTTTTGGAGAAACACATCTTCTGGTATTTCAATTTTCGTGTTAAGCCACGCATGATACCGTTTTTGTAAATAAAATTTGTTCCGCTTGCATGTTCTCCATTTTTTAGTTAAAGCTGCATGGTAGGTTTCTGATATTGCTTTAATTTTATCACTCAGTACATCAGAACATTCAGAAATGTGGCACAGCTCGAGAATTTCCGAGATAACTTTCGAAACTTTTTCAGTTATGGGGCTAGAAATCCATACCTCAAGAAGATCTCGATATTTAATACTGGGATGGCCCACTACAAAAAAAAAGATAGCAGTCAGTGTAGCAGTTAGTAGCAAAAAATATTTTATGTTTTAAAAACGTGAATATCTAGAATAACCGGAAAAGCAAAAAGTAGGATGCTTGCATTTGCCATACTTAAAAAAAGCTTAGGTCACGTTACTACACCTTACCAAATCACAAATTTTGTAATACTTGTTTTCAGGTTACGATATCTATCAATGTAACTAAGTAACAATTGAAAAGTAAATACTTTTAAAAAGTACTAACCTCGGGGAGTTCCTTCCATACTATATCGTTTGCAAAAACAGACGCTGGTACACACAAACACTGATTATAAACAACTAAAAATGTACAGCGAATTTTACCTCTATGTCGCATCAAGCATAATACTCAAATACCTGACAAGTTTCGACAAGAATTTGGACTTGCACTGTCCAATGTGTTATTATACAAATAATTCGGATATTTTGTAATCTATTTGCGCGGCTCCCGCTTAAAACATACCATGTTGCCCATTAGATTTTTGTCACAGGTATTCCGCACTGTGCATCGTGAGAAATATCTTATGTCGAAAAACGTTTTCTCTAAAGCCAATGGTTCAGCAGTTATAAGGAAATAAATAATTAAATATATTATACCAATTAATCGCGCTAGAATTTTTCAAATCCTGATGGTTTTTGTTCCATCTACACCTAATTCTCAATGCTCATGATTTTTTCAGATTGTTCTGCAATTTTTAAGCGTTTTTCCCAAAAAATGTTTCAGAAAATGCAAAAAAAAATACATTAATATATATTGTTGAATTCGTGCTTCAATAAGCTTTCATTTGATACCCTACACGATGCCCTTGAAAATTAGTTTTTTCGTTTCCCAATTTACACCCTGTAATGAATCCCCAGAATCAAAATTCAACGTTTTAGACTTCACGTTTATAATTGGGCCACCGCACTCTACCTCTGTGCTAAATTTCAAATTTTTACGTCGAATAGTTTTAGAGAAAATCGCCTGTGACGGACGGAGGGACGGACACCAAAGTGACTCCATAAGTGTTCCGTTTTGCTAACTTTAGCACGGAACACTAAAGATAAATTAACTGGATTCTGCTAAGATCATGGTCTTGTCAAAGAAATAGAAGTTGTTTTATAGGTAATTATTGATATTACTGGAAACAGCGAATTTTTTCATGAAATTTTGCACAGACCCTAATTTTGGGTCGTAGAACACGAATCCGAAGTCAGTTTTTGGCGGTCTCGAATGGTTTTTCCGCAAAAAATTTTTTTAACTTTTAGGTTACCTTTTTTTATAGATTCCTTTAAGTTTCGACACTTTCACTTAAACATATCTGTAAACTTATAATTTTTATTTTATTTCGTCACACAAAACACCACATTTAGCCAAAAATAGCTAAGAAAATTGCTTTTTCCTATATAAAATTCCATTGTATTTGGTAGTAGACGCCATTACGTTCCCAGCTGTCAAATGTCCGGCGTTGCCAGGTTTACTTATTTTTCAAGACAAAGTTGTAAATTAGGAATAATAAAAAGTTGGCGGGAAAATGCGAAAATGAACCAAATTTAACCAAAAGGGCAAAAAGATGACCCCAACCAACACCCTGGGGCACCGATCCCTCTTCGCCTGCGAGGAAAGAGACTGGTCAGGGCCCCTAACCAGGTGCTAACCCTGTTCCGACCTTAGGGTGCCCTCCGATCCACCGTTCGTATCAAAAACTTTTCTAAGTCGGTGAATTAGGTGACAGATCTAATATTTTCGATCTAACGGAGGGATAACGGTGGATCGGAGGGCACCCTAAGGTCGGAACAGGGTTAGCACCTGGTTAGGGGCCCTGACCAGTCTCTTTCCTCGCAGGCGAAGAGGGATCGGTGCCCCAGGGTGTTGGTTGGGGTCATCTTTTTGCCCTTTTAGGGAAAATAAAATGCTATCTGTCTTATTTTACTCTCATATTGCCATCTCTTTTTTTGGATTTATTTATGGCCGGAAATTGTTAAAATTTGCGAGAAAAATGCTTTGTAAACGTGGCAACGCCGGAAAATTGACAGCTGGCAAAATAATGACGTCTAGAGCGATAAAATGGAATTTTCTATAGAAAACAGCAATTTTCTTAGCTATTTTTGCCTAAATGTGGTGTTTTGTGTGACGAAAACTAATAAAAATTATAAGTTTACAGATATGTTGAAGTGAAAGTGTCGAAACTTAAAGGAATCTATAACAAAAAGGTAACCTAAAAGTTAACCTAAAAGTTGTCCAAAAACAATTTTTTTTTGGAAAAACCATACGAGACCGCCAAAAGCTGACTTCGGATTCGTGTTCTACGACCCAAAATTAGGGTATGTGCAAAATTTCATGAAAAAATTCGCTGTTTCCAGTAATATCAATAATTACCGTTTTATATAAGAATATATGTGTATAAATTTAAATAAAAATTTATTACAAACTGTTTTTGGTTCTACAGGTTAATATATAAAGAATAACATAAATATGAATGCACATAAACTCAAGCAAGTAGCAACGCACTAATTTTAGTTGTAAATACGTATTACATAATAATATTATACTATATTAGTATCTTCTAGTGACTTACCTGTGAATGAGCAAGTGGTTGAATAAATCTATCTAACCCTATCATAAGATCTGATGTCGCAAACACGATACTACCAATGGAGGTACTTAGCTGAATCCACGACCAAGGTTGCTAAAAAATAATATTATTATTCCTTATTAGGAACAACAGAAACTTAAGAAATGTGCCATTTTTAGATATTTTTGTACATCAACATTTCGTTTAGGGAGCAGAAAAATGTTTGTAGGTAAATAAGGTTCTGTGTTAAAACAAAAAGAATTTTCGTTACAGAGGCAGTCTGTCCTATTCTAGCCCATAGTCACTGACGACCGAAATTAGAGAAATACGTGAACCGACGCGTGTTGGAAAAAATTAGACATTCTAGCAATAATAGCATATTATGCGAACTATAATAATAATTATAATAATAAAGTTTATTTAAATCAATTACAAATTAAATTTGATTATATATATATATATATATATATATATATATATATATATATATATATATATATATATATATATATATATATATATATATATATTATAAATAAACTTGATAAAACCCCCGAAGGCGTACTTGTTGGGAGCAAATCTTATATTTAACATTACATTATTTAATTATAAATTATTAAATTGAAAAAAATAATATATTCAAATACATACATACAAATTTCTTTTTGAGGACAAGAAAGATCCTTGGAGAAAAACAAATAAATGATTTTTATATTATTCAAAATAATATCAAAGTAATTCCAAAAATTTCTATAAATCGTTTGTTGTTAATATCCAAGCTTTTATTTCAATTTTATATTTTTTTAATCATACAATTCTTTTAATATTTACTGGTAAATAATCGTTTAACTAAAAACATAAATATTTATAATTTTTTGTGCTATAAACTTATGTACTATTTTTGGTTTAATGGAAATTTAATTTTTATGACGCGTGTCACGGTTATGATTTTTAAATTGTATTAGATTTTTATTTTTAAAAACGTATACTAAAATATTATAAATATATATTTGCCTAACGTCCATTTTTTGTTTCTGAACATAATTCCTTAGGAAGGATAAAAATAGTCTATTAAATATAATTTTTAGAAATCTTTTTTGTAATACTTCTATTTTTTTCACTAAAATTCTACTTAATTCCTCCCCAACCTAAAATCCCGTAATTCAAATGAGTTTTAACTAATTCATAATACAATGTTTCTAAGTGTTTTATATCCAAAAAGGTTTTAACATTTCTGAATATTGGTAGCAAACTTCTTAATTTTTTAAGAAGGGTTAGTCGGCGGTGTCTGTATGTATGTATGTATAAAGGGTGTCCAGAAAGTCTTAGAATGTTTGAAGATAGTCTTAATTAAGTCGGATTTTAAACAAATCGTATATATTTGTATTTTTTGTATAGGTGTATATGTATACAGGTCAAAAATGCCATGTGTGGGTGTATGTATACAGGGTGTCGAAAAAATTGGCAAATATTTGTGGTAGGACCAAGATAAACCTAATTAAGTCGGATTTCAGGTAAATCGCATATATTTAAATTTATTTATGTCGGTATTTGTATGTATGTATACAGGGTGTCCGAAAAGTCATAGTATGGGCAAATATTTCTATTGGTACTAAAATAAACTTAATTAAGTCGGATTTTAATAAAATCGTCTATATTTTATTTATATGTGTGGTTATTTGTATGTATGTATACAGGGTGTCCAGAAAGTCTTTGTATGGGCAAATATCCGTCTGGCGAGCGGAAGACCCTGAAAGAATTACGCACCTGGGGAGAGGATGCCCTTGGGGAAAATACGTGTCTGGGGAGCGGACGATCTTGGAAAAAGTTTCTATGTGTGGGTGTTTGTATGTATGTAGCGATACGGATACGAAATGCGGTCTATTCTTGATCATCAGTCCGAAGGAGTGTGATATCTTTCTTAATACGTGCTCTAGAAACACGAAATTTTCAGGGAATGACAATGATTACCGACACTATAGAGCCCTCTTGGGGGGCGGTTAGGCGGTCTACGCATACTAGTTTAATCTGGTCAGATAAAAAATAATAAAAAAATTTTAATTTAGTCATAATAAAACATATCCACGATAGAAGCATGTTCACAAAAGGAATTTTGAACAATTTTTGTGATCATGCTTTTATCGTTAATATGTTTTGTTATAACTAAATTAAAATTTAATAGGTAAATAAAGTATTTTTTATTTGACCAGATTAAAAATTTTGCCCTACTTTAAATCAACCGTATAATATATGAAAAAAGTACAATTGATGAAAAAGTTAAAAGATAAACCAAAAAAGTTGTTTTATACAAAAGGATAATCAGTGTCATATCAAAAAAAGTTAGGGGGGTCAAAGTGGTTGGCCCAAAAAAAATAACACCATGTAGATAGTTCTAAATGGCAATAGGTTAATTCTGTAGGTACTTTAATATGTAAGAAAAGTACGCATTTTGAATAAATAATCCTTAAGCGCGCATAAAATAAATAAGAAAAACCGAAAAAAAAGTCTAGCACCCTGTACCTTGGAAACGAAACGTTTCCGGGCCTATATTATTTGGAACTTTTCTTTATTATTTTTGGTCAAGGAATCACCTGTTTAAATTTGCCGGTGCAATATTGAAACACCCTGTCTTCATTAAAATAATATAAATTGCATTGCTTTTCAAAACACGATCTTAATTTTTTTGCTTGGTAGGACTTTTTTGGCTTGCTAACTCTTATAGTTAGTTTGGTAAATATTGGGCATATTTGATATGTAACTATATTTTTATTGAATACTAGCTTTATAAAAAAAAAATGCTTTATCCTTTCTTTGTGGTTATTGTTCGCCTTAGAATACCGGTAAAAGTATTAATTCCAAATTCCCATAGATTTAAAATACATGAAATACGGTTTATAAAAATAAACTCATAAAAAGTCTGCCGCTGACAAGAATCGAACTCGCTCCACTCGTTTTGCTAAAACTCCGATTGTCAATGATATCCACCCTCTTTCTTTTTAACATCTTTACGGCAACACCGCCATGACCCCTAAGGGGGACAAGTTTTTTCACAAGTTTAGTGTCATAGTGGCTAAAGTTGCGACTGCGTCACCAGACGCTATCGTCCCGTTTTATAATGAGCGATGTTTGGCCGCTATTTTAAGGGTGAAATCGATCCGAAAAATCTAATCTTTTAGGGATAAGCTTTTCGAATGGACACTTTTGTATTATGAAATAAAAAACAATTGATGGATAAGCCCGTTGAGGCAGTATATTTTGCGTTATCGTGAATCAAACAAACCGACAAAATGGTGGGAGTTATAGTTTTATTATTATAGTGATCTGATAAGTAGTTTTGAAAAAAAATGGGGGCAATACGAGGTGGCAATACGGGAAGAGTAAGTTAAATCCCCGCCTGATGTGAACTTTTAATTAAATGTTTTTAATTTTATATAATTGTATGCATGCGGGAGTTAGAAATTAATACTTTTACCTTTGTTTCAAGTCGTAAATAAAAATTACCCTGTGTGGCCAATAACGCGCTTTGTGGATGTTTAGCTAAGAGCCAACATCACACTCGCTCTGAACATAAATTTATACATCATAAATAAATACATATTTTTCACTAAACAATGCAGATTGAAAATGAAATTTGTGGCAGCTTGTTTTTAGTACTTTTTACCGACACATTTACGCAATTCTGGGCGTATATTGCTACTTGGCAACTTTTTGGCGACTTTTATAAAATAAATTACTCTCGGTTGCGAGATTTTACCTTCTTTGTGATAAATATATTATTATTTGGTGGTAAGCGTGACAAACATAATCTACCTTGTTATGTTAGTTCACATTAATTTAAAAGTATTTTAATTTTTAAGTTTAGCCACAAAACTCAGACAAAACTTTCACGTCACGTTGTTTTCAAATGAACTTCAGATGAGTGAGAGTGGATATAAATCAGTTATCCTAAATATAATATCGTCAATAAGAGCAAATGTATATTCAAGTCGGCAATTTAATTTTATAAGACGTTTGTTATTGTTTTCATATTGTCGTAGAAACAACAATTTACCCTTAAAACCTTAAAAACGAAAATTGTTTCTAAAATAAATGAACTTTAATACATCTGTTTTCCTAGAGTCGCAAGCAGCAACTGTAAAACAATTTTTAAATTAAATTTATAAGGGTATTAAAATATTAAAATTATCGCCGAAATGTACTAAAAGTCACTATAAAATAATTTAATTTCACAAGCTAAAATGTTTTATTAGTTGGTCATAGAAACGTGGCTATAATAATTTTTAGTTTTATAAGACGTTTATAATTCTGCTAGAGAAACGTTTTGGATACATACATAGATACACAACAATTTAGCTGCCAACAACAAAATAGTGTTCATTTCAGCTCTTATATGATTAATTAGCATTTTGAAAGTATCAATAAAATACCAATAAAACAAAATAATCGCAAATTATTTGGATTATAAAACAACTTTATTAGTTGGGAAGCATCTTATAATTAAATAAATTTAACGTCAAAGTAGGCCATCAGTTATCCCGGATTAGTTTGGGTTTTTTTAGGCATCTGTGAGGATTGTGTCAAAGTTAACTGACTTTAAAGCAACATAAACCATGCTTTTAAAATTTAAGGGTTAATACTTTTGACGTAAAATTTATTGGACAGGTTTTGCAAAACAGGCATTTGAGTTTTTCTTATTATTAACCGCAAATTAAAAGTGTGTTCTTTAAATTTTCTAAGCATGTTTTTAAGTAAGTAAGTAATCCGACCTAAGTTATTTAAAAATATTACCGTCTGGCCACACAACTAATAATACCAACTTCTTAAGTATATTAATATATTCTCACCTGAATTCGCGATGTGGCTCGCCAAACCATAGTACTAATAACTAATATATAAATAGGAACTCCAATAACTAGTACACCTCTCATTCCTGGGTAAAGATATGATACCACTAAAATAAAATATGAGAATACCTGATTAAAATAAGCTTTAAATAAGTATTTAGGTATCATATGAAGCCTTGTCTACTTACCGATTCCGCCCAAACTGAATAACGCTATCCCCAAATTTAATCTTAAGGGCACAAAACCGAAAGCCCATATGTAGTTAATGTGGCCAATTATAAAAGCCACCAACCCATGGACAAAAGTTCTATTAAATAATAGCAATGCATCTCCAATACAACAAAATATTAATCCACCTAATATTCGACTAGAGTACGCGTTATACCTACAAAAGTGTTAATATAAGAAAACTAAAAGTTATATAAAGTTTTAAACTAAATAAATATGTCTTAATGGAGCTGGCATGAATGCTTCAAAACCTAAGAGGGCAGAGGTTGGTTCTGTACACAGCCTTTTCAAAATACGGTACTAATGGTAAATAAAAAAATTTATCTGATTTAAAAAAGTAACTATTAAAAAAATGGTAAGTTACTGATGATGAACATGATGTGATTTTGTTGTGGTGGGAAAACCGCCGCCAATACCGAAAAAACCATATTAAGAAAATAGACGATTTTGGGTTCATTCTAGTAATCAAATAAACTTAAAAACAACGTCCTGATGAGTTTAAAGAGTTATACAGAATGAACCAGGAAAACGTTAACATTTATTTGTCATCACAAGCTTAAAGAATTTAAGAAACACGTCTCGACGTGTTTCATGATATTTGTATATGAAACAATTTCTGGTCTCCTATTTCAGAAACGTCAGTCCGCATCGTATCATATAGATGCAGGGATTATTCGATGATGAAACAAGTTTCATGTTGCGAGGAGATTCATGAAATTAATTTCTCTAGTGTATCACTCGCCTAAGTAAATAATTTTCCAATGATAATAGACGATTTCTGTATTTACTTTTTAAAGCCACCATAGACGAGGTTATTTGGCAGCTGCAACATTTTCATCAAACGGATTGAAAATCCATCTTTTCCAGAAATCATCGTTTCACCTGGAAAATAGTTCAGTACCTGAATTTTTAATTCGCGTAAATAACTTTTTTATGCTCTCCAACACGCGATCAACAACGGGATTTTCTGAGTTCATATGTTTGTCAATATAATTAGAAGTAAAAGTAAATGCGTCAAAATTGCGTTTTTCAAGGCAAATAATCCAAATACCAAGCTTATATTATTTCTAATTTAGATTTAATGAGGGAAATTTATGATGTTTTGAAGCAGTCATCTTGTTTAGAGTTTAAAATGTCGGGATTTTTGAGCTAACAGAGAATGTCAGAATAAATGGTTCTGCGTTGCTTAATCCTTGTTCTTGTGGTTCTGCACTGAATGGTATTTTAAGTCTAGGTAATTCCTTCAACATGAACTTTAATGCCGCATCTGATTTACATCAATCCATATCCGAGTCCATATCGCGACGGCATAGGGCCTCAACTGTAATTTTTATTGTTTGGAGAACTTTTACAACGCCTTTGAAAACCTCAGTTTCTAAATCCTAATTCGTGTTATGTTAAGACCAATAAGATCTTTTTTTTATGAAATTCTCTAATAGTGTAAAACGCTCGAGCATGTCAAGTTGTCAAGTAAGCTGCTTCATCTTGTTTTGCAATATAATATAACTTTTAGCTCTTTCCCATGATCATTTTTGATATACTTTTGCAGTATATCATTTTCAGTTGGCGATTTTCTAAATGTTCGAACTATTTGTCTAAGTCTAGACACCAATACACAAAGGTAATGATTATTCGTAATGATTGCTTCCAAAAAGTCACTTTTTTCCAAAACTTTCACCTTATCCATACCTTCAGTGTCTTCTATATCGCTGTCGGTGTCACTAAAGAACAGATTAATTCCGAAAATATTAATTGATCCCGGGATTTTCGAGTCCGGTTTATACTCCGGGGCCCCGGAATTTCAGGATTCCGGGATTGACACTCTACCCGTGAGGTACCCCATTTTAAAGGGCTTCAAAAAAGAAACGTTTTAACGCAAACCCAAGGCCCCTATATTTAATTCGTTTTTAAATGATAAGCCTTTAAAATTTAAAAATAGTGAAGAAATGGCAGTTGTTACTTCCCGAAAATGTGAGAAGTGAGTTCCAAAATCGACTTTATTACTGCCGAGAAGTTCATGGTGGTCATTTTGAACAACTTTTAAAGTAATAAGAGAAATGAGAGTAAGTACTTAAATTTCTACTTCTCACGATTTAAAGGCGAAACGAATTAAGATAAGGACCTAGGGCTTGCGTTAAAATGTTTCATTCACACACGGCATAGGGTTGCATTTAAAATTTTTAACCTCAAATCCCTAGCATCGTCCCTCAAGGGGGTTGAAAAAGTTAAATTATATTAAAGATTTATTAACCAATAGGATACCCATAAAATTTGGTTTCTCTATATGTATGTACTAATAGCAAAGATATTTGCCCATACTTTTCGGACATAATAAATATTATATTTCCGAAAAGCCAAATCATTAAACATTCAAGAAATTATTGATTAGCAATTACGATGGACATGTACTTAATTATTCATCTAAAGAAAAGGGCTGCCCTTTTCAATCAATTTAACAAGCTTGGCAATGAAAGAAACAAAAGGTTAATTAAATTAACGGTTTTGTGTAATTTCCGGTCATATTCAGAAAAATTATTAAAAATATAACTGGCAGCTTAGAGGAAAAAAGTGTTAATATATTCTCATATTTAAAAATTATTTTTCTTGCTATACAATGTACGAGTGATGATTACCTCTTAGTGGTCTTACAATTCGTACTTTATACTTGGGTTTGCTTGGGTGTGGTGTGTGGGTTTTTAGTAATAAACTAAGAGATAGCGACAGTAGTATAAGTAGATGCTTAGTGAGTTTCCGCATGCGCAGTAGGGTCGACCTTGAACGCGCAGGTGTGCTATTGTTATTTGGCCTTGATATGCGCAGGTGTTATTCCAAGGTCAAGGTCAATAACTTGGCCTTGAACGCGAGCAGATGTTTCTTTGTTTTGTGATGGCCAGGTGGACGACGCTTATTTCAAGGTTACATTTGCGGTGTATATTTTCAATGAATGCGAGCAGCTGGTTCTTTGTTTGGTGATGACCAGGTGGACGACGCTTATTTCAAGGTTACATTTGCTTGGTCTTGAACGCGAGCAGATGTTTCTTTGTTTGGTGATGACCAGGTGGACGACGCTTATTTCAAGGTTACATTTGTTTTGTATTTTTCGAGGTCGTCGGATGTATTCCTCCCACCATAAATAAATACTTGACCTTGGATTACTTCCTAATAAATATGGCTCATTTCGAAAATAGCTTTCATTGTCACTCATACATCGTATGCGTTAACTGTTGCTTTGGCATATAAAGTATTGTGTTTGTGGTGTGTTCTACAAGTGTTTATTCAAGGTACTTGACAGTAATTGTTTTTATTGTATTTTAAATCATGAGCATTTCAAAGCAGACCATAGCCGAAATTAATAATATGATAAACCAAGATATTCAATTTCTGGAACGTAGAAAATTCTCTACATTAACGGTGGGCAAAATTTATATGATAAAAAAAATTAATTCTTTGTCTTCACGTTTTGGAAAAGCCATTATCGTCACATTGTTTGATCCAACACATCAAGCAACATTTGAAACATTTTTACCATCACGCGTAGCTGAAATTCTGACAGAGGATACTATTGAAATGATGAATAACTCCGGTGATCAGTACACCTTAACTTATTTGGGGCAAAGCTCACATGTATTCTCTGGAGGTAATACTAGAGCGTTGTTAAATTTTGGTTGTTTGTAATATATTGTTGATTAGGCTATTTCAATGTTGATTTAAAATGTAATAAAATAGTTCTTGTTAAGTAAATATCGAAAAACACACACTCACACACAATCACATGTCCATTATTTTCTATTTAAGATGTGTGACTGCCCTACTGTCATTGAAAATCGAGATATGTACATTAATTGGTTATCATGTAAATTAAGAGAGCTGGCTGAAGAAATACTACACTTTCCAAACTATGGTAAATCCGATATGGGTTTTAGTGAAAGTCAGTATAGGAAGTATATGAAAGACGCCGTAAATTTCACGGCTGGAGCACACACGTGCGAGAAATACCTATATGGAACCATTGATCTGGACGAATTTTGCGCTGGAATGATAAATGAAGAATTGGGAAGCTACCTATTCGAAGTGCCTCATTTACCCGATGAATTAGCTACAAAATATGGTTTGGCTCCCGCAGATGATACCACTATTCTTGATGACCTTGGAAATAAAGCAGTCACCAATGAAGTTGATAGTAAAGCATTGGGTACTGTTAGCGATGACGAAATGGAGTGTGTTCAAGAAGATGAAGAAAATCTTTAATTCATCGTATATAATAACATGAGATGTTAAATAAATGATTAAGTACCTAAATTATTGTTTAATTTTTTTATAAATAGGCAACCTTCACAAAAATCACATCAGTTTAAGCTAAAAATGGGTCGTGTTAACAACACAATTGATAAATTTGGGCGTCAAAAATTTAATGACCAAAATCACATTGTTCTTGTTGGACAACCAGGAGTTGGATTTAGATTGACCGATGATGGTCAATATGATATACAAGGGAAATCTCTAACTAATGTAGCACCACCAAAGGATCCTGGGGATGCCGCTAATCAGGAATATGTTCTTGAACAAAGGCGTGAAATTATTAAACGACTTAGTGAATTAGTGAATAATGATGTTTTGGAATATGTTAGAAAAGAACTTAATGAAATGAATAAAAAGCTTGCTCAAGAGGCGAATGAAGATTTTTTGCAATCTGTTACAAAAAGACTTAAGGAAATCGATTCAAAATTGTTGAATCAAGAAAAAGCTATTCAGCGTATACGTATTACGCGCATGTAGATAAAGAAACAAGTCTATTCTGTGTATGGTGACCTCGATTTTACATGGGATATGAGAGTGGAGGGGTTTGAAGGTCACCTAACAGATACAAATAGAGGCACAAAACTTTCTTGTTTCAGTCTGCATTTCAGTACTTCCAGAATACTGCATAGTAATTTATTTCCTCAAAATGCAGTCACCAAAAAGTGAACGTCAAATTGCAGTTGTTCGCCCATTCTCTGTAAACGGTCGTCAGATGTGTGCCAATTGCGAAAATTGGGAATTTATTAGTGGAATAATGGGTTTCTGTGAATGGTGTCAAAATGAGTACCATAAGAAACATGGGATGAAATCACCGCAACAAATATCTCGTGAAAATTCTAGTGAATCTCTGCAAAGTCTCGCTGTCTCAGTGGGAGGTTCATCAGAACATAATAATCACGATACGCCGGAATTCAGTCAAGAAGGGCAGCGCTGGACTTCTTCACGCAATTTTGAAGATCTCGAAATAATTAACGAATCACCTCAAAGTCCTGTTTTCTTAGAAGAAGGAGGAGGAGGAGGAGTAGGGGGAGGAGGTTCATCAGAACGTAATAATAGTGAGACCATGGAATTCGACCAAGAAGGGCAGCGCTGGTAATTCCGAAAAATAGAGACAATTTAGATATAGTGTAAAAGTTTCTTATGATAGTCATGTAATTTTAAATTTATGTGAATAAGTGCGTTTTTCTAATGATAGTGTGGATGTATTATTTAAATCTTAATAAAAATCTTTTTGTACTAAATATGTTTATTATTCACCATACATTTGAATTAACAAATCGCTCTTGATATATATTATTTCTGTGGTTCCGTTCTAAAATCCTCGCTAGCATTACATCCATTTTTCCAATTCTCCTTTGAAAACGATATCTATCAAGTATTAGTTGCTGAAAATTACTTTGTCTGGCTTGTCTATATGCAAAACACCAAACAGACATACGGTGGATAATATTTCTTTCTTCGTCAAATCTTACTTGCTTCATGGTGTATTGTAAAATGAATTTTTATTAGTTATGTCATTTATATATAGGCTGAACATAAAGAGAGTGAATTAGTTTTACTTTAAAATGGGTCGTGTTAACAACACAATTGATAAATTTGGTCGACAGAAAACTCCTGTTTGTAACAACGTATCGCGAGGGTTGCCCGGAATCGGATTTAAACTTACTTCAGATGGACATTTTGATATAGAGGGAAAATTATTAAGGAATGTTGCCCAACCGATAAATGATAATGATGCTGCTACCAAAGAATATGTCCTTACGGAAGTTCATCAACTTGGTTCGCAGATAAATACCATACTTAGTAATGTGCTAGTACCGGTTTTTCAAAAAATGTTTGAAGATGATGAGACCAAAATTACGTACCTTAAGGAAAAAATGTATCAAATTCACCCACATGCTGCACGGTATACTACAACGAAGATAAAGGATCCAAAAAAACCAAAATGGAAACCAACCTAGATAAAGTTCTATTTAAAAACATAATTATACTGTTAAATTGAAAATAAAACGCATAATAATTATGAAAAGCAATATTTATTATTATTATTTATAATGCATACATACGTAACGTAAAACCTATTTGATAATATTTATACAATATCTGATTTGTCTATCCAAGAATTAAATTGATTTGGAAAACCTAACCATTTTACAAACAATTGATCGTTTTGATTGTTCTTGCGTTTTCTAAGAATTTTCTCAACTAAATAAACACCAGGGCTAGCTGTCTTTTGCAGTTCTGCTTCGTAAAAACATCCTTTAATAGGTTGACCTTCCAATGATTGTAGCAAGTAGGTAGGTGGATTTGTAATATTAACTTTTGCTATTTCAAACAGTTCCGTGGACCAGGAAGGCGTATATCCTTTGTCAAATACACCTCTGTACTTGCTAATGCGAACAATGTCACCCAAATGAAATTTTTTTTTCTTCGGAGCAATTTTCAAATAGTCATATGCTTTAATAGGGGTATCCTCTTTTACACTGTTAGGCTTCATTCCAATGGTGCGGTGTTTAGTGTTATTATAGGTCTTCGTTATAGCTGGTAATATTTGTAACCATCTGTAAGAACCTCTAGCCGAGAATTGTTTATATAACTTATTTTTCAAAGTTCTTATAACACGCTCAACAATTGCCGCTTTTTTCGTGCTATATGTGGAATAATGGTTTATATTATATTTTTTCATGAGTGCTTGAAAGGTGCTATTATAAAATTCCTTTCCTTGATCACTCTGTAAATTGTTTGGTGCATATGATGCTTCTTCAATGATGCTTTTCATGGCATTCGTAACTTCAACACCGGTCTTATTCCTAACTGCTTTGGTGTACACGAATTTGGAGTAACAATTTATACATACAACAATGTAACGGTAACTATCATTGTCAGTAGCATATTGCTGCATTTCCGCCAAATCAATTTGCCACAAATCTCGATATCCTTTTATGACCGTACGTCTTCTAACAAAATTTTTTTTTGCTGTCCTATGTAATTCATTTACGACTTTAATTTTTTCTCGGCTAGGATCCATATTATAAGGTTCCACGTCTTATCAGACACTGAGGATGGCAACTACGTGCAAAACTTAATATATTATTCCTTCTTCTCGAAGCTCTTCCATAATTGACATAATCTCATTATCATGTCCGGTATGTCCAGCTACTTTTGACCCCCACAATAATCGTAATCTATCCACTAACTCCTTAGGTTTATTCCAATAAACATATTGAGATGATTTCGACGATAGGCGCTTTTTTGCTGGTAGTTGGATTTTGTTGTCGCCTTTTTTTCTTCCTACACCACCACCACCCAGTTTGGTTCCCATAATTAGCGGTTTTATGATTCGTAAATATTTTCTCCATCGGGTTTCCCTTAAACCACGTTTCTTGTCATAACCGTCGTAGGCCGCATCCGTCAATTTCAAAATGGTTTGCTATTTTCGAAGTACATCTAGACTAATTTCGTCTTCATTATCTAGGCATGCTGGATTTTTTAGAAAAATCAAATCGTAAAGCTCAGCTGTTCCATCGAATTCAGCAATGTTTGTTTTGTTCTTGTATAACACCATCTTTCCGTTTGTTAGAAAACGAACCACCAAGTTGCCAATATATTTTGTTGATTTATTTTCTTTTTTACCAAAGCGTACACCATACACGGTATCATAATGAGATTGCTCCAATTTTAATCCATTTAAATAATCTTGAATTGTTTTTGCGGCTGAACTGCTACCACTGGATGTGTGTGGTGATGTGTAAGATGATGTTATCGTTGATGGGGAAGGGGTTTCGAACAGTGACTCACGATTTCCACGTTTTGGTGTAGGAATTTGTGTTTTTTGCGAAATCGGTGTAGATGTTTCAAAATCCGCTTCTGTTGGATGTTCTTCAAACATTTTCGCCATTCCCACCGAGCTGCTGCTGCTACTCCGACTTTGTGGTTTAGTCGTAGTACTTGATTTTTTAGTTGCGTACTGTTGCTGCTGCTGCTTTACGGCTTTAGATATAGATTCTAGTGGTTTAGAGACTGGTTCATAAAACTTTTCCAAATCATGTTCATTCTGCACTTTAGCTGCTTTAATTTGTTTAAATTTTTTTCTAACCGCATTTGTAGTTTCCAGTAGCTTTCGTTTTAATTCGATTTCTTCATTCATGATGCTTTCAAAGCACCGTTCAACGATGAAATGATTATCCAAGTTATTATTATAGGAATATATAACTATCGAATCCCTTGCGATATCTGCCCGAATTTACATCACTATCCTTGTCAATAACTAAAAAACCATATTTATTATCCCAACATTTAGCACACATCTCTTGAAATTGTGTAAACGTCAGGTCGGGTGAAACGTGATCGGAAAATATATGTTTCATATTCATCTCATCTTGTTTAAACATAATAATGAAGTTGGCATTATCCCGGACGAGCTGCTTAGGAACACGAGAATACGTTTGCGCCAAGTAAAAGGCATCCACATTTTTGTGACGTCCCATGCTAAAATACGATCTTATAACGTCCTGTTTCTCACACATAACGTCATCAAAAATAAATATTGAATTAGGTTTAGCATCCGACGGTTCCACAATGTTATTTGCGTCGCTAAAAGCGTAGTAGCCAAGACATTTGATTGGTGATAAAATTTTCTTTAAATATTCATATTTTGGTTGATAGAGCGACTTTGAGTAGATATAAACATTTTCGAAACGCAGTCCCGAGGGGTGAGTAAGCAGCGAAATCATAACATTTGTTTTTCCACAGTTTGAAGGTCCTATTAATAATCCACGAATAGATGACGGTAGCAAAGGACCATGTCTTTTAAATAATTTTTGTTCTAGTCCAGATCCGACCTTTACATCGAGATTATCGACGGGAAGTTTTTGTTTAAGATTGACGATACGCATCTTAACAAAATCTATATTTTATACTGAACTTTCACGTAAACTATCATTCAGATGTCGCTCGTCAGACGAAGTAGACGGTCTCGTTTATCAAGTAAGACTGGAAGCGGTATTGTTAATTCAGTAATTAATAGGCTACCGTTCGAGTTACACATTCCCGGCTATCAGTATTGCGGGCCCGGGACGAAAGTAGTAAAACGTGTGGCAAGAGGAGATCAAGGAATTAATTCTCTGGATGTCGCATGCAAAAAACACGATTTAGCCTATTTGCGTAATAGTGAAAATTTAAGTGCTCGCCACCAAGCAGATCAGGAACTCGAGCAAAGCGCGTGGAAAAGAGTAAAATCTAAAGACTCTAGCGCTGGTGAAAAAGCTGCAGCTTGGTTGGTAACCAACATTATGAAAGCGAAACAACGTTTTGGTATGGGTGTATCATCATCATCAAAATCTAGAAAAGCATCCACTAGAGGTAAACGTCGCTCCCAGCGCCGCCGCCGCCACACTAAAGGTAATGGCGTCGGTAAACATAAGCGACTACACAAAGTAGCTTTTGGATCATCTATTAGACGACCCGTTCGATCAGAATTGTTAAAAGCTGGTGGGAAAAAACTTATCGAGAAAAATATCATGAAAGCATCGAAAATAGCTGCAGTAGCTGCACGTAAATCCCTAAGAATAGCCGGTGGCAAACGAAAAATTCGCACGCCTAGAATCATTCCAATTCCGAAGACTGGGGGGATATTACCGTTAATACCAATATTTGCAGGACTATCGGCCTTAGGTTCATTAGCAGGTGGTGCAGCAGGCATCGTGCGTGCCGTAAAAGCAGTAAAAAAGTCGACTGCAGAAAAAATAGGTACCGGCTTACATCTAAGTTCAAGAGGAAATGGATTATATTTGAAACCATATCGCACAGGTTTGGGATTATATATAAACAACGGCAACAATAAGAAATCAAAAAACTAATAGAATCCCTACCTCAAAGACCACTATCCAATATTGATATAGAAAAGTACGCCTTAAAAATGAAAATACCACACTTTCGAGGCGTATATATGAGAGATTCATTACCTGTACGCGGTCCCAAACGTTATGAGGCCGCCATTATAAATTTGGATAGTATGTCGGGTGTAGGGACTCATTGGGTAGCATATAGAAAAAGCAATTCTGATGTAACATACTACGATAGTTTCGGTGATTTACCCCCACCTATGGAATTGGTACAATATCTGCAGATGGGTTCCGAAGCGACGAAGAAAATTTACTATACATACGACCGTCAACAAGAATTTGGAACAGTCTGGTGTGGACATTTGTGTTTGAAGTTTCTTTTACAATCGTAAAAAGTATGTCTTTGACACCCCAAATGGAACGTGACAACTACACCAAAATGTTGCTATCACTTAAAGCATATCGTGAAGTCGGAGGATTACAAAAAATGACAGCTGAACAGTTAGAAAATACGCCCAAAGAAGTGTTGATCGCATTAGCTCCAAATGAAATAGCACTAGTTTGGGATAGGTTACCTAATCACCTAAAAAGTGACGTCGATATATTGAAATATCAATACTGTTTCGAACATTATAATAGCAATAATTCAGATTCGGATGAGGGCGATGGACCGATACCAAAAAAAATATTTTGTTGTTTTTGCAAAATTAACGATGTGAATATAAGGGCAGAAAACAGTTTAAAAACGCCCAAAGGAATAAAGCAACGCTTCAGTTTAAATCCATTTAACTGTTGCAAACAGCAATAAAATAGCTACACAAATAGTTTCGTCGTCAGTCATGTCTTACACATTCACTCTAACAGGACATAAAAGTGTCTTAAGTGCGGATTTTTACCCACCCATCGAGTTAAATACAACAAGCAAATATGGAGTTGCACTACTGGGATTTTACACATATAATTCGATTTTTAATATCGACGAAAGCAATAATTCATTCAGCCATTTGAAAACAGTGATACCAAAGCATTTAAGGATTCCACCAGGAGCTTACGAAATTAATGAAATAGCAAAAGCCATGTACACCGCTTTAAAAGAGTCATGCAATGAAGTTGGTACCGATTTATTTTCATTAACAGCCAATAATAATACGTTAAAATGTGAGCTAAAGTCAAAATATAGCATCGATTTTCGAGGTAGCAACAGTATCGGCAAAGTGCTCGGATTTGGCTCTGTATTGCTGCAAAGTGGACAAAGACACGAATCAAGTACCATCGTGGACATAATGAAAGTGCGCATCGTACGTGTGGATTGTAATATAATTTCCGGAGCATACCTGAATTCTTTGGAAAGTCATACGTTATTTGAATTTGATATTGACGTCTAACCCGGTTACAAAATCTCCAAAGAACCGCAAAATAATATTTATATGCCGATAATGCCGGATGGTCGTCAGTTTATCGACAACATTACTCTACGCATCTTGGACGATAGCGGTGATTTGATCGATTTTCGAGGTGAGAAAATTATAATTAAACTAGAGTTGAAAAAAATCGTATAATGGGTTTTTGCTTTAACCGTCAACTGCATAAGCTGTCAACAATTCAAGATTCAGTTAAACGTCATAAAAGTAAGCAGACAACACAGTCAAGGTTCATTCGCAAGTCAGACGGACGATCGAAAACACATCCGCACAGCAATCGCCAGCTCTCCGTGAAAGATTGCAAATTTCTACAATCGATCGGTTTGAAAGTGAGAAAAATTAGAAAATGATGGCCGCTAGCAGTGACAAAATCGAAGTTTTTACCGAACCCATTTTTGATAACTCCATTATTAGTTTTCAAGAACACACATATAAACCTTACGGTTCTCCAACATTCCGCAATTCCGATGAAATTCGTATACCTGTACACTTTCAAGATATCATTTTGGATATATCGGATAGTTACATTTACATCGAAGGAACATTTAAACCCAAAGATGTTAGTAAAAAATGTTATCTATCAAATAATGCCATCGCCTTTCTATTCGACGAATGTCGTTATGAAATGGGAGGGGAGCAAGTTGCCGTCGTTCGGAAACCCGGAATTACCACAACGATGAAAACTATGGTGTCATTGGGTGCCGCACAAAATAGAGCTCTCATGGCATGCGGATGGGGTCTAGACGAAGCAAATCAAGGGATACTAGATTCCACAAGTAACGTGTTCTCCGGCAAGCTTCCTCTAAAATATCTCATGGGTTTCGCAGAGGATTATTCAAAGGGTATTTTTAACGTCAAGCAAGAGTTGATTTTAATTATAGCCCGCACTTTCAACAATTGCTATATCGGTGAAGTAGATGCAGACATTTCAATTGAAAAAATTGAATGGAAAATTCGTCACATTATTCCAGATGATCGACAGAAGTTAAAGATATTATCACGCATGAATAAAGGTGGCAGTAACGCAAACGTTCCAATGGCTTACCGTAAATGGGATCTTTGCGAGCTACCTTCTTTGAGAGAAACATCGTCAGACGTATGGGCCTTAAGAACTAGCACGAGTCTCGAAAAACCGAGATATTTGATTATCGGTTTTCAACCAACTAGCTCTTCCGACAACAGAGCAAAAGATAGCACACAATTTACAACGGCCGATATAAGTGATATTAGGCTCTATCTGAACTCTGCCGTATTTCCGTACGAAAGATGGAATTTAGATTTTTCAAAGAAACTGTATGCCGCAGCCTATTATAATTATGAGAATTTTCAAGCTAGCTACTACCAGCGAGAACTGAGCGATCCTATGATGAGTTTTGCCGACTATCTTAAAAATCCGTTATTCGTAATCGATTGCAGTCACCAACCAGAAGCCGTTAGGACGTCCACAGTGGACGTGAAATTGGAGTTCGAAACACGCAAAAGTAAATTTCCTAAAGACATTAAAGTGTACGCGTTAGTTATTCACGATGCATTTTTTAGCTACAATATACTTAATGGTTCTGTTACTAACAAATCAATACATTAGTTTGAAGTTATGTAATTCTCCAAATTATGTATTTTACATATTGAAAATAAACTTATAAAGGACATATTTGCGTTTTATTTTTACGATTGGCTTATTTTAATACTTGAAATGTGGGGCTTTGGTAAATAAGGTTATGAGGCGAAAAATAGAGGAAAATTTAGGAGAGGGGTGGGGAAAAGAAAGTATATAAGACGTGATGTCGAAAATGGAATTCACTCGAAGCCAAGATGTCGTCAAGTTCAGACAATGGTTATTACAGCGATGACGACCAGGCAGTGGTACATAATGCGCAACATAGGGGTGTACGCCGCATGCGTAGGTTGAGACCTAGATATTGCATCTTGTTCAACTACGTAAAATGTGGTCCCTTCTCCCCCTTGTGTATGTACTGCTACACAGGATTTAGGCGACAGATAGGTGCGAGGTTCATATCGGGCCATTATACAGTCGGGGCACGAAGTGAATGGCTGCGGAACCACTCGAGGTGTCGTCGGTGTCGGGATAGACTGTTTTCCGTCGCTCACCGGCGCTCATGCCTTATTTGCAATAGGACTTAAATTCCTATTACAAATAAGGACCCTAAATTAACAACCCTGCCTGCCCCCTGACAAAATCAGTCCTTTTCAGGACTACAGAATATTTGATCGTAGTTTGTAGTTAAACACTATGTTTCCTAAGGAAGATATTTCTCGAAGGAAAAATTGTGTTACTTTGGGTGAGAGATGCATTATGTGTTTAAATCATACATAGATAGCGAGAGAAAGAGCATTTGCAAGATTTAGCTTGTAGTTTTTATGTATGATAAGAACGCATATGCCTCTAGTTATTCAAAGTGACATAACTTTCTATCAAGAAACATATTTTAAAAAATAAATTCACTCTGGGTTGATACGCTCAAAAAGATACATCAGAATTTTTGTCGTTTCACATAGAACGTTGGCAAACCTGCTCTTAAGTATGACAAAAACAGACGTATCCTTTCAGTGTAACAAAATATTTCGAACAAGAAATCTATTCTATAGGAAATATTTTGTTACTCTGAAAGGATATGTTAGAACTGTTTAGCCCCACTCTCACCCCCACCATCCTAAATGCTTTTAAAAGCGGGAGCAGCGATCACAATTCTCATTTCTCACCCAGCCATGAAGTGGGACAGGCTGATGTTAAGGACGACAAGGGAGTCCAAAATTAGCGACTATTGGGAGGCTTGGCGTTTAAAAAACGCGAATAAGCCAACGGCCATCGTACAGCCGATCCCAAGACCGCAACCACCACCGGAGCCGGCTGCAACAGAGCCGGTGGAAGTGGTGGAAGGACCCCAGATGCTGCTGGGTCCGGAAGAAAGGGAGGCTCTCTTACAAGAGCTCACGGAGCGCCGTCGGAGCCGTCGCAGCACGCGACTGGAGGCACGAAGACGGCGTGCCGCACCGCGATCGGTGCAGATCGCGAGAGGGGAACAACCACTCTAGGTTTCCCTCTCCAACCCAACCCACCGCGAAAACGGCCCTTTTCAGGGCCACAAAAGATTTGATCGTAGTTTAGATATTTTTAGTCACTTTGTGATTGACACTGTATTAGTGAAAAAAGCAAAGATGACCATGAATGACATTTTCTGGACGTTTAAAATTGACGTTGACATTTTTGCATAACTGTTTTCGATAATTTACCTAGAAGTGTCTAAAACTTATTTTAAGTTAAAGGTCCAAGATCCGTTAAAATTGTTATTTTTCTAACTTAAAAATTGTATCCATTTAGTTATTTCCGAGACGTATATTTTTGGAACTAAAAATCGATATTTGTCGACCCACTAAGATTTTTATTTTTGTATATTTTTAACAAAAAAAGCAACCACATTAACCCTTATATAACAAAAATATTTTTATTTCGGATAAAAGCAATGCCAACAAGCACATAACTTGTGAGTTTGCTCAGGTTTGCTTGGGTTTGTTTAGCCAATACAAATAATAAGAATTTTGTTATTAATATTATTATTATTATTTGATAGTTCAAGGGCATTTCAGAACATTTGACATAAAACTTTTTATGATCAAAATGATCAGACTAATCAAAATTTCAAGAATTATGGGGTTTGATCAGGTTTGCTCATGAATAACGGGAGAAGTGTAGCTCAGATCGAAAAAAGTTATAGGAAAATATTTTAGAGTAAACTTTTTGTGATAGGAAATGACTTTTCAATATTTAATTTGGAAAAATTGAAAAAGACATTTTTCAGATTTCTAATTAATTCAAAGGGGTAGTATAGGGAAGCTGTGGGGAATAGGGCGAAGGCATGAGGGATGGGTGGCATAATCGTTTTTAAATAAGACCCGAGTGATTTGAGTCATTAAAAGTAATAAGAGGTCTGTCAAAAAAGACCTAGAGAGTAGGTATGTATTTTAGGGAAAACAGGGAACTATGAAAAGATAGTCAGATCCAAACTAATGTGAATTGTACCACTTGACTGTTATTCCGGGGTTCGGGGGCGACGCCCCCAAACCCTCGCCAGGGGCTACCGGCGGAGGTTAGGTCGCTTCGCGACCTAACGACGCGGCTGCGCCGCTAACGCCGCCCCCGACCGCCCCACCACCCACCAGCTGGCCCGCCTCCGTTGCGCAAAAACCAGACGGGGTCCAGGGGCGGTAGCCCCTGGCGGGGGTTTGGGGGCGGAGCCCCCGATCTGGGGGGCCGGGGCACGAAGGGGCCACCCCGGGGTTTTTCGAGGTTTTTGGGGGTCTTTGGTGCAATTTTAGACCTTCCAAAACTGAATTTTATATATTTGTTTTTCTTATATCTTTGCACGTAAAACACCCTTCAGCGTTTAAGTTTGTCATCTCCTAAGGGTTCTATCATATCTTGGTAGTCGTCACAGATTCGCACCATCATCCCCTCCTGTACTTTTAGCAAGGGTGGGGGAATCTGAGGTCTTTAAAAGCAGCTCGAGTCGACTGCTTACTTCATTACATTCGCTCATCCCAACATGGCATCATCAGATGATGATGGATACTTAAGCGATGATACTCCTAGGAATTTGGATAATTGGGCACTTAGACAGAGGAAAGTTTTCCCCGTCCGATCCCGCCGGGTGTGCAAGACCTTAAACCTGGTGAAGGTGGGTGATGACGGCTGGTGTATTGGCTGCTATGCCGACTTGGAAAACAAGTCGGCTGGTGACCAATTCTTCAGTGGTCATGTAACCCAAGATTTCGGTAGTCGCGCGCACATACCGAACTGTAAAGGTTGTGGAGTAGCTCTTGGTACTCTACAACATAAGAGTGCGTGCCTTATTTGTAATCGAGCCTGATTACAAATAAGATATTATACCTTGAAAAACGGTCCTTTTCAGGGCCACAGAATGTTTCATCGTAGTTTTAGTTACCTAATGCCATAGTATATGTGGCGTTAGATAGAAAATTATATAAGTCCAGTTGGATCGAATATAATTTTCTTTGCAAAATCCGTGCTTTTCAGGATGACAGAATATTTTGATCTTACTTGTATTTATCTAATGTCACGACATCTGTGACATTAGATAGAAATTATGTAAGTCCAGACAGATCGAGTATAAGTTTCTTTGTCGGTCGCATTTCCAGAACAGAATTACACCATTTTTGAGAACTAAAAGCAGTTTTCGACAGTGAAGTCCGCCAGTATCATTTTTGGATGGAGGGCATTTGTATAATAAACTCTAGTTTGTTGGCGGTGAAAAGGTGGGGATGGAGTGGTGGAGGGGGTAGATTATCTCTATTTAAACGGTTGCGAGCGGGTCACAGAATCACTTCATTTTTAAATCTTAAAGTACGAAGATATAACTATGGATTTCGAAAGACCATTGAGTCGCGGTTCATCGGTTTTTAGCGATGATACCGTTGACATGAATGATGTCGATATGGATGACCTACTCTTGGACATCGAACGACTTCTAGACATCGAGGCAGAAGATATGTTTAATGCCTGGGAAGATGAGCGGGCGGTCGAAGAAGCAGATGTGGGTCTGGAATTGCCAAACATGGATTGGCAAAATGGGGAGTTGTCGGCTGAAGACATGAAGCCAGACTCCAGCACTGATTGGGTGCCACCACCGCCGCCGGAAGATCATGACGGTCCGGCCGATTCATCCACTTGGTGGATCACGGACCATCAGGATGAAGATGGTCCAGCTGATTCCACCAACTGATCCCGGAACCATGCCCTCCCCGACAAAATCAGCCCTTTTCAGAGCTACAAAATATTTGATCGTAGTTTGTAGTTGATTCATGTCACATCCCACGTAACATGATATTTCTCAAGAATTAATTTCTTTTTGAAAATATTGTGTTACTCTATAAAGACATGTACGTTCTTACCATACGTTAGAACTAGCTAAATTTCTAGTAAGTTCTCTACGAAAATGCCGAGAGTTTGGTCTATTATCTTACTTGCAGTAAAAGTCACATTTTATTACAAATAAGATGCATGTTCTCAGGCATTGTAACGGGTAGCCTCTCTTCACAGACATAACACTTTATCGCATACTTAAGTTGTGTGCATCTAATGATTACACACCTAAAGTTACGGCCCTACATTTTTTCGTCTATTCTTTTTTCTATTTTGAATTTTTATTTTATTTTGTGTAACTTTCGCATACTTATTTTAGAAATAAAAAATATTGTTTCATTTAACTTTTTTATTATCATATATACAAAAACATTTTATTTTACTTATATATATACAACACTATTACAAAAATAACTTAACTCTATATTTACAATAAAATTCTAAAATTAATTATATGGAAAATTGTCCAATAACTTAAGTCTTTTTCTACACACTTCCCCTTCACTTTTACACTGTTCAATTTTCGCCTGCAGTTCCTTAATCTGTCTCTCGTATTGCGCCACATCACTATCATTCTTTTTTAGTTCATCCACTAGTTTTTGCCTCGCACTAAAAGCCACGGAGAAGGCACACTTCTGGCTTGGAGAAAACTCTTCCATCCAGTCCGGTATCGGCACTTCTGCAGAAGAAGCAGCAGCAGGTTGACGGGGTTGACTAACCGCCTCGAATAGCCGCTTGCACCGCTTCTTTATTGGTTTGCGGCACATTCCACGCCCAATTGTCGGTGATATAGGCGCACCCGCGATCGGCGATTTTTCGTCAGCGTCGGCCACCAACACAATCGGAGGCATGGACTTCGGCGGCTCGGGCGTTATCGTGTTTGGGCCTTCATTAATGATGACGACCGGTGACAGAGGCTTCGGTGGCTGTGACGTCTGCAAAAAATCGGGGTATTGAACTGGCACTGTTGGTCGCTTGAATACGAATTTCTTCTTCTTCTTCTGTTCACCCTCCATAGCTGCATAAAATTGACTTTTACTGCTGCCGGCTGTCTTTGGCAATTTCAACAGCTTTTCTAGCTTGGTAGTGGGTTGCCGCCTCGCCTTCTTTACCACCACATCACTAATTATGTTAATGCGCCCGCCGTCCTTCTCAGTCCAATTGTTGACGTAGTCAACCGCCGAAGACACTTTTTTTTCACCCACATTCACTTCTTCCACAAACGCAGTGTTTAGCACGTCGTCATTGTGCCACTCGTCAAACACACCCGGGGTCAGCAGGTCAATAACATCCTGCCCCATCAACTCGGCTTGGATACTTCCATCCAAGTTAAACGCATCTAACAACGACTCACTACCGGAATTCATTTTCACTTACTAACTGCACTTAACTGACAACTGTACTTACTCGGTGAACTGTTCTAGCGAACTATGAAATGCTCTGCCTAGCAAACCAAATTTATACTTATCACCCCACCATAAACTCCCCCACTCTATCTGACGGTTGATGCTTTGGAGGCCAAACAAGTTCATTCAACTTACAAGGTTGCGTTCAACGGCTAGACAGCGATTCAAGGACATATTTTCAAGGTAATCGTGTGTCCTTACTTCTGTTATTGTTTGTGCTCTCAAGGTTATATGATCCAGACAACCCATATTTATAGACGCTCTCTTTCCTTCGATGACTATTATCAGAAACTATAATGTTGCCAGCAGATCAAGATAACAATCGTCCAGCTGAGACTTTTTCAGGAGCACAAATAATAATTTCTGCTGTTTGCTATAATTGTAAAAGAGAAGTATATATTTGGACTGACCACATGCAATCTTACAGTTATATTGAATTGTTGAGAGTAAGGATTGTTAAGTGTCATTACTGTGGAACGCTGATGTGTCGACGAGGGCCGATTAGCAGATCTGATATGTTGAGAAGACAATTGATGCTTCGAGAAGGTTACAAGCAAGACATTAATTAATTTTTATTTTTGTAACTTTATTACTATATTGTAAAATAAAACAACATATTATTGAAACAATTATCTACGTATTTTACTATCCTGCGTTATACAATTTCAACTATTGCTATTACTATAGTGGTTAATAAAACTACGTGACATTGGAGTTAATATTTTTTTATTTTTCTAAAACATAGACCTTCCAACATGTTTCTAATTATAACTAATATTTTCGGGTAAAAAACTTTGCATAGCTTGTATTAACATATTTAGGTTATCTTCAGGGTTTGTTTCGTAAAACTTTATGTCTGGGTGTCCCCAAGGTAGAGTTTTTGTTGTTGATGGTATAATATAACGTTTATAGTCGTGGTGAGATAAAGCAACTTTATTAATTATTTCGGTATAAACGTCGTGTTTATAGCTTCGAAAGGTTTTCATTTTTCGAAATATCTGACCACCACGTTCTACGATATTCCGATAATCTTCCAGGTGAAGCTGTTTTTCAATTACACGTTTTTTTATACCTTTCGCTTTTTTAATTTCGCTACTGATTGAGTTTATGTAATAAGCTTTGGCTCCGGTACCATAAAAACTGATTATTGGATCACCTGGAAATTCATCCTTCATTCTACCTACTACTGACTGACTTTTTTTATGTTAAAAATATTTCCTTCGGTATAATTGGATGTATCGAATTTATCCGGATTTTCTGCAATTATGCGAAAAAAATTGTGGGTGTAAACTTTTAATACTAACGAATCTGTGTCTGTATACAGTAAAGAAGCATTTTTGCCAAATTTTGTTTTAATGAATGAGTAGAAAAAATCATAAATTACTGTTTTCGACATGTCCAGTATGGAAAATCCGATATAAATTGGTTTATTATAAGTTACCTTTAATTGATCCATATGAATGGCAACGAATTCTTTATTAAAAACCGTTGAACTTTTAAAATAAGGACGAGAAATTAATGCTCGTGCCCCAATTTTATTCCTGTCATTTTCCCATCGGGTAACTAGTTTTATATCATTACGATTCTCCACATTTTCCATGGTCTTGCCAAAAACAGCATTAATGATTAATTTAAAAGTGTCTTTACCAAACTTTGTTGTTGCCCTATTGCGCAAATCTGTATTTAAGTCGATATATGTCTTTAACCATGGGGATTGATTAAATTTTAAAATTCTGTGTGTTTGCATTACCATTAGGCCGTTATTGATTGCTTGTTTTAATGTTCGGTAATGAATGATGTATTTCTTTTTATCGTTTAAATTCGGAATTAACTTTGAAAATTTTGCCGATTCCGTGGGTGGTACAATATTTTCAACTAAAAAGGGTAAGTCGGAATGGTCATCATATAGCGTATCCGGATAATGAACGTCAACTTCCAAAACGTATCCTTCTGGACCATTATCATCCACATCCATAATATTTAAATTTAAAATTTCATGCTCTGATAACCATCTAAAGCCGCCAAATGGTAATGCCTGCGACATACTATGACCGTATAGATTTGTTGCATCAAGATAAACAATGAAAGACGATGGTTCGTTAGGGTCGTAGTTTGGTACATATATGTTGTTGGCAGCGTGCATCCTTTCTGAACACTGACTTATACCGCCTCGAATACCTTTTTTGAAAAAATGAACCGTGTCGATATCAGTCAATAGCTCTAACTCTACCTTAGAAATACGCAACATACAATCAAACGAATAACTTGGAAGGGTATAGTACTGTGCTGGATCCAGTTTATACGTTTCTAAACAAGTATCGCGAAACTGTTCAAAAACATCGGTTAGTAATAAAACATCAGATTTCAAATATAAATCCGAATAGTCCCCCAAATTCTTACAATTAAATGTGTCCCACACCTTTTTAGCTCTATCATAATCTTCATCGCTAATGTGCTCCTCTGACAAACTATCATAAAACTGATTTTTTGTGGGTAAAGTTGGATGGTTCATTTTCTCCATTGAATCGACAAAACTATAGGGAAAAACACCTTTTTTGCGCATTAAATTAAACTGCTCATTATCAGAAAAATATTTTCCTGTTTCCCTGAAACTACCCACAGCTAATCCATTACCCAAATTTTCCAGCGAAGTTGATAGAAATTTAAAACTATCGATGAACCGCAATTTCAAATATTTTTTCTTTATTGTCCCACTTTTATTATCGACATAATCGTGAACGTAAATACTTTTCGTAAATGAAATATACTTTTCCTTGCTTTGAGCTAAAACATCGATCTTGTCTCCGTGACGACACAACTCTTTAATAAACATGTGGCAATCGTACCCGCTCAAGTTATGAAATATAATTGGAATAAAATTGGGTAACTTATAATTTAAATTGCAAATCGAATGAGCAGCACCAGGTCTTTTTTTCCCAGTCATGTGACAGTGGTTCTTTACTTTACAATTATTATTTTCAAAAGGTCGTTCACATATACCACATTTTGTGGCATTATTGAACTCCGCTATTTGGTCCACCGTTAAAGTTTCCATTGCTTTTATATCTCTTAAGTATGTGTTGTAAAGAGATCTTAAATCACTTTCAAGTCGAGAAACGAAAACCTGGGCTGCGTCGTTTCCCCGGTAGAGCTCAAATTTTGAAATCGAATCGTCAAAGGAGCACTTAATTAAATACGCAAAAGAATATGGTTCATGTTTGATGCTTTTGACTAAGTAATAATTTGTGGGATTTGGTTCCACAGTATCCAACGGTTTAAGCACCGATTCAAAATCCGCGTAAACGACAAACGGTACACGCATTTGCTTTTCTATGTTTTCAAATTTTAATATATTTTCACTTACACTCCTTCCAAATTTATCTATTTTTAAATTTAGTGATGGTGTTAATGAATATTTGTGGTTACAGTCATTTTTTTGGTGTGATATCAAAGATGATGGTGAACTAAAATATATCAAACAACCATCACAAAAATACATTTTATCTCTACGCGATGTAATTTGACTGGAACATAATTTCGATAAGTCTTTTATCCAACAATAATGACTTTTAGAACAACGCGTATCACAAATATGCTCATCATCATCTTTAATACTACAATCCTTTGCTATTAACAACAAGTTTACATGTCTGTTAAGTTTTCTACCCGAATACCTTAATGGACCGACAACTTCATACTTTAACATATTATTTTCGAAAATTTTTTGCAAACCATAAACGTTAACTGAAATATTATTCATTTCTTCAAATTTTGATATATCACGCAACTTTACTGGAAAGTCTATACCTGTAAAATTCAGCAGTCTTGAATAGTGTGGATAAGATTGAATCTGTGATGCCCTTCTAGTGGCGGGGCACAAAGCAGACACGATTGACCACGCAAAACAACACTCATCTTGATTAATCACATTGATGATGGCTTTTTTCAATTCGATGAATCGGGGTAACTTTATATATGAAGATCCACCAAAAGGTTTATATACTCGTTGACATTTACTTCCAGGTATAGAATTTTTTCCAGAGCCCAACCTACGAAAACAAGAAAGAGTGACATAAGTATTTATTTTATTTTTAGTCGTTAATTTATAACATACCTGAATCTTTTTCCTGAAACTCAGTCGATTGAGTCTTCATGGCTTCCACTAATGATTGATATATTTCTTCCAAATCGCTTCCTGAAGTAACAATTTCATTGCGTGTATTAAATGACTTGTCACTGTACATATTATCTTGTGTTGGTAAAAGATACCGACCAACAACCACCATATTAACTTTCAAAGCACAACGCACTCTTACTAGGTCACTTACTACCTCTAACACTTTTGCTTTAATTTCATCAAAAAATAATGAATAGTCAGTATGTTCATTATCACTTGATATACGGTATGTGGCAATCCTATTTCTAAAAGCACTGGACACGAGTTCAACACCAGCTGATATTGGTGAACATGCATTACTTTTATGGTGTATTGTTCTTTGATGAGCTGCCATTCGATTTGCTGGTATGGTTATATTGCAGCAAGTGCAAGTACGCACCTCAGATGTTGATGCCCCATCGTCAACTTTTCGCTGTTTTCCACCATGTATATTTGCAAATCGTGCTACGCACGATTCTCTTTTATGTCGTAACATATTATAACTCTGGGTAAACGATTTACCACAATTTTCACACACGTACGCCATGACTTTCAAATTAACTTGCTTGAACCGTTTTACTCAACACAATGTTCTATACTAAAATTTAATTCCCCCTACCCTCATATATACCGAACCACATTAAACCCAACCCACTCGATCTTCATACCAAAACATGTTACACCCCAATAATAACTCAAGGTAAACTAACATCACAAATGTAACCTTGAAATAAGCGTCGTACACCTAGTCATCATCAAACAAAGAAACATCTGCTCGCATTCATTGAAAATATGCATCGCAAATGTAACCTTGAAATAAGCGTCGTCCACCTGGTCATCACCAAACAAAGAAGCAGCTGCTCGCATTCATTGAAAATATGCATCGCAAATGTAACCTTGAAATAAGCGTCGTCCACCTGGTCATCACCAAACAAAGAAACAGCTGCTCGCATTCATTGAAAATATACACCGCAAATGTAACCATGAAATAAGCGTCGTCCACCTGGCCATCACCAAACAAAGAAACATCTGCTCGCGTTCAAGGCCAAGTTATTGACCTTGACCTTGGATTAACACCTGCGCATATCAAGGCCAAATAACAATAGCACACCTGCGCGTTCAAGGTCGACCCTACTGCGCATGCGGAAACTCACTAAGCATCTACTTATACTACTAGCGACGTCAATACCTCCAGTCTCAGTCACTAATATTAGAGTCTGGCGGGCGAGTTTCGTTGCGCGTCTACAGGGTCGTTCAAGAAGTTTTAAACAAATGTGAAATTATGTTAGCAACCGGTTTATCGGAATAGTAAGTCTTACTAAAAGTTGGTGCATACCTAAGAACAAAATTAACCGATATCAAAATCGTAAAAGTCAAACATCATACAGGGGAGAAACGAAAATGTGCAAAATTGCTTGAATAAAGTATCCTTATTTCTAAAAAATATGGCAAAATGTTACTAGGAAAAGTTGTTTAGAGTTAAGGTTAAGAGTTTGCTTAAATAAGAATACATGGCCTCCTAGCTCAAAACGTAAAAGATATTGTCCCCTTCAGTGATTTTTAAATTTTGGTTTCTTCCCTCACTCCTATATTTTTCACGAATCTGATAACGGTTAATTTTGTTTGTTAAAATACTTCTTGAATCACGCAATGGGCCAGCCAGGCTTTTAACTTGCCAACTTGTGAACTTTCTTAAATAATATCAAAGACTAGAAACGATAATATTCACATTATGACGGGCGAAATGATTAAATGTAATGACTTTGTTTCGTTGGACTTTGATTCGGTAGGTAGAAGAGATTCTTTAATAAAAACAGTAGCAATAGAACTTACCCATTTCTAAATCCAACTCTTGCAACAAAATACATCAGGCTTACTATAGGTGCACACTTGACCATCACAGCCCAGCGTGATGGCCTCTCATAAGGAATAAGTAGAGTAAAATACACTCCCACAGTTGTAAAATATGGTATTAATTGAATAAAAATCCACAGATTCTAAAAGAAAAACATGCAATATATAGAAATACATAACGTAAATGTGAACCTTTGGTGACGGTCCCGGCTGACTCTATTAAACAGTGGATTACTGTCTGTCAAACTAATTCCTGACGTTTGACGTTTATTCCATAGTTTAACTGTCAACTGTAACCATAACCCACTATGCTAAATTTTGCCTATATATAGTCAATATAGGCCTTTACGGAAACTGTGATCGGGTTAACCCGCTCATCACTTGATATCGGATGTCTCCTTTACTGACAGTTAATAAATAAAGACAAAAAGTTACCACAAACGCCTAGTTTATATGTAATGTTCATTGTTTCGTCTATTCTATTATTTATTGTCATTATCGGCGACTCAAACTAAGGAAGCCAGTTGCAATCAGCTGATTTTTAACCGGAAAGAAGAGCTTACTAGACGACAAAATTGACTAAGATAACACGACAATGAAATCACAGCCGAAACAAAAACTTTTCCCGTTACAGTAGTTAGCAAATCGGTCGATAAGGACGCCACGGTCTTAATTTCAGCCGCCAATTACAGTCCGAAAAATCTAAAAAAATAAAAATAAAAACCCTCCATAAAACTCAGAATTATTCTTACCAACATGCTTGTGCCACAGCTTATACAATTATTGTAAGCTGTGGTTGTGCTGTTCCTCATGTAACACTATTGATAATAACAATAACAATTCACGTTAATATATTTTTTTATAACTTAACTTGGGTTAAAGGTTAATTGTTATTTTCTATATCTTTGATTAGGATATTACGTTTTTGAAATTTGCAACTTGCTCACACCACATAACATAATAAAAATATACGTAACTACCTAACGAGTGTATTGTTTGGGTCTTAAATCTTAAATAAAGTAATGATTTTTTAAATTTTTGTCCTGCAGTTTATTTTAAATTTTTATATTAGTAATTCAAACCTAGCAACCTCTAGAAAACCTAGAATTATAATACGCCAAATACGTTTAAATAATATACTGTGATGTTCCAGATAAATCATAATATAATGAAAATACGTTTTTTTTATAAAAGACTCCAATACATTTTCTCTTTGTATTGAAAAGTAATAATAGTATATTATGGAATGATCATTTATTTAATGATAGCTATTAAGACATGAGTATGAGAAACACGAGCTGAAGGCGAGTGTCGCAATGAATCGGAGTGGCTTAATAGCCATTAAATGAGAGTTGCATAAACTATTTTTTCTACGACCAGTAACAATAATAAAAAACTAAAATTTAAATTTATTAAACTTTTTTTTTATTTTTTCGAACGTTTTCGCTGATTTTACGGGTAATAAATTGTCTGCGGCTCTTGTGGCCTGTTTCAAAATTTCTGGTGGAGTTAAATTCTCAATTTCACTCCCATTTTCACCGATTTTATTTGCAACAAGCACCAATATTACGAATTTACTAAGTAAACAATAACTATGAACTGTCAAAATTGATTAATTGTAAATTTGTCATGGTCATGGCAATCTTTGATATTGACCGAATATTGGCGATGTTGCATTTCTACTGGTTATAAACTTGTATCTTAATGAATATTATTAAAGTACAGGAAGTAAATGTCTATCTATCTAATATTTTTTCCATACTAAGTTTGAGCCCCTGTTTCACTCCCTTAGGGATTAAATTTTAAAAACCTTTCCTTGGTAGATGCCTACGCTACGTAGGCATCTACATCTTGTGCAAAGTTTCTAGACCAAGCAGTGTAGGCTGTGCGTTGATATGTCAGTCAGTCAGTTTCTTCTTTTATGCATTCCAGACGATTCCAGATAGTAGTAGTACATAGTGACCGAAGATGCGGTTTCGGTTTCGGCCAAAAAACGGCCGAGCCTTTGGCTCCAGCCAAAACTGCGTTCATTAATCGTAGGTGTACTTGGCTCGTTTGTGTGGTTATCGTCGTACGCGCATTGTGTGGATTTAAGTAAACGAAAGAAAAGAAATATAATAAATAGTTTTAAATTTTAATTAACAATTAAATGTGAACGAGTCAGTGGCGATCCGTGGTCAGTAAAAGAGGCGAGGCCAAAAAAGTTATTATATAAAGCATATAGTTTTATTTGAAACACATGTAACATAAAACGTAAAAATAACATAAAATGAAAATCAAATGGCAAACTTAAAAACGAACTAAGAAAAATCAAAAATTATGTTTTATAGATTAAGTCTATCCTTCTGTTGCACTATATATATATATATATATATATATATATATATATATATATATATATATATATATATATATATATATATATATATATATATATATATATATATATATATAGTATGTATATATATATAAGAATGCTAGAATTTTAGCGCGGATCGATACATAAAAAAAAGGAGAAATATTTGTGGGCATGTCCGCTAAATGAACAGAACAAAATGAAAAGTTAGAATGGTAACCCGTACGACACGTGTTTCTGCTTCATCAGGCCCACGTATGTGACCGTGCCTCTCAACATAAGCCGAGACGCACCCGTCACATACGCAGTTACGGGTGTAACCTTAAAAAAAAAGAAAAATTAACAAGGACCACAAACAGGAGCCAGTACACCCATTTGTGGCTTCAGCCAAAAGACCCTTTTTTTGGGGGCAACAATTAGCGTCGCCGGCGGAGGCGACTATAGCCACTGCCGTGGTATCCTATTAGCCCAAGTGAAGGAAAAAAGAATGCGAGAAACTAGCGCGGATCGATACATAAAAAAAGGAGAAATATTTGTGGGCATGTCCGCTAAATGAACAGAACAAAATGAAAAGTTAGAATGGTAACCCGTACGACACGTGTTTCTGCTCATTGGCTTCATCAGGCCCACGTATGTGACCGTGCCTCTCAACATAAGCCGAGACGCACCCGTCACATATATATGCAGTTACGGGTTCATTTAGCGGACATGCCCACAAATATTTCTCCTTTTTTTTATGTATCGATCCGCGCTAGTTTCTAGAATTCTTATTTCCTTCACTTGGGCTTATAGGATACCACGGCAGTGGCTATAGTCGCCTCCGTCGGCGACGCTAATTGTTGCCCCCAAAAAAGGGGTCTTTTGGCTGAAGCCACAAATGGGTGTACTGGCTGCTGTTTGTGGTCCTTGTTAATTTTTCTTTTTTTTTAAGGTTACACCCGTAACTGCGTATGTGACGGGTGCGTCTCGGCTTATGTTGAGAGGCACGGTCACATACGTGGGCCTGATGAAGCCAATGAGCAGAAACACGTGTCGTACGAGTGACCATTCTAACTTTTCATTTTGTTCTGTTCATTTAGCGGACATGCCCACAAATATTTCTCCTTTTTTTATGTATCGATCCGCGCTAGCTTCTCGCATTCTTTTTTCCTTCACTTGGGCTTATAGGATACCACGGCAGTGGCTATAGTCGCCTCTGTCGGCGACGCTAATTGTTGTCCCCAAAAAAGGGGTCTTTTGGCTGAAGCCACAAATGGGTGTACTGGCTCCTGTTTGTGGTCCTTGTTAATTTTTCTTTTTTTTTAAGGTTACACCCGTAACTGCGTATGTGACGGGTGCGTCTCGGCTTATGTTGAGAGGCACGGTCACATACGTGGGCCTGATGAAGCCAATGAGCAGAAACACGTGTCGTACGGGTTACCATTCTAACTTTTCATTTTGTTCTGTTCATTTAGCGGACATGCCCACAAATATTTCTCCTTATATATATATATATATATATATATATATATATATATATATATATATATATATATATATATATATATATATATATATATATATATATATATATATATGTATTTTTATTTATTTAATCACGTCTTAACCGAGCAACTGATCAGAATGAAACTTTGCACAGAGGAAGCTTACGTCACGACAAAGGATATATGATTCTTATATCCTCTGGATAGGTTATTTCTCCGGGATATAATCCGGGATGAAAAAACTGTCTATACCTGGCGCATCCACCAAACTGGACAATCGATAAACCGAATTAAACCATTTCATTGGGCGGAATTCGGCTCGTGAAAACTTTTTTTTAACTGTATGTATTTAACATACAGAGTGTGCCACGATAAATACTATTAGTCATAAATGTACACCACAGAGCCGTCAAAATGTTTGTCTTTCTAGGTTTGTTCGCTGTATGAAAATAGTAACTGTTTTCACTATTGCTTTATATCAGTCATATACCTACAGGGTATGTATATGGTTGTACGATGGATCGTAAAAAGCGTTATATCAATATAATTTTTTCTACAAAAAGAAAGCTCATGACTTTAGAAGTAATCAGTCAGTGTTATTACCTAGATACATAAAGGAGATAACTTATACGCGAACGGAGCCGCGGGTAAAAGCTAGTATTGTACATTTCCCGCCAATTTCCTACATAACTTGTAATGGATGATTTACTTGATCAGTCTATCTCTATATTCTCTTTAGTCGTGAAGTAGTGGAGTTTTCGTGCTAATATGTTACTCCTTGGTCAGATACATGAATAACTGAATAACGTGAATTATGTCATCATAGATTTGCTCCGATTAAACAGCTTGTTGTTTCCAAAATAGGCTTTTATTATTGATTTCGAATCAAGTCTCCGAGTAGATACCAATATTTTTATTTTACAGCAATCAGGGATTCTAAAATTATTTATAACCTGCCAAACGATATGGCCCCCCCCTTCTTTTTGAGAACGGCTGTTGCCAGGCTTTCAGTTATGTAGAATATTTGCTGATTGATAGACTCTACTAAAGTAACTCAATTACTGTGGGCCAATACTTATCTACAATCATAAATACCACAGGCTAAAGCATATGACTAGAATTAATAAAATATACCAATATACCATGATACAAATAAAAGAAGGTATGATACCAAACCGTGTCAAATTCGTCCGGGTTCGCGCATGACGTCACGCCGTGACTGGCCGTGACTTATTTTTGAAATTTATACGCGCAATATAGAGTTTACGTTAGTTAAAGGCGATTTTATATAAATTATATTTGCAATATACTTTGCCTCCTGCTTATAGTACAAATTTTATAGTATATGATTTAAAATAATCATCAGATTGTCCACATCACAACCATACACAGCACATCTCATTTTTACTTTTAAACTAAGTAATATAAAAACACCAAAAAATAGTTGAAAACACAGCACGATCATAAAAAGAGACGTGCTTCGTTTACAAAATATCGCGGAATTGATCACGGCGTGACGCAAATGGCCACGCCTACCTGCGCGGTATCATATCTTCTCTTATTTGCATCATGCCAATATACCATTATTTTTCGTGATAATAAATTTTTAGAATATAATCCCAATGCATGGTGCTGAAATTTAGAGTGTTAATAGCAACGTCGCTTCATATGGCGTCGTCCGCTTTACTGAGAAATTTGATGAATCCGAAACGCGTCATTTTATTTCTACTTTTAAGGCAGGTCGAAATATACGGGTGTAGTGATACTTTACATTCTTTTTTTTTGACTGAACTGTATCCATAAACTTTGCGGAATGATGCGTCAGTGCCAACTATGTAGAAAAATGGATTCTTTTCATCCATAACTGTCTTCTCAGAGGTTTGCTTGGTGGAATACAGAACACAGGAAAGCCATTACGCTGACGCGCCGACCGCCGAACAATCTTGCTGAAGGTAAATGGTTTTTATTTTTATTAGGGTTAATAACATAGCACCTAATTAAAAGCAGTGTTAGAGTTCTGGTTAAGATAATATACAGGTTGTGCCTGTACCATAAATGGACCTAATTTTTATTTTTAGACAAAAAGTATTTTTTTATAAAATTTTTGCTTGTAGAAAAATGCGATTTATGTGAAAAAATTAGTTTCTGTATACAGGGAGGTTAAAGACTTAAAAAATATGAACTTGATTTGAGTAATTTTTCATTTTAAAGAAAAACGCCACTTGAAAAGGTTGCTTAGAATTACTTATTTAGTGATAATCCAAAATTTCAGAAAAAAAATTATTTAAAAAAAAAATTATTCAACATGAAAGCCGCCCACGTCTACATGCTTTTGTAGTACCAGACAGGTATTTTGGTTATAGTATTCCTTACATTCGGGAAGAAACTAAGGAATGGAAAAAATCGATTTAAACAATTTTTTTTAAATCTTAAATTACGACTAAGAAAGTAATTCTAAACAATATTTCCTCATAGCATTTTTCTTAAAAACGAAAAATAACGTTAGTCTACTCGTAGGCAAAATTCATATTTTTAAAGTTTTTGACCTTCCTGTATACGAAAACTAAACTTTCTTACCACAAACAGTATTTTTTTACAAGCGAAATTTTTAATAAAGAATAACTGTCAAAAAGTAGGTCCATTGGTGGTATAGGTATCCCCATCCAGGGACACCCTGTGGATTTTAGAAATTAATAAAACTATCGGTGTAAATTATAGACATAGGCTGTGGAAGAGCGAAAAATGCAGTTTGTAAATAATAATTAAGATATATCGAAAGAACCTATTATATTTTTAGGAACGAAATAAAATCCAATTTTAAACAACTTACAAGCTTTTGCGGTCTCTATTAAAAAGAACTTTTTCACTCAACTTTTTTTTTCATTCTGGGTCATACATGCATATATATATATATATATATATATATATATATATATATATATATATACATATATATATATATATATATATATATATATATATATATATATATATATATATATATATATATATATATATATATATATACGGGCGGATTTACAATTTCGCCTAGGGGGCGGGGGCGCAACGTCAGCTCGAGGTACACAAAAGCACAGACCAAAAAAAAAACGGGCAAGCTCGAGTGCGACAATTAGTTTTTTATTGTTTAGGGTTCTAAGAAATACACTATTTCATAATGGACGAAATATCTAAACCTGTTCTTGCGAAAACAGAACGGTTTGTCATCCTAACTTACCGATATTCTAGCATTCTTTTAATTACTTATACCTTCTGTCTATTTGGACTGATATATGAAAATTTTGCGAAAACACGTTTTTTCGAAAATATATTTTCTCGAAAACAGAACTTTTCCAATAATACAGATATTCGAAAATTAGGAATGTTTTAATTTTTTTTTAAACCGACTTCGAATTTTTTTAACCACTTTTTGACACTAAATTTTTTCAAGAAAACATGTTTTTAGAAAGAACATTTTTTTCGAAAAGAATATTCATATTAAAAAACATTTTTGTTTTGAAAGTAATTCACTACAAAGTAACATTGCAAATACAAGGAGACGTAAACCTGACCAAACATAAAAAAGGATCGTTTAGGTTAGTTTAGGATCTTTTTGTCATTTTTTCATTGACATATCATTCATTCAGTTGTTCATAATTGAAATTTAGAAAAACTATGTTTTCTAAAAAATATATTTCCGGGAAATATATTTTTAAAAGGATCTTTTTTAAGAAAAATATATTTTCGACGAAGCTGTTTTTCGAAAAAATTTACTTAAATTAACATCACAAAAGACATTTGTTGAAATAAGAAACAGCCAAAAGAGGTGGTCATCTTAGCTTACACGCGACGAGACAAATTGATTAATATGGAAGTCTAAATTAAATATTGTAAGATTTTTTATTTATGCCTTCTGTTCATTTGGGGGGATATACGAGTACTTACGAAAGTAAAATTTGTCTTAAACCAATTTTTCAATTTTTATAAAGCACTTTTCAAAAATACATTTTTTCAGGGAACATCTTTTTCAAAATTAATTTTTTTCTGATAGTTTTAATTTGTTCAAGCAACAGCTTTTTAAAAAAGTAATTTACGAGGAAGTAACGTACCAAACCTAAGGAAACCTGATCAAACCCAAAAAAGGTTCATTTGGGCTTGTTCAGGATCGTTTTTCGTCTTTTTTTCATTAACATTTTCCAAGCTACTAGAGTTCATAATTTGATTTTCTAAATATTGTTTTCAAAAAAATATATTTTCGAAAAATGTACCTGTTTTAAAAATTATTTGTTTGGAGACATTTTTTAAAAAATGTATTTTCGATTCGAAATACGGGTTTTTGGAGAAAATATTTTCAAAATATTTGATAAATCCGTTTTCTAAAAAGCATCTTTGAAAAAGCGGTCGGCACATTTTTGAAAAAATGTAGGTTCAAAATATGTTTTCCAGAAAATTATTGGGTTATTTGTTTCGTTTAGAAGCCAAAATTATCCGGAGCAAATTTTGATAAGATCGCAGTGAGATGTGTAAGGAATGTTTTCAGCAACAATCTAAGAGCTTGTAAATCAAAAAAGGCTTGCATTTTTTATATTACATATTATTAGAGATGTCCATGAGAATGTCCTCAAGCGAATATTTCTGGAGAACGGATATAAATTACTGGAAAATTACCAAGAATATTTCCGAGAACGAGAAAGTTCTCGGGAAAATGCATATTCTTCCGTAAATTCTCATATTTATGAGAATTTACGGAAATTTATTTTAATTCCGATATTGTATCATAGATGAAGCTTGGAGCATCTTTATCTTTATTTCGTTTCTGTGTTGTTTTAAACAACATGTTATTGTATAAAATGCGTTTCTGAGTTGTGTTTTATAGATAAAGTTACTTGGAAATAATGGAAATAAAAATTTAGAAATGACGTCGGGTATTTGTTGCCAATTAGCGACGGTTTCCTTTATCACGGGAGGGCAGACGATTGGCTAGTACAGTTCTGTCAGCATCAGTTGTTGATGGTTTTGTTCAGATCCATCTTATAATTAACGTAAGTCGTAGATTTCAACGTACTTTGTGGTAAGGCAGAACCTACAGTACATTTTTAGTACATACTTGTTGTGGGGAGTGGGGATATATTTCGACAAATGTTTTATCTCTATGTGTTCAATAAGAAATATGCACGTATTTTTTTAATGCATAAATCGTTTAAGAAAGTTATTACACTAAAAAAATATTTTAAAGAAAATTACTAGGATTATTTCACTCATGTGTTAAAAGTTCTGTAAGATGAGTAAAGTTTTTTAAAATTACAGCGATAATTTTTTGACGTTACGTCAATTAAAAAAAATTACACCGATAATTTTTTCCTGTCGTTTTCTTGGTTGTCATATTAATTTCGATACAAACAAATGACTTGCAATTGTTATAAACCCGTAGTTACTGTTAGCAACCGTCGGCATGATTTGTTATTTAGTTGTTTGTATCAACATTTTAAAGGTTTTTCGAAAGATTTAGTTGTTTGTTGTTTGTATTTCTATTATACAATAAATAATAAATAAATTTTAGTTTAATTTAAAAGTAAGGTTTGTTGTTTAAATTGTTTAATAAATATTCAATTCACATTTTCTGTGTTTTCATTCGTGAAATAATCCCTAAATACCACTCGAGCAGTTTGTGTTTTCATTCGTGAAATAATCCCCTAAATACCACTCGAGCTTTAAAATTACTGATAATTTTTCACTCTTACGTGTTTTCTTTGTAAATTTCACTCGTCCTGCGGACTCGTGAAATTATAGAAAACACGCAATCGTGAAAAATTATCGGTAATTTTTAAGCTCTCGTGGTATTATCCCCGATAATTCAGCTAGAAAAAATTGTTACTCTTCGGTGTAATTTATTACAATTTAAAAAGTAGCCATGTGCCCTTAGTGCAAAATGGCGTCAGGCAAATTAACGTAGAGCTTAACCGAAAGTCGAACAGGTTTGTTTTTCTCGGAAACAGTCTGAGAGGGAGCAATCGAATTTTCTGAGTTAGTACAGGAATAGTGCAACTAGCTTCGGTAAAAAATTCAGTTATATAGGATGTATCGTTTCGGAGATATTGAACGTCAATTTCCGCAATTTCCGTTGAAATCAAGTACAGGTCGCAAAAGTGAAGTGAGGTTGTAGAGGACCCGGAGCTTCAGAAGCCTATTGAAACTGACGAGGACCGGAAAACGGCAAGTAATTCTTTTGAATTTTTTTATGTCGAAAAATGCATTTGCAGACCCCTCTTTGGTACCTAATAACTCGAAAATGAAACGTCGGATCGAAAAATGGATTGTTAAGTAAACTTTAAAATCTCAAATACTTTGTTTTTTCCAAACATTTACCTAAGCCTAAAACCACTGGAAAATGTGTATTTGGGAAACTGGAAATTTCGATTTTTCACCTAAATTTTTCACGGTTTTTATTTTTTTTTTTTGGTAAAAATAGATCCATATTAAAATCCAATAAACGTCATCGGAAAGAGCTCGTCGAAATACACGATTTCAATATTTTTTAGTTTCTTCATTCTTTATAGGAAGGGAGCAATCGCCGAATATATTTCGATTTTTTGACTTTTTGGCACTCGACATCGGTACCCTTAAATCACTCCGTATTTTTTCTTTCCTATCTTAATTTTTTTTCCATTTTTCAATGCTATCTTATAGAGGGATAATCAGACTATAAAATGAATATAGAATGGGTCATCCAGGAGCGTATTTAAGGGATAAAAACTGAATTTTCTTGGTTTTTTCCAACAAACCCTATTTTTACCCGACATTATTCTACACTATTTTTCGTATTTAGTGATTCTTTTTGGGTTTATTTTATCCGTTAATTATCTAAGAATACTTGCCACAAATTTAAATCGCGTGTTTTTAGCTTAAGTTATAAGTAAATAGGTTTATTTGCATCGGGAACATGCAAAATATGAAACTTTTAAATTTTCGACCATTGTCATGAAAACAAAGAATTGCAGTTTATTAAAATATGATGTATGATGTTATGATGTGTTAAAATTTCGCAAAAGTGCCAGTTTTTGTTGCAAGATTGGAAGGTTCCTGGACCGATTTCGGCATAGATGAATAAGATTTTAGGAACCTTTTACTTTAAGTGTAGAGATATTTCATTGTTACGCATTAAACGCCATTTTCATTAATTTTTCGATGACCCTACGATACTGGAATTCGCCATGTTCTTATTATAACACTTTTGACGTCACAGCCAATGGGATTACCTTTTACAAGTTTCGAAATTCGCGCGAAAATTTGCAGTAGAAAATTATTTTTTTTTTGTTAATAGAGACCAACATAAATTGATAAAAACAATCACCACAAATATTTAATTTATGTAGAGAATATAAAAAAATTATTTCAGATTTATTTGGGTTATATGCATATTCCCTATTGCGACCAGATAAGAAAAAAAGTAGGTACTACAAAAATAAAAAAATCACTAGTATAAAAATCCGGAATGTCTGGTGGTTTTCGGGATTTACATACATATAACTTTTCATTGAGTAAAGATACTTTTGGAGTTGAATAAAAAGTAAACATAGTATTGTGACGTAGGATAAACATTTGCAACTTTTTATAAGAAAACTTATTTTGTTTTTTTATTTAATCAAAAAGTAAAGACGTGAAAATTATATTTTTCTTTGACTATACAGTGACAGGAAAATCAAAATTTTGTGAAAGAACTCATTATATAAAACTAGTAAAAGTAGAAACTAGTGCTGCAGGTATCCAGTTTAAAAAAAACAATAATTTGCTAGAAACAAGCACTCAAGCTAAAAATCTGACTATGTATCAACAAGTAATTACTGCTAACTAATTATTTACTTTGCACTTTGCACAGTATATCTGGTAGATACATTTTAACAAACAGGTTCAAACACTGGTATGGTCAATATAGTACACAAATCGCAGGAAGCGGTTCTGCACTTGATCGCTTTTATTTTTTGCCAAAACAATTTAGTTACCAATATTTTTGCTGTGAGCGAAATTTTATTTTAAATATTTGACACAAAAGATGTTTTAATGAAATTCAAGAAGTGATCGTTCATTTATCATAAATACAAAATCCCGCCAAAAAGTGCATCAAACACAAACGGTAAACAAAAGGATTGTGTACTTACCTCGCTTGCAACAACTGAGGTCATGATTTTGGCACACACCACTCGGCTCAAGGTTAAGGCCGACAACATACGACTGTTTAAAGTCAGGTTTTGCGAAGCTCAGATTGTAAAAAAGCCAGATTATTTGGTGTTTTTTTTGTTATGTTTGTGCGGTAATATAGCAAACAAATTCAACCCGCTGTTCATTGTTTATTTCGTTTATTTCGCCTCGTGGAAAACATCGGGTATATAAAACTGTATGGATCGTTCAACAAACTTGAAATTGCGCATGCTTTTATTCGTTCATTGTGTTCTAGTTAATATTGCTTTATTATCTTCCTGTGCATTCTCAATTACTTCAATTACGATAAAATGTTATTGCTTTAGTTAGATTGCTAAATGTTTCATTTTCTATAATTAAAGCAAATGCATATTCGAAATAAAAATGGAGTTTCGTAACTCAGGGTCAACTTGGAATGGCTCGCAGAAAATAAACCATTTCCTAAAAATAAATCGGTCGTTAATACATAAAAACATTATTTTATGTTGATAGAAAATGCTTAGCGATGTTAATTAAATTTTAAAAAGTTTTTTTTATTGTACTAATGGACATACAAAGAAAATGTTGATGAAGTTCAATATTTATTCAGATTGTAACTTTTCATAGAATGCAATAAATCTTCAGTAACCTCAAGAATATATGCTTTTCTACTAAAAAAATATAAATTAAGTTATTAAGTTAATATACTAAGAAAAACAAATACTGTATATTTTTATTACCCTTTAAAGATAAAGTGATGGAATCGTGCAATGACTTCTCAATATGTTATGTTTGCACCCCATTTTCAACCCCAATGTTTAAACTAGGTGTAGCTTAATCAACAATTATAATGCTTAAGGTGCGTCCACATATGCAACAGAACATCGTAACGCAACTCCGTCGCGTAACATGTTCGCGTTGGTTTGGATGGCACACTGCAACAACGTAACGTAACAAAACCAGCGTAACATCGCAACATCACGGAGGTCCACCAGTTGTCGGTTTTTTAGTGCCGCATCAGAGATGTTACGCTCCTATGTTACGCCTCTCGTTATCCTGTCTGGACGTGTCGCAGCATCACAACGTTCAATGTTCCCATCGTCTATTTTCATATTTTAGATCAGTACAGTTTTAATTGCAAGCATGAAATTGTCACAGGGAAGAACCCTCCATTTAACTGAAAATTATAGAAAAAGAGGAATACTGTGGAATGCAAAACATCCACAATATTATAATAAAAAAAAAGATGTTTGCGAAGAACTGGCAACTGAGAGTGACCTCCGCCATAAATAGTTCTATTTGTATATATTGCCACAATCTCCTGCCCTTCTGATTCCTTCCTTTTCTTAAATAATCTATTACTATGTAGGCTGCTGCACCTCGTTGGGCTATTATAACTTCCAATCGATACTTTTGAATAAAAAAATGGAACTGCAGAATGTTTCGCGGCAGTGCCAGTGTATGAATCGATGTTGCCTTACGATGTTCCGGTGCATGCATGTGTGGACGCAGTGGCGCAGCCAAGGTGGGGGCAGGTATTAATGGTATCACATCATGGTAGGGTATAGTTTAAAAAAAACTGCACAACAATTTTTTGGGTGCCACGCCCGAACTATCTCATTTGGGTTAATTTTGGCGGTAAAATTTCTATTTTATCAAAAAAACTGACTTTGTTTTCATATTTTTGTTAATACTCCTGGATTCTTAAGTAGAAAAAATTTAGAATAGGCAATTTTTTACACGTAATTATTAGAATCCTGCAATTAAAAAAACTCTATGTATAAAATTTTACATATAGATAAAACTTCTTGCTTGAAACATTTACAAACTTTTATTTATAAACTAGTATGAATACATGTATTGTTATACCTAGGTAGTTTTGATTTTTGTTTGATACGGGTGTACTGTCACCCTTTAAAGGGTGTCACACGGGGCGGCCCGCCGCCCCCCACCTAGCTATGCCACTGTGTGAACGCACGCGTCGAACACCGTTGCGCACACGTTGCGAACGGCAAATTGTTACGCGACGGAGTTGTGTTACGATGTTCTGTTGCATGTGTGGACGCACCTTACCATTCTTGCAAGACGAAGATATACAGAAAACATTGTAAACGTGGACTATGCTGAACCATGTGTGAACATTGTGATGCAAATGGGGGTAAGTTGGATTTGTTGTCAACATTACGGTTTAGATTCACTAAAAAGGTTTAATATTTAGCACTGGTTTATATTAATATTTTCCACTTAATCAGTTTTTTGTCCTATTACTGTTAATAAAATGTTATTAAAAACTTATGAGTTATTCTAATATTTCAGAGATCTGTTTGGTTTCCAAATGATTTTCATCTTGGAACATGTTTCTAGAATGAATTTAGTTCTATTATTAGGAAAAGTACGTACCAAAAGTGCCATGTTCTTTATAATTCTGCGGAAAAACTTAGTAATAAATTCATAGAATAAAAATTAACGTCCAGATTCACTAAGAAAGTTTAAAATTTAGTACTGGTTTAAATTAAGATCTTATGGTTGATCAGTTATATTTTGACAGGTTTTTGTCCTGTCCTTGTCATTAAAAACTTATGAATTATTGTGATATTTCAGCGATTTACTTGGTTTCCAAATGATTTTCATCTTGGAACGAGTTGGTGTTAGTTCTATTATTGTTGAAAGTACGTACTAAAATTGTCCTTTTCCTGATAAATTTGCGAAAAAGCTCAGAAATAAGTTCATAGAATAAAACTTAGTTGTCTTATTCTTACACTTGTCAATTTAAAACTTTTGATTGTCAAATTAGACCGGACTAGCATTGGAGAATCATTCTGTAATTGTCTTATTCTTACACTTGTCAGTTTAAAACTTTTGGTTGTCAAATTAGACCGGTCTAGCGGAAAATCTCGTAAATTTTTAACTCGCTTCATACCTGCCTTTTTTAGGTAAATAGAAGTTTTTAAAGAAACTTTAATATTTCCAAAATATGTTAATTCATTTTATGAAATATAATTTTCCGAATAATGAATCTTTTTATTACAGGATGATTCAGGAGGAAGTGCTAATATTTTAAATACGTATTCAGGGACTCCAAATAAACATAAAAGTTTATATAAACATTGGTCCTATTTTTAACCGTTACACAGGTTCAGGGGCTGCAAAAATTAAGATTTATTATAATAAAATTATTTTTCAAAACAGACATTTTACAATTTTTTTTAAATACCACCATCTACTTCTAAACACATGTCAGCTCCTTTATAAATAAGTCATGTCGCTCGATGGACTGACTCGGGCATGTCTCTTATAATAGCTGCTGCGTTCATTATGTGATCGAGTAATGACTCTCTAGTGTCCACTTTAGTTGCATGTTGCATGTACTTAATACTAAAGATTTATACCGACCCTAAAGACAATAATCGAGAGGATTAATAACTGGCGATCGTGCTGGGCCAAAAAATGTCTTACTGGTAAACTGCAATGTAGCTTAGTGACTTGTCGCTCAAAAATAGCTCGATACTGCGGTTTTTGAGTAAAAGCAAATCCTTTCTCCAGTGGATAGAGCATGTCAACATTAGTAGATTTTTGAACAGACCCACCTCAAAAAGTTATGATGGCTCCCCCCGCCCCTCCCTCATGATGATGATTGGATTCTAATAGTATTTATTTATTTTTCTCGAAAACCGTAGAAGATAGAAACGTGAGTTTGGTGTCACTCGATAAAGCATAAAATTCTGCAATGAAGTTCTAATTTTCGTTCGTTTTTGTTTTGTACCTAAGTCACTACAACAAAAAATAATTGGAGGTGGGTATCCATAATGGCACATTTTTATCTATGTATGTAACCGTTCATTAAACAAAAAATTTACAAGAAACAAAGAATAAAAGCCAAAGCTTTGTTTATCGATTGGTATATCACTTTATGGTATTTTTTGAAATAAGGTTCCAGAGGCGTACATATAATTGCTAAATAAGGAAAAGGCCTAAAAGTAGAAAGTTTTTGTTATGTTTCTTCATAATATGAGAAAACATTTGTTGATTTATTTATTTTACAATGCGAGTTTTTATCATACCTCCTCCTCCTGATTAGGTAGGGGTAAACAACGTTTAATAAAAAAAAATACTCAGTAGCGTGTTTTGTAATAAAAGGGTATTAATTCAACGATGTTTTATTTTAAAGGATGTACAAAGAATGTGAAAACAAAAATCAGTTAGGTATAGCATCTATAAAGAAAAACCTAGAGCAAGATTCTACAAACACCTTAATCGAATTGCAACATTCCACACACAAACATAGCCTGCTGCATTTTTCAAGAAGCATTTGTAATTTGGGTCACACATTTTACATTTACATATTATTCAAATACCACATGGTAGTTTTTCATTTTTCGTATTGGCCACAGTGGCGTCCATTTATTGTTTTGTAGAGTCTATCACCATTTAGATGGGCATGGAAGTTCTACAAAACTAATTATTTAAAAAAAGAAATCATATAATTGAAAAAATACCCGAAACTAATAAGAACTAACGAAATAATAAGAGTATAAACTGTAATAAATAACTATAAAGAACATGCAATAATTTTCAGCTTATTGTATCTGGGAAAAGAACACCAGTTTAGAATAATGGTGTGGAAAGCGAACATATTTCATTCCAAGCTACTTTGCATACACCATTTTTACATATTTCCACGTTTCCTATTTTACAGTTTTTTTCTTTCTACGACTCTGGAGCCTTATTTTAAGAGATAACACAATCAAATGATATACCAATCGATATTAGAAGCGTTGGCCTTCACTTTTTGTTTGGGTTTGTTTGGGTTTTATGAACGGTTATAATGATATAGATACAAATGTGCCATTATGGATACCCCCTCTAATTTTGTTTGTTCTAGTGACTTTGGTACAAAACAAACACAAACGAAAATTACAATTTCATTGCAGAATTGTATGCTTTATTGAATGACAGCAAACTCACGTTTCTATCTTCTATGGTTTTCGAGAAAAAAAAATTACTATTACAATCCAATCACCAACATGAGGGGGGGGGGGGGGGGGGGAGGCAGCATAATTTTCAGAGGTGGGTCTGTTCAAAAATCTACTAATGTTGACATGCTCTATCCACTGTAGAAAGGATTAGCTTTTACTCAAAAACCGACGTATCAACCCCTCAAGTCACTATACTAATGGGCTAGAGCTCCGTCATGTTGCAAGTACATGTTGCGTCGTACATTAAGTAGAACACATAGACGTTAAAATTTTTAATTTGCTAGTTATTATAACGGGGAATATTTTCGTTTCGTCTTTGTCTTCATTATTGTGTTATTTGGCATCTTTGTCAATTTTGTCGTCTAGTGAGCCCTTCTACCCCGTTAAAAATCAGCTGATTGCATGCTGGCTTCCCTAATTTGGGTCGCCAATAGGACCAATGTTTATTTTGAGTCCCTGAATACGTACCTAAAATATTGGCACTTTCTCCTGAATCAACCTGTATATCTGAGTGCGATTTTAAACCTAAATCAGTTGTCCACTAAGGATTTCTATTTCGTCTCTTCACCGCCTGGAGACTTCAAGTTTAAGTGTATACATTGTGTTAAATGTTTCTTGAGCATTTGATCAATTTTTCTTTAATACTGATTAATTATTCACTGGAATTTGGAAAATCTGTTCTCAGGTTTTGATTAAAATATTAGGGTTAATGTTATAACAATGTCAAAACAAGACACGAATGTCAGTGTTGGACAAGTTATAATACTGTTCTAACTTTTACACATATTTTCTGGTCACGTTTTATATTTTTTGGGAAGTTTTATAATGTATTCCTGTCACAAGAATTCATATTTGCAAGGAAACTTTCAAGAGATCAATGCCGGTCTCTTAAATCGATCAGTGCAAAAAGGTATGGGTATTACAGTAATCCGCTATTTCACCCATAACAAAGTTATTAAATATTTCTAACTGACCTATTTCTTTTTTAAGCTTTCGACAGTATAACCATTATAGACGAGCATGATTTACTGCCTCCATTTAACAGGTTGACTTCGCAGCAACCACATATTCCTGTAGAAAATGTAGACCCAACAAGAAGACCACAAGGTTTTGGAAGATGGGCAATACCGAAATTGGTAAAAAAATAATCTAACGATACTTCTTATAATCTAATTAAAGAGACGTAACTATTTTGAACAAAATAAAAAGTAATAAAAATAAACCACGTTAAATAAAAATAATTCATAAGTATTTTTAAAATAATTACGGTAAATAGAAATAAGACTTTGTTTCTGTTAATTTGCGTACATTTTTGCAATATGAATAGAGGCTTTAATACCTAGTTATTGGCTAAATTAGGAAACGTCATTCCTAAATTGGAGTAAACTATAGAAAAATAAAAAGACAAAATACTTTTTGTAAGGCAGATCGGTGTCCAGACATTTGATACTCTTACATACCGTTATAGACGTATACATTACTTAAAAAACGAAGAAATAAGTTTAATTTCTAAATTGAGGCATTCTTGACGACATGGTGAAACTAAAATGGATGTTTTTATGATATAGCTATACCGCTCAGCGACATACAGATTAAAAATACCGCTCTCTAAAAAGATATAGCTTACTTACTCCCCAAAAGATTCTTTAAAATGGCACCCTTATGCAGAGGAAGTGGGTTTGGGTGATTGTTATTTAAATTGCTTCAACAAAAGACATATCACCGTCTTGCTTATCTTGTAAGTAGGTTCGTTGTCATTATTATACAAAGCGTTAAAGTTTCTAAAAACACTAATTAGTAAATAATGCCCTCGTGTTTAGAGCAATTTTTTGATGCTTCTAGGGTTTAAAGCGGTTTAAAACATTTTTTTCTGATCTGAAAAAGACGAGTTAAGATGGGTGCAAGTTCTGTAGCGCAGTTTTTTAGGATAATTGCCGTCCAGACCGGAGGACTTTTTGGTGTCAAGGGATAGAAGAATTTTTTGAACTTGGTTGACCTTAAGTATTATGTCGGACATTTTGTGGGGTACAGACGTAGCGGTTGGAAGGGCCAAATTGGCGGGAGGGATTAGAGTGGAATTGGCAGCGAATTGTTTGGCAAATAGTTCAGCTTTCCCTTTACAGGTGGAGATAATTTCGTTGTCAGAGGTCAGGGGAGGAAAAGTGCTTCTACAGAAGTTTTAACTAATGATTTTGGCAAGTGACCAGCAAGATATGCTGCCGTTGCCGTTGGCAGGCAAGCACTTTACCTATCTTTTATGCGGTTGTTAAAAGCATTTTTGGACTTTAAGATAGTTTGATTGTACTGATTTCTTGCCTCGGTGAAAATTTGACGATTTTCGGGTGTAGGATTTTGAATAAACCTTTTATAAGCTTGGACTTTTTTGAGCCTGGCTTTGTCACAGATCTTGGAGAACCAGGGCTTTTGATTGTGGCGTTTAGGTTTCTTGCGGGTATGTGGAATGAAACTTTTAATACCTAGTTGAACGATATCTGTGATATGAGAGCACATTTCGGAGGGATCGGAAGTGGAAAAACAGACAGGGTTCCGAGGAAAAGCAGAGAAGTTTCGAAGACCATCCCAGTCGGCGAAACTGTAGGAACCAGATCGTGCGTTGCGGCATGATTTCAACTCAACGAACTCAGGATGTATGGAACAAGACACAGAAGCTAGAATTTAAAAACAAAAATTGCGCATACTATATAGATGTACTTAACTGTCCAACAGCCTGGCTATTTTGCAGCCTCTACGAAAAACAACCAATGTCGTTTACAAGGAAGTGCTAATTTCCAAATATGTATTCTAAGAATATATTTCATAATTAAAACACGCCGGAGAGGCCCGCGGGTACCAGCTAGTAATATATAAAAGAAGAAACCGATTTACTGACGATGACGTATCAACGCACAGTCCACACTGCTGAGTCTGGAAACTTGAAATTTTGCACAGAGGTTTCTTATATAACGTAGGCGTGCACTAAGGAAGGGTTTTTCAAAATTCAACCCCTAAGGGGGTGAATCAGGGGTTCACACTTTGTATGGAGAAAAAATATGAGTTGGTCCTTATTAACTTGAAACTTCATAAAAGTAAGTGCTCTCAAAATTAAATGTTTAAACATGTGTTTTACAGTTTTTAATAAATCAACCCCTATGGGGGTGAAATGGGGGTTCAAAGTTTGTTTTGGAGTAAAATTGTTACACCGCGGGCCAAATCTAGTTTTAAAATAAAAACAAAACAAAGTTTATGCAGAGGATACATAACAGTATAAGAAGTAAAAATAATTTGACTTATCTTACATAAGTACTTAAATGAATCTTCCAGGGTTGCCATATTACGCGTTCAACATTATTTTCAGGAAAAGTACTGTTATAATTCTTGAAGCGTTAATTTAATTAGGTATTTTTAAATATATTTTATAATGTATTTATTTCGTGCCCAAGCACGGGATTTTTCGGGACTAAATTTTTAACGGGATCCCGGGATTGCAAGCCCTAGTCCCAATTCAAAATGGCGGTTACTGCGACCATTTCATTAAAAAAAAATGTTTTCAGAAAAAGGGTCACTGTTTTAATAAATTCTGATGTTCTTCATTTCAGAGAAGAGAGCTGCATCACAAAAATGAAGAAGTTGTCCTTGCAGCTTTAACCAGTATTTGCGACTTGGCTCATGATCCTGAAAAGTGCTATGAAGCAATCAGATTAAAAATAATTGACAGGTATAAAAATGCTTAGAAACTATTTTATTTTATTATTAATAGTAACTATAGATATTTACTGAAAATAAAAATTTAGAATGCTGATTTAGTTGCTTCTCTCTGCATAAATAAATAAATATCGACCCCCAAATTAAGTAAAAAAATTCTGGAATGTTTCAAGAAATATTGTATTATACTTAATTCGTGAGAAGTTAATGCACAACACCTTTGTTAATTTTTTTTGTTCTTTGTCCACGAGTGTGGTTTCAATCTTTATTGTAGTATTTTTTTTTAATTTTTAGTGTTCCGTGAAAACGAAACACTTACGGAATCACTACGGTGTCCGTCCGTCCGTCTGTCACTGGCGATTTTCTCTGAAACTATTCGACGTAAAAATTTGACATTTGGCCCAGAGATAGAGTGTGGTGGCCCAATTATAGACGTGAAGTATAAAAAGTTGAATTTTGATTTTGGGGGTTAATTTTGGGGGGTATTTTTGTATGCATTGTTCTAAACATTTTTCGGGAAAACGCTTAAAAATTGCTGTCCCCCACCCTTATCACCAAAAGCATGGCTCAGAAAATTCGGAAAAAAATTATGAACATTGAGAATTAGGAGTAGGTTAAACCAAAATTATCAGGACTAAAGAATTCTAGCGCGATCAGTTATTGTTATAAACAATTTAATTGTTTATTTCCTTAACCATTGGTTTTAAAGAAAAAGTTTTTCGACAAAAAATATTTCTCACCATGTAAGGAACAACTTTTGTTCTTGTACGTTTTTCAATGCTTCGCGCATACGCGATGTGATACAGCGTTGGCGCCGTCGCGTAGGCGGCGAATAGCGCGGCAGATGGGCGGGGATCGGGCGGCCTAGGTTTGCTCAGGTTAAGTGGGTGCTGATGGCACGGAACACTAATTGTGCAAGTAAAGCTTGCACTTCACCGATTGTTTTTTTAATAATTAGTCATTTTTTCTTCTAGTCACTTACTTTCTTTTAACGGAAACATTCTCGATAAATACAGCGGTTTTTTACAAAAGATTTTATTAAAGTCAGGGGCATTAGTTAAAGACAAATAAAAACGATGTTGTTGCTAATAAAAAAGAATAATCAACCATTTAATCACAGCCGCCTTTGTTTGTGCAAGTATTTCTGGTTGTCTACTTTAAAAGTTTAATCGGAATTGTCATAGAAAATAAATTCCTAATCTGGCAAAATACTTATGTAAGTTTCATGATTTTATAGCAAGATACCTTGGTTTCTGCCGAACCTAAACAGCATTTGCAAAAATCTCGTTTCTATTAAGCCACCATTAACCTTCTTATTTTATACTACTTACGAGTAAAATTGTTTCCTACTCCTCTAAGTAACAATACTCCCTCTAATCAATAATTTGCAATAAAAGGATCGGAGAAAAAGTTCTTAAATAAATAAGGAAAAATAGCAAAAATGAGTAAACTTTTTTATAAAGATAAACAGTTTATAATAATAGTAAAAAATATTCCCTATTCTCCGATATATAATGAAAATTTACTCATTCCCATAACGCCCAGTCCAAGTAATGTAAAGAAGATTAATATGTATGTGAGTAATATTTCAACAGTTTTGATTGGGTTATAGAACACGCTGCTAATACTTTATATACACTTTTTAGGTATATTTTACACTGCAAAAACAACTTGGGATAGGCTTCAAATAATATGTCATGTTTATGTTTCTCAAATCCTAACTTTTTACTTTGTACCAATTGTAAAAATGTTACGAGTATGAGAGAGAACAGAAATGAGAAAAAGAACATGAGAGAGAGACATAATTGATCTCTCCGTTGTCAAATGCGTTTCTGTCATCACTCTCAAATCAAACCGGATACGGTTTTTATAGTGTTTATTAAATTGAAATACATAACTAACTTGTTTTAAGTTTCAAGATTAAGTTCCAATTTTCCGTCGATAAAAAAGCCTGCATCCATCTCTACGTAAAAAGTCACGCCTCCCATTGCGCAAAACTATGTATATATGAATATATATATATATATATATATATATATATATATATATATATATATATATATATATATATATATATATATAATGTGCTTGTTTTAGACTAGTTGATCTTGTAAGTCACGAAAATGCTGCAATAAGAGAAAGAGCAGCTCAAACACTAACTGTAATAGCCGGAGTCGGTGCAGGAAAAGAAGCTATAGTAACCAATACGGCATTATTGGATAATCTACTTGACAAAATAGAAGATGAATTTACGGCTGTAAGAATTCATGTAGCATCATGTTTGGAAATGGTTTCAAGGTTTTGGATAAGTAAGCAAATTTTTTTGAAAAATATATTGAAGGAAATACAATTTAAGAGACCAAAAAACGATCTCTTAAATGGGATATTTGCGACGAGCAACAGGAAATCATGCAAAGTTAAACTATTTTTCAGTTTCTTTTAAGGATCCGAAAGCAGGATTCAAATAATTTTGAAAAGGATCCTTGCTCCGGATTCGACATAAAGCAATAAAATAAATTGAATTCGAATCGAGAAAAAATAAACCTCGAAAATAAAACACATTGAAAAAGATACAAAGCAAGTTAATAATTTTTTTAAATCCATTATTTCAAAACCTGCATATACACTAGAGCGTTTGTGGAAATTGCTATTGCATTTTTTAATCGTCCCCTGATGATAGCAACATTGCCAGCACCGAATATATAACACACGGTGATTGCCAGCATGGTTAGCGGAATGTGCGTCGAATGCAAAAATCTAATTTTGATCTATAGTAAACCTTTATAAACCGTAAGTACTGTGATCGGGTTAATTCGATTGCCAGTAAATATCGGATATCCTTTTTTATTTACATTGAGTAAGAAAAGGTAAATTATTAGCTGATGGTCGGGTTAACCACATCATAGTCTTTGGTAATTTCATCATCTTCACAGATAAAATATTGTACCAACAAGCCTTTCGTAAATTTTGTTTTAGAAACAGCTAGAACTTGTCAGTAATAATTTGCCTTGCTCTAAACCAGAGGTTACGAACGGGGGCAGTACCACCCCCCCAGTGGGCGCTGGAGTCTTCCATGGGGGCGGTAGCGGGACCAGACTCCCATAGGAACAATGGGGGGGGGGGGCGTTAAAGCAATCGGGGGGGGGGGGGGGGGTGTGGCGGACATGGATAAAATACTTTGAAAATTCTGGTTTCATGAAAAAATATTTTACCTTTCTCTAAAATTTTTCATCTTATTGTTATCGCGTAAATAAGCATTAAAAAAATTAAATTAGGTATACGTATACCTAATTCGGTTTTAGTATTGTCGGTGACAAGTCTTTGCAAGTTGGTAAGCAATGACACGATTCACACAATCAAGCAAGTTTCGACAAAAATATGGGAGCTTGTTATGACTTGTTTACAGAGCAAGTGCACCGGCGCAAACAAGCGAATGAGTTGATGCGTGCACGACATCAAATCTATAAAAGGCATGGATATAGCTAGGAATGTGTCATTATTTTTGTGTGCTTCGCCAATAATCCTTATTTGTGAGTGATAATTGATAGAAGTCATTAGCCATTATATTATTAACATATCTATAAATCTATTGAAAAGTTAATTTATTGAAACCGTGGCAAATTTTGTCTTTCAACATGTCTGAATCTACCAAGAAGAAATGCCGGCAGTTCAGTATTGAATATTTGAAATTTGAATTTACGCACTCTCCTACGAACCAATCATTACCTAAGTGTTTAATTTGCCAATAAGTTTTTTCAAATGAAGCCATGAAGTCTGCTAGGCTACAAGAGCATCTGAATAAAATGCATGCTGATAAAAGGACAAAGAATTATCTTATTTTCAAGGGCTGGAAAAGAAATATTTAGAACAGCAACTATATCAAACCTTTTTGCGTCGCATTCTAAACAAGAAGATGATGGACTAAAACTTTCATATAATATTTCACTGTTCATCTTAAGACACCATCAGATATTAGCAGGAAAATACCTCTAAGTAATAATTCAGTGCAAAGAATAGATGAAATGGCTAAAAACGTTGATGTATCATTATGCGATTACTTGAAGACTTGCAATCGATATTTGACAGACCTATTTAAAATATTTAACAAAGTAAATTTACAATTGCAAGGTGATGAGTTGAATTTAATTAAAACAAAAAACGTCACGGCTGCTGTTGTGGAGAAACTTCTTGTGTTCAAACGAAATTTATGTAGAGGTGAATACAGCCACTTTCCGACGTTATCAGCAATCTCTGCAAAACAGGAAGATTTACTTACTTACTGCCAAGTCTTGCACGTTCTTTATGCTGATTTTAAGGAGCGATTCCAGAAAATTTTGGACATTAATATATCGAGTGGGGTTTTAGATCCTTTCGCAAATGCAGATACAGCGGAATCATCAAATTTAGAAGAGGAACTCGTAGAACTCACAACTAATGAGGAAGTAAAAGTAAAATTCAGAAATGGATACCAAGTGTTCTGGCTTCAAGAATCAATACCAGCACTCTACCATTGTTAATTGCATTTCCTTCGTCGTATTTGGCTGAGCGTGGGTTCAGTGCAGTAGCAAATTTACTTTCTAAGAAAAGGAACAGACTGCAGATCACTGAGTGGGGCGATTTGCGAATGATGACAAAATTGGAACCCGACATTAACAAATTGACAAAACTCCACCAGCCTCAACCATCTCATTAGTTTTTTTATTACTATTTTTGAGTTAATTCTTAAATTTTTAATAAACAATTTTCTACTTTTGATGGTCCTTTTAATTTCTACTTTGTGATTCTTAATAGATAGATAGATAGATCAAATATAGATAATGAGTAACAATATTTTAATATTTGGTATACTATTATGGGAAAGGAGGCGTTTGAAATTTTTTTCTGGTGGTCCAGATAAAATAATAATAAGAAGATTGCGGGCTTCTTCTAGGTGGATTAGATTGGATTCCGCGATTTGAAATAATGACTTAGATCGCACGATTCAAATCATTTTTATGATGTATAATGATTCAAATTTTTTACTAGGATCCGGATTCGTGATTCGAATCATTTTAAACAAGAGTCGTATCCAGCTCTGCTATTCTTGATATATAGAAACTTTACACGAATAATAATGGTTATTATTCATATAATATCCATTAAATTCAACTAGTATTTAAGAGAAATATGGAAAGTAATTATCTACTAGTTTTATTTTTCATACAGCAGTGTCAATTTTAATTTTCAGCTGCTGACGTTTTAGTGGAAGCCGGTTTTATCCAAGTATTGCTCAGTAATCTTTTTGATGAACCACAAATAGTGGAACATCACTTAGAGACTCTTAAAGGCCTAATGAACTGTGATGGACGAAAAATTGCAATAGAAGATGACGGATTTAATGCACTGGTAAAACATCCAAATCTATATGTATATCACTTATGACATGCAATAGTCCTTTCTGAATACACCCTACCCCTACATCCAAACGCTGCTGTGTAAGGGAAGTTATGCTGATTTGAATTGATGTAGATTTTTGAGATCTCTTAAAGTGCTTTGTTATGACTTTTTCGGAGTGATATACGTAACGTAAGATAAAAAAACTACCTCGCAGTAAGCTTTGAAGTTTTTCCGCGTGTCGTTGATTGATTCGCTTTATAAAACTACTCCTTAACCTTATTAGCTGTAAAATTTTGATTTATTCATAAACAGGCAATTTAAAATACACGGTTTAAATAAATAAAATATTTAATTATATTGTCACTTTTAAAAACCAATTTTAATTTTTTTACAAAATTTACTTGACTAAATGAGCAACTTTGCTCTTCCAGACAAATTCGAATTCTTTTTTTTTATAAAATAAAAAACATTATTCAGTTTTTCAGGAGAGTTGTTGATTTCCTCAAACTTTAAAGTGATGCGCCCTTGCAGCTCCCCCAAATTTGGACATGGGGCTTTAAAAATTGAATTCTTAATATGAGACCATAAAAATCGCATGGGATAAGGTCGCACGATCGAGATGGCCAGCTTACTGGCATATTCCTGCTAATAATTCGGTCCTCAAAAAATTCTTACAAGAAATGTAAATTATTTCGAGTCACGTGGATAGGTCTTGCTGAAAATAACCTTGTCGAACTTCTTCGTCATCTAATTGCTCTATGTTAGTGCTAGTGTTAAAATTTCTTGTAGGTGTCGATCCGCATTAAGAGTGCGTTCAAAAAATATTGGCTCAATTTTCTGAGGATGTAGAGGCTTTTCTATAAAAAAAATGTGGATTATTTGATCTTCACATTCTCATCTGATGAGATATGATGTGATAAAATTGACACAAATTTAAAGAAACATTTTTATTATTGAGGCAAAGCGCATGAATATCTACAACTTTTGGCTATATGTCACGCAGGATACTGAATCATATGATATTTGCTTTTTACCGCTTTCGTTGCTAATGATAGTTAAAAAAAAAGAAAGTAACAACACAGCTTGGCTGAGTTCGAAAAGTTGTGTGGTGACATCAGATTTTTAAAATTTAGCTCTCTGCGTCTCTCAGTCTCCCAGTACTCGCTCTATTCTCACAACTTTTTCTATTGGACTGTTTGCGGGTTAAAATGTGTGCCACATTATTTGTTTCTTCACTTAATGGGAAATACGCACAATAATATTCTCCATTGCCATCCGCAAGACAGAGAGGAAGGAAAGCCGCCACAAAAAAAAAATAAAAGGGTTTGTTAGAGAATCACGCCCATGTCAAGACTCTGGGCCATGATTTGAGCAGCAATAAAGCGTGTCACCTGATCTTGTCACTGTTTTACCCCAGAATACCTTATGTAGATAAGGTATTCTGGGGTTTTACACTTACCACGGTATTGGTGTTCGTTATTCGTAAAGCAAGTAAAATATACATTCCAAAATTAAAAGGATGCAAGATGAAAGGTGCAAGTGTTCCCGTTATACCCCCTATGGATACCCTTTAATATAAGATTATCAAGTAAACACAATATTTAAATGCCCTAATTTTCGCAACAGCCCTTTATGTATTATAATCGAGTATCAATATAGCCTTTGTGCTACGTGTACAACAGAGCTGGGCAAACTACTTGAAAAAAGTAGTGGAGTATAACTACTAACTACTTTATCAAAAAAGTAGTTTAACTACTTGGTAGTTAAACTACTTCTTCAAAAAAGTAGTTGGACTACTAATATTTAACTACTTTTTGAACTACAAACCAAACTAAACATGCACCGTTGTGGCTCAAAAAACCAGTGCCGTAGCCGTACTTACAAAACTGATTTAAAAAGGACTTGAACCTATAACATCAAATAAAAAAATTCAAAATAAAATAAAAATTTTATTTTAAAGTTAGCTGTCCTCTGACTTAAATTTAAACATAAATTATTAATGCAGTTCCTTTTTCCCACAAAACTAAAAAATATTAGGTAATAGGAATAGGAGGCATTTAAAAAAATTTAAAAATTTAATTTTCTGAAAACCTGCAACTTCTATATTAGGTTTGCTTATCGCTTATTGGACTGGAAACGTTAGACGAAAAATTTCCAAGACCTTGTTCTAAGAGAGATTTTTGGCACGCATCGACGTACACGTAATGTAATGACGTAATATAGGGAAGTAGTCAAAAATTTTTAAAAGTAGTTTAATTACCCAAAAGTAGTTAAAATATCTTAAGTAAGTATGTAGTTAGCACTGAGTAGTTAACTACTTGTTAACTACTTTTTGCGAATATTTTATGCAGACTTAAAATAACCGAGTATAACTAGCAGGAGAAAAAAAGTAGTAAGAATCAGTGGCGTATTTAGGGAGGGGTTTTGGGGGTTAACCCCCCACCAAGCCTAAAGTTTATACGACATTTGTATCCAAAAAAAAAGAAGGAAATAAAAGTTATAGTCTTTTTGTTGTCAACCCCCCCCCCCCCCCCCCACCAGGAGCGTATTCCTGGCTACGCTACTGGTAAGACTACAACTACTTTTACAGAAAAAGTAGCTAACTACTATTGTAGTTAACTACTGTCCAGCTCTGGTGGACACTAACGTTCAGATTCACTAAGAAGGTTTAAGATTTAGTGTTGGTTTAAATTAAGAACTTCTAGTTGACCAGTTATGGTTAATAAGTCCGTCATTAGGAACTTATATAAATTATTCTGATAATTTAGCGATTTGCTTGCTTTCCAAATGATTTTCATCTTGGAACGGGCTGCTAGAATGAATTTAGTTCTACTATTGTCGAAAATACGTACTAAAATTGCCCTTTTCTTTATAAATTTGCGAAAACCCTCAGAAACAAATTCTTAGTATAAACCTTAGTTGTCTTATTTTTACACTTGTCAATTTAAAACGTTTGGTTGTCAAATCAGACCGGACTAGCGTTGGAGAATCAGGCCGTAATATTTTACAATATTAAATTTACTTTTTGCGTTACTCATTTTTAGATGAAAATGTTTGAAAGAGATGAACCATTAATATTAGCAAGAACTTGCGAAATAGTTACTAGTTTAGGCATTTTAAAAGAAGGAAGAAAATTAGCCCAGCAGCATAATTTGCTACCTGAACTAACCCGATTATTGCACGATGAAGTAAGTAACTAAATACATCTACGCATATATAAATATAATATAAAAATCCTATATAGCTGCTTAAGTAAATAATTACTTTTATTTCGCCTATTTCTAGAGGCAGAACTTAGCTGTTCCGAAATAAATAGGACTTTGCTACTAAACTAGATCTACTTTGAAATATGTTAGTTAATTTTTGCATAATTTTATTGTTTATTGAAAAAATGTCGAAAAACAAAAAACATCAAAATATACTCGGTCACTAACTAATAACGAAATACGAAGGTATGTAAATGTTTTCTTAATTCTTGACAAAATGAAGGAGATGACTATTAATACAATAAAAACAAAATTTGAAAAACTGAAATTGAGGAGTTTGCTGCAAGAAGGATGCAGCTCCACTTTTGGTAATTGTCGGAAAATTGAAAAAAACTGTTTAAAAAAATTTTTCATTTTAAACTGAGAAACGAAATGCCAATCGATAGTAGAGAGGTTTAGTCAATATTTCAGATTATTTTGAACCTGATAATTTTTGGAGAAATGAGAAAAAAAAATAGAAAACAAGTTGGAGCTGCATCTTTCGTGTTGCCAACTGCATTACATCCTGATACTTGGCTTTTTTGACAGGTATGGGACGGCCATAGACTGGGATGTCAGAAAAAACGGAGATATCGTTTTCAAGGTTTGGTGTAAAAGGGTTGCAGCTCCGGAGCTGCACCCTTCTTGCACCAAACGACTGAGGAGGCAGATACATAAATGCGTGTAATTTCTTCATTTCTTATCGGATCTGCATCGTTTTTGTACCAGCCGATCCGCCAAATTTTTTTGCATATAACGTATATTTCAACTCAAAATGACCCAAAACTGGAGCTGCATCCTTCTTGCAGCAAGCTCCTCAATTTAAAATTATAAATCAAACCGACCAAAATTCTGCTGTTGGAACTAGGTAAACTTCCTTTGTATTGAAATTTATGTAAAACCAGGCCCAAATCACTTTAACAAATCAATAGGGAATATGAATGATTTTTTATTGCATAAATCGTTTAAGCACGTCATTACAAACCTAAAATAGTTATTTGTGTACCAAGGCCGTAATGTTGATCTTTGTTGGCCGAATCTGAAATTTGTTTGAACAAATTTCAGGTGAGGACAAAAAAGATCATACGGCCGAGGTGCACACAAAATTTTTTAAGCGAGTGTCTCATCAAGTAGGTAACAACTTTTTCTTACAATTTTGTTTCTAAACAAAGACGAAACTGGAAGATTAGATTCAAATTTTTATTAAACAAATGAAAAGTGTATTATTAAGTAACAAAGATGTGTACAGAATTACTTACAGTAAGTATTATAAACAGAAGTTTATAATTATATACAATATTTGTGTCTAGTAGGCCGCCTTCATAATTTGACAATCTTAACATCGGACGTGGAAATAACTCAAATAAGCAAATTAAATGTGTCTAGTAGGCTGCCCTCATAATGACTTTGTTTGCAAAAGCGGCTGCAAAGTAAAAAAGCGGCCGTAAAGTAAAAAAGCGGCCAAAAAAGGTACACTTCAGGGACGTTAATAGATCCGTAAAACTTCATTTGTTGTGACACTCGCTTAAAATAGATATTTTTAAGCGAGTGTCACAACAAATGAAGTTTTACGGATCTATTAACGTCCCTGAAGTGTACCTTATTTGGCCGCTTTTTTACTTTACGGCCTCTTTTATACTTTACAGTCGCTTTTGCAAACAAAGTCATTATGAGGGCAGCCTACTAGACACATTTAATTTGCTTATTTGAGTTATTTCCACGTCCGATGTTAAGATTGTCAAATTATGAAGGCGGCCTACTAGACACACTTATGGTTAATAAAAATTTGAATCTAATCTTCCAGTTTCGTCTTTGTTTAGAAACAAAATTGTAAAAAAAAGTTGTTACCTACTTGATGAGACACTCGCTTAAAAAATTTTGTGTGCACCTCGGCCGTATGATCTTTTTTGTCCTCACCTGAAATTTGTTGGCCTCGGCTACGCCTCGGCCACAAATTTCAGGTTCGGCCAAAAAAGATCAACATTACGGCCTTGGTACACAAATATTATTTTGAAAAGATGACTAGGATAAAAACTTTTTTTTTACTTTTCGTTATAATTTATTTCTATTTAAAAAGATATAATTGTCACGTCAAATGATATCTAAACCATGCGTCGCTGTTTTGTGTTTAAATTCGATCTTTTTTACCCTTTTGCTCGGAATCTTTGACAGGCACGTAATCGGAGGATTGTTTACAAAAATTATGTATGTGCCTGTCAAAAATTTTGAGCAATAAAATTGAATTATGAAACTTATCCAGTGTGTATTGAGTTGCATATACTTACCATACCTAATCGGAATTACAGCGTAATTTGCGTGTAATTTTTTTAAAACAGTGAAATTTCTGAAAAACTACCCTATCCTATTCTTCCCACTTCCATTTTTTTTCAGATTGTGTTAAAGTAGTGTGGCCTAGGTAATTCAAGCCCAAAATGAAAATTCAAAATCAATAATAGTTTGAAAAGAAAACTTGATTTTATCAATTTTTTTTTCAGGTTAGCGGCTTTATTTCATGAAAAAGAGTAGTATCAAAATTTTGTAAGGCGTTTAATAAGACCTGGAAACAATATCTCTTTAGTAAAAATATTGAATATTTTTAAATGGCTTTGATACCTAATCCTAAAAAAAAGAAGAAAAAATGAATTTATTGCCACTTTTTGGAACCTATCTCTTTAAATGGTACGTTCAAATACGATGGGTTATGAATTCATTTTAAAGATAATGCAATTATCTACAAATCAAAAAAAAATCCTATCTAAATCTGTTCAAAAGATAACAGAAGGTTGAAAAATTCGACAAAAAAAATTTATAGAATCAGAATATTGTGATATATCTCAATAATTATAAGTTATGGTTAAAACTGTTCATCATTTACAAAAAAAATGACTCAATTTCAAGCAAAATGAAAAAAAAATCATCTTTTATCTGGAATAAAACCTAAAATAGGATTGTCGGAAACTGTATGTTCGCGCCGACATGACGGCGCACAGTGGGCCCAAATTGGATTTTGTCGATCGAAATTCTGAAACTTCTTATATTTGCTTATGGTATCAAAATACTCAAGAAAAAATTGTCATAAAAAATTGGCACCCTCTAGGGGTGCGGTTTAGGGTGTGGAAAATATAAACACAGCCTGATTTTTGGTACTAAGCCTTTATACCATTAAAGTAATAAAGGAGAAAATTATGAAAAAACATTAACACCCCTTGGAGGTGAGATACAGGGGTGGAAAATATTATCTGTGTATGATTTTTCAAGACAGCATATACAGGGTGTCTAAAATAGGTGATACCACTATTGCTATCTCCGAAACGGTAAAAGATGCGAGGTCGGTTAACTTAGAGAAAGTGGGCCATTTTTAGTCCCTATTCATATTCCGTTTACGGAGTTGCCAAATTCTCTATCGTTTCTTCTCTACAGGGGATTTTTTAAAAATAGTCAAAAATGTAATTCTTAAATATCTCGAAAACTATTATAGTTAGAAAAAAATTGCTTTAACAGAAATCACACGCTTTTTTACCTTCTATTAAGGAACGTTATTGGTTTGTTTATATAATTTGTTTTTATTGAGTTCCTGATACTAATAGTTTTTTTCAAATACGGACCTGAACGTTTTGCTCCATTTTTTGAAAGAATACTTTATACCCTTTACAACTGTGTATGACTTGAAAATATTTTCCTACGTTTTGATCAAGAATAGCAACATCATCAGGATTTTCTAACAATACGGACCTGGGATCTTCCATGTTAAGGCACAATTCACAACGTATCGCTATGGTTTGTGGTTGTGAAATGGCGTATTTAGTTGAAAAATGCGTCCGTACTGGTAGAATATCCTGATGATGCTATTTTTCGCCAAAACGTCATTTTTACACTCCCGAATTTTTTTGTGAAGCATAAGCCGCGTAATTTTGATAGCTGACAGTTTATAATCTAAATACGCTTCGCTATTAACTTTGTAACGCCGGTACACTCGACTAATGAAATAAAATGTGGGACAACGCAATTTACCGTTTAATTGCTACCCCAACCGGCGCCGCCGCGCGGGCTGGTATTGTACAAGTCTGCCCTTTTCTGCAGCATTTCTTGGTATAATTGTCTTCCTTAGACACTAAACGAGATGACCATAAGCAACTTATAAAATCCTGGTGGATCCTTTGTATTGCAAGGCCGATTCTCTTTTACATTTCTTGTAATCTGTAGGATTTTCTACCATGACGTATTTTATAACTGTATATACAAAAACGAACACAAAGTAAATATGGAATTATCTATTTTTTTGTGTGTGTCCACCCCGATAAGTCATTGGCTTGTTTATAGCAAATAGCTAAGCAGTAACAATGTTTAAAAAATAAAATAGCACATATGTTACCGGACTACTACTCTTAAAAGTAGTTAGAATTAGATAAGCGATTAGTCTGAGGAGGTTTTAACGTTATGGTATACATAAAACTATGAGCAAAATCGCATTTGCAAGATATTAGAGCACACTTTCTTAATTTTTTAGAGAAAACTAGTACACACATCAGCCGCTGAAGCTATTATGTTTTGCACAATAAACAGTGCGGAAAAAATCACCGCAAGTAAAATAAAAAGCATGCCTAAACGGTTGGTACACCTGTGTAAGAACAAACTAAATCCTGATACGCAAATGTTTTCTATAAAAGTAAGTGAAGATGTTTGTAATTTATTTGTAATCTGAGAATACCGAAAATGGTTCCAAATTATTGATACTCCTTGATACTCAGTGACGATTCCGAATATATATATATATATATATATATATATATATATATATATATATATATATATATATATATATGTATATATATATATATATATATATATATATATATATATATATATATATATATATATATATATTATCGGAATCGTCACTTGAAGTATCAAAATGGATTGATTTCCGGTATCAGAATATTTCTTTTGCTTTCATTATTTTAGGCCTTAACAAATATTTGTGAACATCCTATGGTAAGAAAAGAAGTGAGTACAAAATACTATAAAGAAGTTGAAGCAATTCAACTGCCCGAACAAATTCCAGAAATGAGACAATACAAAAACACTCTTATGTCTATGCTTAAATGGGTGCCCTATTCTAAAGAATAGCTAAAAGCAATCAGTATACTGTATGTAAAAAAAAATTAAGAAGCCTTTTTATTTCAGTTTACTATCAAGCTTACCCCACAATAATTGCTACATTTTAAACATAACATTATAATTTCTTGGTAAAAATAGATTCAGTTTATGAAAAAATTTAAAACAGAAAAAGTGTACATATGTACATATTTGCCACTGTAAAGATGTATGTAATATTTAGAGGTATAGAAATATAATAAAAAATTAAACTTTTATGTCATACACAGTAAAAAAATTAGTTAAAAACGCGCTTGTCATCGAATGTTTATTCAAATGTGCACTGTCAAATAAAATTTCTAGAGCCAGCCCTAAAAGTTCATAAAGTTGTTTCGGGTAATCCAATATTTTCATACCGCCATCCATGCCATCGCCAGTAAAATTTAGATGAACTAAGAATTACCATTCAATTTTAATAATACAGTATGTTTTATAATTAAATTTAGTATTTGTGAATAAAAATAATTTATGATTTTTCATAGCGCGATGGTATGGTTAAAAATTTGTGCTTTTTCTCAAAATTGGTATATGGGATCCTCCTCGGTGTATTCTGAACAATTTTTCTTAATACAATTTCTTGACCATTTCATCCATTTTTCGGTACGACCGTCAATTTTCTTTTAAATTTCCGCCAAACCGATGATCACATGACATGTGTTAAAATATATTTTTTGGTCGTCGAACATGCAGAAACAAAGATGGACACACAACAAAAAGACAAAAACTTTTATTTCCTTTTTCTCTTTTGTATAAACTTTAGGCTTTTGGGAGGGGGGGGGGGGAGTTAACACCCAAAATCCCCCTGAATACGCCACTGTAAATACGTAGGTGGACGTAGGAATTACACGCCGCCTCAAATAATTCTAATTCATTAAAAAATTACTCATAATTTATAGCACTACAATAAGTTTATTTTATAAATTGCTCATTCTTTGGCGTTTAACACCAAAGTACCTCTGGCGTTACGCCCTGCTTATAGCAAGAAATTAACACAATTCGCAGGAGGCAATAAATAATATTCAATAAACATAGAGATAACGAAAGCGATATGCACTGACGCACGCAAATATAGGAAAAAACATAAAAAAATTGCAAATATTTTGGTTTTGATATCAATACACTGACATCTAATTTTATTTTGAAACAATCAAGTAACAAATAATTATATTATGTAAATTTCTTTAAGAATCAGGTCAAGATTGTTTATATAGTTTAACAATGACGCCCTTAGAATATTCGCATTGGCAAATTTTTTTGTTGTCAATGGCGTATCGAGTATAATTTGGTGGGAAATACCAAATATAAACTAAGAAAAATTTGATACTCTTAATATGCTATACTGAATTTACCCGGGCCGTTTTTAGGATCTGTAAAACCCTGCCTAGGCTGAACCTGTGGTGCGGGCCCTCCCAGGGGGGATATTTTTGAAAACGAACTCAAAAATCGCATTTTATAGCGACTAATCCCCTAAAAGGAAATTAACATCCAGATTTTCTAACGCTAGTCCGGTCTAATCTAACAACCAAAAGTTTCAAACTGAAGTGTAAGAATAAGACAACTAAGTTTAATAGTATGAATCTGTTTTTGAAATTTTTCACCAATTTATAAAGGAAAGGGCAATATTAGTACGTTCTTTCGACAATAATAGAACTACTTTGAAAACTTTTTATTCAGTTACTGTATGTGTTACACTCTGGCTTCCTACAAATATACATTTGAAAATAAATCCAGGGGCGTACTCATGGAGGGGTGGGGGAAGCGCCCCCCCCCCCCCGTAGATGCTCGAGTCGGTTAATTAGAGTACGAGCTGGCTATTAGGAATTCGTACCAAAAAAAGTCGACAGTTGAGTTTTGGAAAAATTTGCACCAGTTAAAAAAAAAGTCGGCAGTTTTTCGCGGAGGCAATTTGCAAACTTCGTATAGTTGGTTATTTGTCCTCCCCTCACCCCTCAACATAGTGCTTTCGGTACGCCCCTGAATAAATCCAACTAGTTAAGTCAAGCATATACTCTTTAGAAACAAAATACTATGACTTCGGTTTACCAATTAACTTATAATCACAAATTATTTAATGTAGGCATGGACCCTCACACTCGGCTCGAGTCACAATTGACCAGTTTTTCAATTCAAGGGCATTATTTAAAAACAATTGCTACAATTAGCTAATGTACTTCTATTAAGGCTTGTTTACACGGGGACAGTGAATAAGTGGTAACTAAATTTTAAGTTACCACTTTCGTGGCAAGTGCCGTGTTCACCGACTTCACACTTACCACTTAACGCATTGTTTACACGCGTTCAAGTGACTAAAAATTAAGTTAAAATTTAGTTGACTGTCTCCGTGTAAACTAGTCATTAGTCTAACCCCGTGGACAGCCCATCGACGCAAATTATTAGCCAAGGACAGACGGATATCTGTTGATTAGTTTCTAGAAAAGAAGCTTCATCCTTTTATTTATTATATATTCTATTTGGTTTTTACGCTACCGATGCCGCAGGCATATTCAAATGTTACCGACGCGACGTGTCCCACGTTCGTCGATTCTCGAAGTTCATTAGGAAAGTTACAGACGTATTAGCGAGAAAGTTACAGACGTATTAGCAAGAGTGTGACTAAAAGTGGTCTGGAAAGAACACAGCAAACAAATTATTAATATATTCAATTGAAGACCCAGTTCAGTTTTATCCTGTAATAAGTGCATATTTGGAAAATAAAAATAAGTATGCAACTAACAATAATGGTTTATTAAGCGGATTGCATACCGCTTTTAAATATAAATGTATAGCTGCCAAATTAAAATCAAAGAATAAAACTGTTAAAACTCAAAAGAAAGGAAAATGCATTGGAGTTTGATACGCCTAAACAAGAAGGAAAGTAGCAGTTACTGGTAGAAAGGGACAAACAGGTAAAAAATCAAACCCAAATAAAAAAATCTACTCCCAATTCACTTTCAATATGTGTCGATACAAATCTTGGTGTAGGGTCCATTAGATGTAATGTAAAATGTAAAATTATTCCACTGAGTTTATGGAAATGTATTACGAAAAATGGACATAAACCTAAAATCAAAATTAACCGTTATCAATGGAGAATCAAATATTTAAAAATCTTAAGTTAGTTCCGTTGATAGTTACCTACTTAATTCTAATTGTCAGCGTATGACATTGGTGCCAAAAGGAATAATCTAAGTTCCAGTCTCGAATCATTACAAATGGAGCAAATTACATTATTGAGAACAACATGCTATTAATTCTGGGAGAACGTATGAAGAATTACCCAGAAGCTGCAATCTGCATAATTGTGGGCTTTTTAAATTTATTTTTTAAGATATAAACAAGATGAACCAACAAAATATGATTATTCGGCAACTGAAAATCCACAATGGATTAGAGTTGTGGAAAATCACCATTTTTGGTCAGTTAATACCTGATATGCTATAATCGGGGACAGTGTCATTGGGCCACATTTTTTGATGGTCGTATAAATGGAGAATGTACAATGATTTTTAAGGGGTGTCCTACACCAACTTCTGAATAACAATGAAAACCAGGCAAGAAGAGGAGTGCTTTCAGCAAGATGGGTGCCCCGCCGACAACTGTCTTTCCTTTGGATTGCTGTGGCCGAGCACCTCACCCACCAGTAGACCCTTAGCCGTTAAGATCTAATTGAAAGTAAGTTTTGAAATCAGGAAATAAAGATGGATGAAAAAACAATTCCATTGCAAATATCTATGCAGCGATGCCTTTGTTTTTTTTTTAGCACCTTAGGATAAGCAGAGTTGCCACATGTCCAGTATTTACCGGAGTTTCTGACTGAAGTATCGGACTATAAAACTGCTAAGACCTCCTGCTCTTCAAATCGGTAGTGGTTTTACACCCATGGTAAAAAAATTATAGTTGGTCACAGTCTAAACATATTACAAACTTTCTTAAATTAATGGTACCTACTACCTTTGTTTTTCTCCAGTTTCTGAAATTATTAACTTTTGGTTTTCTTATTTTCTCGCAATGAGTTATGTATTTTAAAACATAGAGCTAGCTGCCCTATATTTTTTATCTGCAACTGCATACTACTTAAACTTTTTATTTTATTCGTTGTGCTTCTATATTATAACTATAACTTTTTGTTCATATTATTGTTTAGGTACCTACATTTTATTACGTGTGCATTCTTACCTATTTCATCAGCATTTACCCTAAAAGTCATTAATGTCATTATTATTGCATTCATTTTTCATTTTAGTGTCTACGTACTCGTACAGTATCAATTTCTTTCTGAGGTTTTATTCTGCTTATTAAAATATGTTGATTGATAAGTTTTTCCATTGATTTTATCATTATTCTGAAAAAAAATACGGTTGCTTCACAAAAATCAACATATCGGATATCGGAGTTGGATAGTACCAAATTATTGTCTTTATTTCTTTATCATTTGTTATATAAGTGGGTATAAGTGACCCACAGCAAAAGACCCCAAGTAAAAAAATGGCTGGCCTAATGCCACGATCTAATCATTTTTACTATAAACAATTTTTAGATGCAGGCTGGGTTATCAGCACTGACATTGACGTACATACTTTAAAGCATTTCCTAACAATTCTATAAAACAACTCTGTTATTATTATTATAGATTAAAATCTTTCAATAACCTCCTGATCTCGATTTTAAAAATTTAGTTCAATTTAATTTAATAGTGGCATATTTATTACGTTATCTATGGAAATAATTTCTTTGTATTAGCTTATTTCATATAAAAGGGTTACTCTGTTTTCTGTTCACACTGGGCCATTGATTTCTAATATGGATCCGCAAACAATAATCGCGAAAGTGGCAAATTCCTGGCCTTGCGCATGTAAACAAAGCTGATCGGCCATGGGCATGCGCACTGCAAAATATGTCAGCTGTGATGGTCGATCCCACTCTGATCCGAGATGCAGTTTATTTTTCTCGGCTCTGATGGTCAAGGAACATAAAAGGGTTTGCTGATTGTTTTCCAGCTGGTTATGCAAACCGTGCAGCAGATCACAACAAGCGAGTTGTGCGCATGCCCCTCGCCGATCTGGCTCGAGAAATATGACCGGTGGCCGTGCGTACAAACACACTATTTCACCCTGGTAACTTAACTTTTGTTTGCGCAGGGTGTCAGGTGTACGGGTCTATAAATAGAAGTCAATGCACTGGGCCTAGTAATTCCATTAATATATATTATATATAGTAACCTACCAGGTAACAACATGGGTAAAATAAGTAACGATGCTGTCATTTCATAAGCAAAAAATAGGTTAGACCACCTATTATATGAATTATTTACCAGAAAATCATTTTATAACCTCACTGAGTACAAAGTAGGGTTGCCATCCGTCCAGACATATCGGGACTGTCGCCGTTATTGGAGTTCATGTCCCGACGTACCGACAAAGGTATCAAAAGTCCCGATCGACGTTATTAAGCTTTTTTAAATTAAATTTCAAGACACACGCAGAAACAAACCGGATTTTGAAAGGTTTTTAAAAAGAAAGCTTTTGCGTATAACGCACTACAATAGCATGGTGCAGTAGACCTCTATCTTGCGGATTTGTGCGTAGCGTCGTGTCGGTATTCTTTGGAAACCGGCTCACTTGACGCCTAGCGGTTAGTATTAATGCTCCAAAGGTTTTTTATTTTGTGTTGGACCAAACTGTACTAACCTGAACTTTTTTTTATTCCCGGAAGATACCCATAAGCAAAAAATGAGTGCAGATTAGTTGCAGTTTCGTGCAACACAAAAGAACCAACCTTAAGTCATTTCTAAATTTCAACGTTTTCAGCTGGATAGCTCTGTCTGAAATCCCAGAATGGGAAAAGTTGGAAGAAACAATCATATATTTTAGGTATCCTAAACAGAACAGTTTGATAATTTTAGGAGATCACGTTCTTAAACAGTATTTATTTATACCTTAAGAATTTTATGGAAAAAAAACTCTAGAAGAGTGGAAAACAGTTTGATTGAAGAAAGATGAAGATTCTTAAAAAGAAAATTTAGATCAGCAATCGGAGTTACGTAAAATGTCTGAAACCTGTTCGCAATCCTTGTGCACAGTGCAAATTGGGAAAGAATTTGTCCTTGATGTCCATCCAGTGCAGTGATCAGAAGAAAAAAATCGTTTATTAGCCGAGTCAGTTGAGACCATTCTGCAATGCCAGTATAACTTTAAATTATCATATGCAGAATTTTATAAGTAAAGATCAGGAAGATGTTCTAAAGAAAATCAGCACATCGGAGAAATATAAAACTGGCAAATCTTAAATAATTTTTTGATATAGTTTTAAGAAATATCAGTTATAATAAAGATTTTCGTTCCTAGTTGGTTTTGTGTGTTGGTATTTAGAACTAGGTAATTTTTTTTAATTAATTTTAAACATTTTCTGACCGGTTTCCTTCTATAAAAGCTCATTTCTAAGAACCGTTAAAGCTTAACACTACACAGATCTTCTAAAACCACACCACCAAAATCGGCCAGTCACAGTCCAATACGTCATGAACGAAGTACCTGACTATCATCTTCTGTCTCTATTTCTCTGGTTATTTAGGCGGAAGTTTATTTGGACGGTGCTTATGGGGAGCTTTATTTAATTGGATGTTGTCAAGACAACTGCTTTGTAGCTAAGTTGAAGATTAAGCAAGACTATTATACTGTAATTTATGTTTGGTCATAACTGTGTTTTAGTGATGTATATTTATGGAGACCTCCGGGAAGTCTAGATTCACCCTTTGAAGTCTTTTTATGTGCAGCTAAACACAAACTGTTCAATTACAATTAAAAACGGCAATTTATGTAGTTGTCCGAATAAATTACTACCATATTCCGCATTAGTTTGCTATTTACAGAAAAATAAAACAAACACTTTAACACCATAAACTTAAGGATGGATTTACCAGCGTGCACTACATTTGAAGACTTAGAAAAAACATTTAAGAACGTATACTGATACGAAATAGTTTAGATATTATAATATTTATACAAAATTTAAGAGTACCTACTAGGAGGATAATAAACAACCGATATAAATTACAAACAATGAAGATAGACGACAAAGAGGTGACGAAGAAAAGCCTAAATGAGCAAAGGAGGAAGACCATCATGTAAAATTTACATCATGATAAAAAAACTATTTAACAGTTTATAGCCGCAAAGACGTCCAGACAGGAGCTCTAGTGAAAGTAACTAAACAGAAAACTTAGGTAGTAAAATGTCCAAATCATAAAACAAGAATAATACTAATACAAGGGGTACTAGAAACTGAAAAGTTTTGCTTGATCTAGTAACCTTAGATAAAATAAACTTCCACCCTTGGATGTACTTGCGCTACTCAAAAAAATATCTACTAGGTATCTGTGGAATACCAAATTCCAAAATATCTAAAACCTTTCAAAAACCTTGGTTTTACAATGTTCGTCTGGATCGAAGAATTATCACCTTACAAGAATGCGCACAAACCATTGCTGCACCCCAACTCATCTATTCAAGATTAACCTAAGGCACAAACCTTATTGCATACTGTGACGGAAAAGGGAACCTTTTTCACAGTGTTTCTAATTGCATGCTTAATTTCTACAATATAGACATCCTGCTTTGTAGCTTTTCAGCGTAGTCGTCCTTTAACCATTTATAGCCTGTTTTCTGAAAATACTTCAGTCGACCACACGAGAACAGTAGTTGTTGATGCCATTCGGCTCTGATTTGCTTATAAGACTTACCATTCTGTTCTTGTTTTTTATACGGTTTCCAGATGCAGCACTGCTTTGGATTTTGTTACAAATGTGAGACTAGTTTCGTTCGACTGAGCACTTACACTTTCATATCAATTTTTCGAATTTTTTGAAGCTAGTATGCCTTATATTTAGTTAAATATTTAGGCATGGTACCTATTCTAGAAATTTCTAATATTTTCTAGAGTTCTGTTCAGAGATAGATATGTATAAATTTATTGAATGTGTAGGCTTTTAAAAATTAATTTTATTCGCTAAAAAACATGTTTAGCATCGTACACCTAACTGAAAAAAAGGAATTTGTATCTACCTACAATGATAAAGATTTTTAACCGTGACAATTTTTATTGTTTTAATTTAGAGATAATGATGTGATGATAAAATTGATAATGTATGTAAATCTTAAACAATACGCATTATTGCTTTTCCACATTCTTTGACTTGCTTCCTATCTAATAGAATACTATAACTCATTTCAAGGAACCGTTAATGTTAAAGCTTATTAGCTTAACACTACACAGATCTTCTAAAACCACACCACCAAAATCAACCAATCACAGCTCATTACGTCACGAAAGAAGCACCTGACTCTCATCTTCTGTCTCTATTACACTGGTTGCTTAGGCGGAAGTTTATTTGAATGGTGCTTATGGGGAGCTTTAATTCGATGTTGTCAAGATAACCGCTTTGTAGCCAAGTTGAAGATTAAGCAAGAAGACACTTTGAGAAATGCAAAGAACAAGAAAGACACTCTGAAAGAATTTCACCGATAAAATTTGGGTTTGGTCATACTGTGTTTTAGTACATCATCCTTTGGAGTCTTTTTTATGTGCAGTTAATCACAAAATGTTCAATTACAATTATTATAAACATCAATTTATGTCATTCATTTTAAAAGTACTTTATTTTTGACATGTTAATAATTTTCAATACTTTTCTACAATTAATTAATATTTATATGATATTTCAGCAATGGCTGGGGTTGGTGTTGGCCCGTGGTCGAAATGGCGTTTGTTATGTTAACGGCTATATCCGAAGGTGATCTTTTGAAGCCATGTATATTTAGGGTCTTTTGAGAAAAAATTGGTGGAAGTAGTGAAGAGAAAAGTTTATTAATTATCTTTTAATGGAAAATCGCGCGAAAAAAACAGCTTTAAGGATTCAGGTACAGGTACAAAGTAGACACATAGTTGTCGTTATGACTTTATATACAGTATTTACAGATTCTTTCATCGTTCATTCCTATTTACATACTGATTCACTCTATTTACACTCATTCATACTAGTTAGCTTACATAATGCATTTATGTACAGTTATGTACAGGATGTAAAGGATGAGCAAAAGCCATTGCTGTACCCCAACACATCTATTCAAGATTAACCTATGGCACAAACCTTATTGCACAATGTGGCGGCAAAGGTATCGTTTTACATATTATTGTTTCTGATTGCATGCTTAACTTCTACAATATAGGCATCCTGCTTCGTAGCTTTTCAGCGTATAGTCGTTCTTCGCTAACCATTTACAGTATAGCTTGATTTTTAAAAATACTTCAGTTCAACATGCGGGAACAACAGTTGTTTTCATTGGGCTCTGAGTTACTTAAATCTTGCCATTCTATTCTTGTTTTTTTATATGGTTTCCTGGTGCAGTACTGCTTTGGATTGTGTTACAACTGTGAGACTAGTTTCCTTCGACTGAACACTATATTTGATGACGATGATGTTAATACACGGACTGATGTTTAAACCTTGTCTGTTCTCCCTTCAGGAGATGGATCTCAATACAGACTCGTCTAACAGCGGTTCTGGGGGATTTGTTTTGATCTACATGGGATCAACCCTCTTTAAGCTGTAATTTTGACAGGATAGTCTTGCTAATAAGGCCACCCAAACGATGCAAAAAAATTTTTGTTTTAATTAATGAAGGAAATTCTTGGGAAGAATGCATATATAAATGTGAAATTGATATGTGTATTATTAAAAACAATTTAAGTTTTGACCTTCTGAACTTAAATTTGTCTAAAACAAATTTTATTACTTTTACCTGTTATAAAGATACACAACCAAAAATTATTAAGGAAATTAAAATACACGAACCGACTTGTCTCTTAAAAGTAGATGGTTCATATAATTTAATTTATAAAAATTGTCATTGCAGAAATATCATAAAAAAAGTTGATGTAGTAAAGTATTTGGGTATATTTATTGACCAAAATTTAAAGTGGACTTATCATATAAATACTCTTACTAAAAAATTAAGAGCTACCTTATCTAAATTTAGAATTTTAAAAAATATTGTAAGTAGAAAACTATGTTTAATGTTTTATTATTCTCTTTTTCAATCAGTTCTATCGTACGGCATAATTGGATGGGGAAGTACTTATGACACTGGTTTAAAATTAGTTTTAATGATGCAAAAATACGTATTAAAAATTATTTACAACAAAAATATTTTGTTTCCTTCGAAAGTTATATTTGATACGTACAATATACTTAATGTAAAAGAACTATTCTACAAAGCAGCCTTAACATACATCTATAAAAATAATAAAGCGTTAAATATAGAAGCGGTAAATCATTTATATGAAACTAGACAAAAAATAAATATATCTCTATATGCTGAAAAATTTAATTTAACATTAATAAAAAAACATTCTTTAAATATTGGTATAAAAATTTTTAATATACTACCCAAAAAAATTAAATGTTTAAGTTACATTTCATTTAAAAAATATATAAAAAAATGGATAAAAGAAAACAGTTCTAAGATTGATGAAACTATAAAAATAAAATAAGTAATATTTTAATATTATTATTAGAACTTTGTAAAGGACATTATTAATTTTGTATAATGATTATTTAATTTATAGCTTTAATATTGTTTTTACCTGTATTTTAAAATTAATATTTTTGTATATAATTTTTATTTTAAATATAAACAATATTACCATATCACTATAAATTACGGACAGATGATTCACCTATGTGTTTATAGTGATTTAACCAAATAAATTTCTGATTAATTAACTTTGTATTATATATTATACTATAATTATATTATAAATAAAATAAATAAATAAATAAATATCACATGGACAAAATGGGAAGGAAGGAAAGCATTTCTATAGACAAAAACCGCAAATGGCGAGAATACAAGCATAAGAAAGAACTTCTTCTTGAACGCACATACATACATGTTTTTCCTTTCCAGACAAAGTCCCAATTAATTCTGCCCGAACTCACTTCTAGTCTTTGTCTTGTAAACCCACAAGTCTTTATGCTGGCCAGGTTAAATGCGAGTTTTAATTTATCAACTGTACGCTATTGGTTCTGGGCAGACTACTGTTAATATGTCAGCCATCGGCCGTAGAAAATATAAGGTATTAAAACTTGATCGCAGAAGAACTATGAAAACACGTTAAGTACTAAGTACTACCAAGTTACTAATACAGAGGAACTAAATGGAAAAGACGATAATATTATATACCTATGACAGGTGGTCTTAAATCGCGTCGTCGAGGTGATAGCTAAAACTAGTTAGAAATAGAGTGATACCAAAATATATTGAACAAATTGTAAAAGATGTAGGTAAGTTTAATTTTCAGAAAATAAAAGATAGACAAAGGGGGAGACCTCCATCAAACAAATATAAGGAAAAGTATATAACAAACTTGGCAACAATGTAGATAATGGCTAAACATCTGTGAAGTTTCGACGTCAATTTTCTCAGTATGCGATTAAACGAGCTACGATGAGCAAGTGTTAGTTTTTCATTTATGAAACGGTGTTACGTATTTTATTAAATTGCGAAGTTTTATTATTATTAAACGACATAATCTAGTAAATCTAAGCAATCTACTTACACCACATACTGTGTTATTGTAAATTTGGTGTTAGGCACTGCTACGATGAATCTGTCGTTTGCTGGTTGCGGTTTTTTGGGCATTTACCATGTCGGAGTTGCTTGTTGTTTTCGAAAATATGCTCCCCATTTGTTATTAAATAAAATATCAGGGGCTTCCGCTGGTGCAATTGCAGCCTGTTGTTTGCTGTTGGATCTTCCATTGGGTAAGAATTATACATTTGACCTACAAAATTCCAAAAGAAAAAATAAGATATCTACACACTCATCACATTTTTCTTGAACAATAAAAGATAATAAATAGGTAGGTACCTACTAAATTTTGTACGTAAATTTTTAGATTGGATGGTTTCGGGAAATTTTTTTATGCAACAATCTTTAAACTGTCTAATTTTTTTCATAGCCATCATCAAATTGTTTATCTAGCGGTGTTTATAGAGTTTGTAGAGTAATGGTGACTTTTTTTATTTTCGTATTGTAGATATTTATAATATAAATTATTGATCTATCTATTTTCTGACCGTTAAGTCTAAATAAAAAAATATATACCTATATGTAGGTACTTACATACATGCAACCACCTTTAATCTCTGCAGTTTGCGCACCCACAATGGACATGAAAAATTTTAGCAATATTTTTGGTCAAACAAAAATCAGAGAAATTAGCTCCAATCATTATGTCATTCCTTTATTCTGCATCTTTATAATTTTACTTTGATTTTTTTTATCTGGGGGAAAGTTCTCGGTTCAAGTCAATACCAAAATGTCGCATACCTACGACCTATGTAATTTAGCATAAAATTTATTGCACTACCTATTCGATTAGGTACCTATCTATATGAGAATCGACATTTTCTACAGTTAGTTAGGACCCAAATAAGAACAAAATTTTTATTAAACACTTAGGTATTTTTAAGCAAAATGATATTGCTGATGCTGACGCATGTGACATTCTATAACCGAGATTCTAAAATAGATCCGCTGTAAATTTTGTATGAAAAACCTCAGTACTTACTTAAACCCGACTGAAACAATTAAGTAGGTTTTAAAATTTTATTTCATCACAGTTTTTTAAAAAATAAAAAGATTTATATTTGTATAGGTACTATCAAAATGTATATATAGGTATTTTTGATAAGTACTATCACCATCAAAGGCGTTATCAAGGCGTTACAGCTCTAAGTTGCAATATTTTTTTTTATTATAGCAACATTTTAAAATCTGCAAAATTTTTGCTAAGGTGTTGCAACCTTTTCTGTACATCAGCTCTTTGTAATAATCACAACCATGTCTCTATGATTCACATTTTTTGCTATAATAAAAATTTTAAGACAGTTAATTTGAAAGGAAAAAAACTAACTGTCCCTTTTGTATGGTACCATATCATATCAATTTTCACCCTATCCCCATTTAGAAAACTATATATATAGTTACTTGAATATTATATTAGCATTAGCTGATATTATCCTGCAATTTAAGGCTGAACCTTTACGAAGATGCTGAGGCCAACAATTTTCTCATTTCATTTAAATAAACATAAAATGTGTTTGACAAGATTTTCACTGGCCATTTAAATTGTAGAAAACTAGTTTCTACTTAACTAAAATCTGCATCGCAAGGTGCTGCTTGCAATAATTTAAATAATAATTTTTTTCTTGCATTAATATCGATAAAGAGCTGCAATAAGCAAAGCACTTTGTTCTTATTGGTTTAAAAAATTGCATCATAATGGCCTGTAAGTAATTTTAATTACTAAACTGACTGTCAGTTGATTGAAAATAAAATATGCTGTAGTTAGTATAGAATGCACCCAGAATTTTGGCTCGGGAGAGTCTGAGCAATGCTCACTAAATTTTGTTTTGTTTTGGCGTGGTGTGTCAAAATTGAACGGAGGGGGTTTCGTCTGTTACCACATAATATGTGTGAAACGCTTTAAAAATTCTGTGGGTGCAGCCCTCACCTCTTTGATCGTCCTTGTATTACATCGAATGTCCTGTACAGAGCCGTAGCTAGGTGTAGGCAGAGTAGCTAGTATAAGCTAATTAAGTTTAGTTTAGTCAAATTTAGCCTAGCTACGGCTCTGTGTCCTGAACCCGCTAAACAGATAATGCATGTTTATCGTGTTTGGAATAAGTCTGAACATGACAAAAGAATTACATTCTGTTGCGACATCAGCGATGTCTAATCTGTAAAAACAATAAAAATTTCCCATTTATCAAGAGGAGATTTGTAGCTCTTTTGTTGCTTTCGAGAGGTTCTTAGCATATTAGCGGCCTGCGAATCGGGAATTTTCCCAAAACTCAATTGTCGACGTTTTTTTAGTACGAGGTCCTAATAGCCAACCTCTAATTAGCTCCCATGAATAAGCCCCTAATTGGCGGAGATTCCCTCCCGCTTATGCAGCCAGCCGAGCGGCCTCAAAAAGAAATAAAAATAAAAAGGGTAACCAACAACCGCGCGGGATACGTTTGATTGGGTTTGCTACATAAAAGCAATCCAACTTTATTTATTTCAACTTTTAACTTAAGAAGATACGGTTTATAAGAATTTGGATTTTTAAAGGTAATTTGCTTCTTATAGGATAAAATTAATGAAATTTTGGAATCACAAAAGTACCTACTATATGTGCAAAAAGGAAATAAAATATACCTAGATAAACTTAATGTAAATAACAAATTGGCAAAAATATAATTAAAGAGCGATTATTGCTTTTCCATCTAGATTAAGTGTTAATCCTTCTTAAGCTGTAAATTATAAATATTTTACTAGTTGACATACATTATACATGTCCTGAAGGGCTAATCACATTTCAATCAACAACGCATATGTGACGATATGGTATTAATTTTGCCATCGAATACATATTTGGGGGGTGGGAGGGGCAGCAGCTATCGCTACATTGCAATTTCGATAAAATATCTATTAGATTTGCAAATTTAGATCATCTAACTTTTGATGTTTTATGAATGCTAATATTGCATTCCTACCATCTAGATTCGAAAGCAGCTAGCTAAAGAAATAAACAGGCGTTAAAAGGTCGGATTTAAGGGATCAGAATTTTCCCGAGGAAAGGGGCGTCTACGTTAATATTAATGAATATATTTAACATTTCGGTTTAAAATTAGCATAGGAGCAGCTCGAAATTGTGTATGTAATTTCATAAAGAGGATGTCTGAGCAGAATAGAGCTTTTAAAATCTGCTTGGGTTCCTACAATAAATTTCGGGAAAGCACTAAGTATACTGGTGCTTCTTATTTCTTCAAAGACTAAAGACTCTTTAACAAAAGAGCCCACGAGGTAGTTTAAATTTATTCATTGTTTCGTTACTGAATCAAAGATTGCTAGAAACGCGAACATAGGTAATAATTTATAAATATACAAAATTATTGCGTGTAACTCATAGACTCATAGACAAATAATGTAGCTAAAATATACATTTACGAACTTAAATGAAATTGCTTGATTTCCATAACAAGCCACTACGCCACTACTGATATCTATTTGTTTAAATCAAAATAAATATACACACATACATGTATATAATAATTAATAATTATACGAGTATATTATTTACATAAGTTAGTTGAAAAATAACAAAACTACTTTAGATATTTATTCCTTGTTTTTATTTCTCCCTTATCATTTTATTACGAACTTGTGCACAAATTTTATTTTGTCAACACCGTAATTGGTTCGAATGACGTGTTCAATATTAATAATAAAAGTTTTATACAGTGTAGTTCAAGGCTGGATCTATAGTATTAGGTGATCTTTACTGTATACTCACAACTGAAGCAAAAAATCTATACATATATCGGTGGTATAGTAAACTTTTTCTTAGATCTCGCAATATGGTGGCCAAGTCACTTGTCATTTATGGCACCCTGTTGACGCCTGGTCTGATTTACGTTTAGAGGTTGGCTTAAAAGACAGGACCGGACTTGTACTCACAGTTCTACTTAAATATTAAACACCAAGAAAATCTAGTCTCTGAAATCTATAAAGTCCAAAAGTAAAATGTTTAAAACACACACTATACCAAAAACACCCAGAGAAACGCCAACATCAAAAACACAAAACACCAAAATCCAACGAAAATAAAATGACGCGACCTGTCGTGTTAGCTTGATACGGCCCACTACCAACCATGGATCTATTATAATAAGCATTCGATGTTCCGTATCGAACGTGAAGCCTTATATTTGTTATTTGTTGTGAAAACATTTACCGTAGTGGTAGAGTTTACGAATTTTAAGGAAATACCACAGGAAATACGTAATTGAATCAAGAATGGTAGTAGAAAGAGATAAAATAGCATTGGAGTGTTGGAGCTCAGGTTGAAAAATCACACCGGTGTGTCACCCGGCGATGATATCGAACGCAGCCCAGAAGAGTTGCTGTCTGTGCTGGTTGTTTAGGAAAACGGCTGAACCTCGATCTGAACACTCGGTTACACGTACGTCTTTGTCTAATGAACTAGAAAAGAAAAAGTGCGACTTATAGATTTATAAATGACTCGGAGCGACTTTAAATAAACACCTTTAGAAATAACATAACCTATAAATAATAAAACCTTTTTAAATTAAATGTATTATTATTTCGCAGAAAATAAAGTATTTTAGGGCTTTTATTACTTTTAGTAAATATTGTGATGCTTCTAACGTATTTCTTGTACAAAAATATAAAGTAAAAGATGTGGCCAATGTTTACAAATTGCGTTTACAGTGTCACTTAGAATGGTTTGTTTTGGCTTCAAAGAATGTTACATCATCCCGTATCCATTCTTAATAAATCCATGCTACCAACCCACTGATCTAGGGACTTTTCGAAGGAACCAATATCAGCTGTTGATGTCATCTGTGAATGCCAAATGTCGAAACACTGAGTTTTATCATAAACTGAACTCTAAATCATGTGCGGAGTACAGCCATATAGCCCCGAACTGTTGCAAAAATCCTGTAACTGGCAGTAGAAACGGATTACTGTACTATTTTTATAACAAAAAAAAAGCACTTGCAGACTTGCATCGTAACAGAATAGAAATCGTCACTATTCTAATATACGAGTAAGTATAGTGAGTGAATAGAGGAAATCTCAGTCATTTCTATAAAATTTACAACAGCTTTCCTTCGCTTATTAGCAACACCCTCCCTTAAAAGTTACCACAATTTTCAAACCTGAGGTTTCCCTTAAGTACAGTCAGGTTCGACTATTTTTTGAGTTAAAGCTCTAATAAATTAAATCACGTGTAATTACTTTGTTGATGTAAGTACAAATTTTAAGTAACCATCATGATTGCAAAAAAGCATCCTTGGCGTTATTGTATGATTATATATCTATAGTTGAGTATTATACTTATATAATGGAACTTAACATCAAAAATAAGCATTTCCTTTGCCTATTTCTGGTTACAGTTATAACGATTTTAAGAAAACAAGCAAAAAAACGGGTCACCTTAAAATTTGTTAAATAGAATAAATTACCTAACATTAATTCTCAATCTAGTGCCTGTGCCAGTTTGACATTAAAAGTTATTGTTTTCAGTGCATTTAATCTGTGCATTCAGCTGACATTCGTCATTCAGTACTATAATTAATAAAGTAGGTAATCACAATCGTAATCATCATTCACCATCACATAATACCTGTTGATTTCATACCATTTTCAAGGACTCAAGGAAAAATAGTATGTTTATTTAAATTTTATATCAGCTTCGCAATTACATACAATGCAAACACGCACGTGGAGTGACTTACTTAATCCTATGCCTTTATACCGTCAGGTGGGTGGGTAGAGTTCAGTTCTGCATTTCTCTCACCATCCTTTCCCGTCCTGTGTGAGTTTTTTATGTCTTTCCATTCCATCCCCCTTTTCTTTGCCTCTTCTCTTATGCCGTCGTTCCAAGTTTTCCTCGGTCTTCCCTTCTTGGTTCTTCCTTGCACTCGCGTTTCATACACTCTTTTTGTAATTCTACTTTCCGACATACGACACACATGGCCGAACCATCATAACTGTCTAATCTTAACTTATTATATCGTTTATTGGTTTCACATTTAACTTTTGTCTTATACACTTCGTTCCTTATCTATCTTTTCTCGTTATTCCATCTATCTTTCTAAGAAATCTCGTATCTATAGCATTAAATCGCGATGTGTTTTTCTGTTAAAGTCCATGCTTCGCTACTATACGTAATTGTCGGTCTAACTACTCTTTTTATTACTTCTGTTTAATTTCTTGGAGTATTTCTTTTCCTCCCAAAAACGATGTATTCATGCTGTTGTAAATTTTTCCTGTCTTTCCTATTCTTTCGTTGATTTTTCCATCCATCCTTCCGTCATTTTCTATTACTGAACCTAGATATTTGTAGCTGTCCACTTGTTCTATTTCTTTTCCGTGAATTTTTATGTTATGTACTGTATCTGTTCTTGCAATTATCATTGTTTTCGTCTTTTCTATATTTATGTTCATATTTATTTTACTCATTTATCTATCCAATATCTCTTGGTTGTGTTGTAGATCCTTTTCCGTGTCTGCCAGGACAATGTCATCTGAAAACATCAGCTCTGTTATTTGTGTCTGCTTCATTTTCCAATGTCCCAATTTTAAGCTTTTCATTTCTTTCTTACATTCTTTTATTGCCGCATCCAGTACCACCGAGAACAGTAGTGGGCTCAGCAGGCATCCTTGCTTTACTCCCATTTTTGTTATAAATTCTGTTGACTCCTCGTTGTTTGTTCTTACAATGTTGGTATTGTCTTTATACATACAATATGACAAAGCCCCCGAGAGTACCAGAATTTTCCGGAAAATGGATTGGCCGGCAAAATCCCCAGATTTGAATTCTTCCGTTGTGGTCGCTTAAAACGGTAGTTTTTCTCACTCTGTAAAACTAATGCGAAAAAGACTTTTCCTTTTTTTTTTTTTCATTGTCTTCCCCAGAGAGCAATATAAAAACTAAAACTATGTTGATACTGAGTGATATCTTGCCTGAAAAGTAAATGAGAGTTTTTTACTTTTCTCCTAGCTTAAAACCAGAAACATACTTAATCTCTATATAAAATGAAAAAACTAACTGTCTGACTGACTGCCTGACAGATTGATATACGTGTCAACGCACAGCCCACGCCGCTGGGTCTAAAAACTTGAAATTTTGCACAGAGGTTTCTTATATAACGTAGGCATGCACTAAAGAAGGGTTTTTCAAAATTCAACCCCTAAGAGGGTGAAACAGGGGTTCAAACTTCGTATGGAGAACAAATATTAGATGGTCCTATCAACTCGAAACTTCACAGAAGTACTCTAAAAATAAATGTTTAAACATGTGTTTTACAGTTTTTAATAAATCACCCCTACGGGGATGAAATGGGGGTTCAAAGTTTGTAATGGAGTAAAATTGTTATAATATAATAAGTCGCGGGAAAAAGCTAGTGATTAATAAAACTCTCATATCAAGTGGACCATTAACGCCACGGAATTGGTTTATGACATGGTTTCTCCTTTTTATTTTTGCACATTGCACCTTTAAAATGCTCCTATTATCTATTATCAAACGTTTAATTATAAATGTTTGCATTCTTTTGTCGTGACCAAGGTTATCGCTAAAGAAACGTTTTATTAAATTCCTATGTCACCTATTATTATTAAGTATTAGTCGTACTGTAATCGTCTTTTTTTAATCAAACTCCATTTTTATCACAAACACATTATTGTACTGATAAAGTAAACACAAATATTTTATAGTTAAACCCCATTTCTGTTTGCTGTTCGCAAGGGAGCTCTTTTGTTTTCGTTTCTTATCAGCAAGTTAATGAACTATTACCAGATATTTACAATTTGTTATATTGGTCTTATAGAAAATCGTCCTTATTAATATTTTATCTATTTGTTGTTTAGCACTCAATTTAAGATTCTTAGATCATTGTTTGTTCGGTTGAGGCATTTCAAATTATTATCATTTGAAATTCCAGGACAGATTATTTGCTCTGGCTTGGTGTTAAATAAGAGTCGCAAACATGGATTTATTAAGAATGGATACGGGATGATTTAACCAGAGGAAAATAAGATAGAGAGAATACTATCTCTTCTTCCCGCCAGCTCGGCCACGCTATGGCCTTCAAACGGCAACACCCCGAGATTGGCGCGTAGAATTCTCACAATACACCCCGACATTAGCTTGTGCGGTAGCAACACGGCAAGCAGAGAGAGTTTTCTGCGGCGCGTCTCAATACTCGCTCTCACTGTGCTTTTAGTCTAGTCAACAAGTTCAAAATCGTGTTAATTCTTGATAAAGGTCCTAAACATATGTACGATAGCTCATTGGATTCGGAATGACGTCTATAAAAATGTATTCGAAGGATTTTACTGCATGATAAAAATTGCAAAAGTTATTAGCAAATTAAGATGAAAAAAAAAGGTGTTTCGTTTTTTGGCAATTACTCAAAAACTATTAATATTTAAGAAATTTAAAAAAAAGATTCATAAAGAGGAGAAAAGTTCCCAAAAAAAGTCCCGACTCCCGGGACTCTACCTCCATTATTTATAATTTTAATTTAATGCTGAAAATAGGGCCCCGCGCGGCCGATACAGCATGGCCGCGCTACCGCTCAACAGAGTCTATTACATAAAATATTTTTTTATAGAGTTAAATATCAATAGAAAAATTTTAAAAAATTATGGTGTCATCAGAACACTTTAAAGAATAAAATCCCGTTGGAAAAATTTTTTTTGTTGATTTTTCAAAAAGTTATACTATTGTTAACTAAGTAATTTGTCGTGGGCTTTCATTTTTACAAAAGACAGTATAAAAGTTTAAATAATTGGCCTATAAATTTTTGGCTTCTTGGAGCTCTTCTTATATATATATACTTAACAAGACCACGTTATAAAAGCATCTTAAATTTGTGTATTGTGTTTATTTAACAAGTTATAAGTCATAAAAGAGACAAAAATGTCAAAAAATCTTCAATGTGTTTAACAAAAGCATGTAATAGCTAATCAACAATAGTTACAAACTTCGTTTTGAGCTCATTTTAAAGAGTATCATTGATAAAAATGACCTGAATGTTGATTATCGTATCTCTAATAGTTTATGAGTTATGGTAATTTGCTACTTGACAAGTTATGTGACCAATCAAACTTTGGAATCGTGGAGTATTCGATTGGTCACATAACTTGTCAAGTAGCAAATTACCATAACTCATAAACTATTAGAGATACGATAATCAACATTCAGGTCATTTTTATCAAGGATTAACTACTCTTTACAAGGAGCTCAAAACGGAGTTTGTAACTATTGTTGATTAGCTATTACATGCTTTTGTTTAAACACATTGAAGATTTTTTGACATTTTTGTCTCTTTTATGACTTATAACTTGTTAAATAAACACAATACACAAATTTAAGATGGTTTTAAAACGTGGTCTTGTTAAGTATATATATATATATATATATATATATATATATATATATATATATATATATATATATATATATATATATATATATATATATATATATATATATATATATATATATATTATATATATATAAGAAGAGCTCCAAGAAGCCAAACATTTTTAGGCCAATTATTTAAATTTTTATACTGTCTTTTGTAAAAATGAAAGCCCACGAAAAATTACATAGTTAACAATAGTATAACTTTTTGAAAAATCAACAAAAAATTTGATTTCCAACGGGACTTTATTCTTTAAAGTGTTCTGATGACACCATAATTTTTTAAAATTTTTCTATTGATATTTAACTCTATAAAAAAAATATTTTATGTAATAGACTCTGTTGAGGGGTAGCGCGGCCATGCTGTATCGGCCGCGCGGGGCCCTATTTTCAGCACTAACTTAAAATTATAAATAATGGAGGTAGAGTTCCGGGAGTCCGGACTTTTTTTTGGAACTTTTCTCCTCTTTATGAATCCTTTTTTTAAATTTCTTAAATATTAATAGTTTTTGAGTAATTGCCAAAAAACGAAACACTTTTTTTTTCATCTTAATTTGTTAATAACTTTTGCAATTTTTATCATGCAGTAAAATCCTTCGAATACATTTTTTTAGACGTCATTCCGAATCCAATCAGCTATCGTACATATTTTTAGGACCTTTATCAAGAATTAACACGATTTTGAACTTGTGGACTAGACTATTTATAATAACCCAAAATCTGCAGTGCACGCCCGTGGCAGCTTATTTGAACGTCGGTTTGGAGGTCATCGAAAGCAAATCGTATTTATGAATGAAATCGGTACGAGATATTATTCTCTCTATCTTATTTTTATCTGATTTAACATTCTTTGAAGCCAAACCAAACCATTCTAAGCGACACTGTAAACACAATTTGTAAACATTGGCCACATCTTATTTTACCCTGTATTTTTGTACAAAAAATGCGTTAGAAGCATCACAAGATTTACTAAAAGTAATAAATGGCCTAAAATATTTTATTTTTCTGCTAAATAATAGTAAATTTAAGTTAAAAAGGTTTTATTATTTATAGGTTATATTATTTCTAAAGGTTTATTTAAAGTCGCTCCGAGACATTTATAAATCTATAAATCGCACCTTTTCTTTCCTAGTTCATTAGACAAAGACGTACGTGTAACCGAGTGTTCAGACGGTTTTCCTAAACAACCAGCAGAGGCAGGAACACTTCTGAGCTCCAATACTCCAATGCTATTTTATCTCTTTCTACTACCATTCTTGATTCAATTACGTATTTCCTTAAAGTTCGTAAACTCTGCCTCTAGGGGAAATGTTTTCATAACAAACAACAAATAATATAAGGCGTCTTCGATACGCTCACAGTATACGGACATCGAATCCTTTCTTAATAAATCCATGGTCGCAAACCACTTATCTCATTAAAGAAAACAATTCATCAGAAAAAATTGTACGTAATATGTATGTATATATCCCTAAACTAAAATACCACCCACCAAATTTGGTAAAAAATCTCACGATATACATACATATGAGGGAGAATCAAAAATTTAAAATGGTGTTAAAAATAAAGAACTCTTATGTGGAGTTTGGAAAAGTTGTTTGGCCTGCTTATCAGTGCCAACTGCGTGCGTTGGCAATGAATTTGGTAATATTATTCTGTTTAGTGTTTACATCAATATTTATAATATAGAAAATGCAAGATATTTTGCAACAACTTTTATCTTATTTTCTATGCAAGTTTTACAAATATGGAAATTGCAAAATAATGTTTTAGGTCAATCTATCACTATCATATAAAAAATAACAACTGCTGAGTTACTTTTCCAATATTTCTCCAACTCTGATAACATTATTTTTTCACACAAGTTTCTTTGTTCGATACTTTACCCACAAAACAATAAATTTTGATATTCCAGTGATATACATGGGACATTTATTAGATGTACTTTACTTACATCCCATATCGCATGTATATCCACAGATATCCACTGGGTGTTATGTGGGTAGGTCGTGGTCTTGTGACAAAAAACAACCTTTTTTTTATTGCTCAATAAAGCAAAAAAAATAAACTTCCTTTTGATATAAGCTTTTGTTAATTCTAAAGGTTACTGCTATACAAAAGGTTTGTTCGAGTTCTGAAAATAGGTTTATTCCAACCTTATTCTAGAACTGCGCAGAACCATGTACACATTAGATGGAAATTCTGAACTCCAAATTCGGAACTTTTTAGAACTAGTCCCACAGAACGAAAAACTCGAAAGCTCTTTGCATCGCTTAATAAAAACGTCGCTTTAATAAAAATTATTTTAAAACCCTAAAGGTTATTCTCCAGGTTATGTCGTAAGTAAATATGATCAAACTAGCCTTCGCCCGCGGTATAACAATTTTACTCCATTACAAACTTTGAACCCCCATTTCACCCCCTTAGGGATTGGTTTATTAAAAACTGTAAAACACGTGTTTAAACATTTTTTTACCATACAAAGTTTGAGCCCCTGTTTCACCCCCTTAGGGGTTGAATTTTGAAGAACCATTCATCAGTGCATGCCTACGTTATATAAGAAACCTCTGTTCAAAATTTCAAGTTTCTAGACCCAGCGGTGTGGACTATGCGTTGATACGTCAGTCAATTAGTCAATCAGTCAGTCAGTCAGTCAGTCAGGTAGTGAGTCAGTCAGTCTGTCAGTCTGTCAGGCAGTCAGTCAGTCAGTCAGTCAGTTTCTTCTTTTATATATAGAGATGAACTGAATGCGTGTACTAAATTATGTTCACTACATTTATGCCATATCTAGTACTTCTAGTAGTATCTTTAACAGTCAGTATGTTTTTTTGGGAATATGCTGCTTGATATTATTTTTTGTATATGAACCTTTAAAATTAACAAAAATGTATACCTACGGGTGTTCTCAAAGTTGAGGCATTTATTTTAACAGGTTGTAGAACTCCTAAAAATAAACCATTTAACCAAAAATCGCCTATGTAAAAGTTGCAAAATAACGGAGATAAAAAGCTTGCCAATAAATTCATCTTATTATGGTCCTTAACCACACAACAAAGGAATACAAAAATATTTTAACACACGCACTACTCAAGCAGTCACAAATGGCAGTAGAATCTAAAATCCCACGGATATGCGAACGATATCGTACTTAACTTATAATCAGCAGTAAACACCCTAAACAAAAAACATTTTAATACTTTCGATGCGAAAACAACGCAGCGGTTCAGAATGTTGAGATCGGCAGTGCATTTCAGCTTCATATTTTCATTGTAAAAAAAATAATTTATTTTACTGTCAATAACTATTTAAAACAACAGGGGGTATTTAATCTTTTAACTTTTTAAAATTTATTAATATCTCCATTATTTTGCAACTTTTATATCGGCGATTTTTGGTCAAATGTTTTATTTTTACTAGTTCTACAACCTGTTAAAATAATTTAACTTTTACACCCCGTATAAAAAAACTGCATTTTTTAAATGATGCTCAGTAATAACAGCAGTCTGTCTTTTTCACAAGACCCCGCTTGATATACAGAACAACCCTAGTGCATAGGTAGAAAGTGATTTCACCCGAAAAAAAAATGGTAATCTCCACAAACTAAATAGTATTTTTATACGAAGTTCATTACTTACTAAATTCTCCAGTTACCCCTTATACGTCATTAGATGCTTTGGAATGTTTTATCTACAGTCAGCAGTCATCTAGGAATTAAAAACAATAGCAATTCAATCTTTTACAAACGAAAACCTTTGTCTCAACAAACATTCAGATTGTTCAGTTTTTTACAAGTTGCTTTATTTTCTTTCAGGCGAAACAACAAGTGATGTTCTCCGAGTAGCTACAGAAGCTAGAAAAAGGTCGTTAGGGCCCTTTAATCCCTCATTTAATATACACCGACTTGTGTTAGAAGGATTGGAGAAATTTTTGCCAGATGATGCTCATGTCAGAGTTAGCGGAAAACTACATGTTTCTCTGACGAGAGTTTACGATGGTAAGATGAAAAGCTAGTTTTAAGCATTTTATGCTAAAACATTTCGATAATACTGGTCTACAAAATTTGATCTTTGTTTGTGTTACACGAAAAAGTATGCCCAATTTTGAAACTTTTTTCTTTCTAACAAGAAAATAACTTTAGAATTTCTCTGACACTCTGACTCCTTGATAATATTTAATTACATTTTCCACAAAAAAAAAGAAAGAACTTACTACATGGCCAAAGCATTTCAAGGCAATTATTCTATAATTTTCTTGAGTGCTTAGCTTCAGGAAGGGCCTGCTTTAACACCTAACATTTGTAGTTAGCCAACATACTGATTTGCAGGAATCTATACCCTGGGAGATCAAAACAATTTTGTAAATGAACTCAGCCAAAGTTTACAGAATTCTGTAAACTTTGACTCAGCGTTTCGTACTTGCACCGTAAAGATTAGAAGAAAGTTATTCCATTCTAGCACTGTTTAATCCCAAGATTTATGATTTGTTTAATGATATTAGGCGTGAAAACTTCCATTTTATGTTAGATTACCACTTTCAGCAAGTATATCTCCGAAATTATTTATGTATAATTTTTAAGTACTTTTTCTGTGGGGCATATTTTTTTGAAGGGGATATACGGTGTGCCTCGACTAAGTTTAACCCAAAGGTCTTCCAACTTCCAATTTTTTCCAGAGTGTAGTAAAGTGGTGTGGCCTAAATAATTTAGGCCCAAAATGAATATCGTAGATCAATAGTTTGAAGAGAAAACTTGATTGTACCAATTTAGGTTAAGCGGCTTTATTTTATGAAAAATAGTATCAAAATGTTTTAAGGCGTATAATCTTCTTTTAAGTCTTGGAAACAATATCTTCTTGTTTAATATTTTTAAATGGCTTTGATAATCCTAAACAAAGATGAAAAAATGAGGGTTTTGTCACTTTTTGGTACCTATCTCCTTAATGATACGTTGAAATGCAATGGTTTATGAATTCATTTTAAAGATAATGCAGTTATCTACAAATGAAAAAAATTGCCTCTCTATCTACATCTGTTCAAAAGGTATAGGTAATAGAAGGTTGAAAAATTCGAACAAAAAATTATGGAATCGGAATGTTGTAATACATCTCAATAATTATAAGTTATGGTTAAAACTGTTCATCATTTTCCAAAAGTTGACTCAACTATCAACACCATCGCGTCGGCGCGGACGATCATATCTTTGGTTTTATTCCAGATAAAAGATGATTTTTCCATTTTGCTTCAAAATGAGTCAGCATTTTGAAAATGATGAACAGTTTTAACCATAACTTATAATTATTGAGATGTATCTGTATCACTGTCACATTCCATAATTTTTTTCTTAGAATTTTTCAACCTTCTATTACCTATATAACACCACTTTAACACCATCTGAAAAAAAGATGGAAGTGGGAAGACCTTTGGGTTAAACTTAGTCGAGGCACACCGTGGATATTTCAATAAATACAATTTGTGGGTGAACAAGATTTCGTAAAGTCCAGTACAAAGGTTTGGTGAACAGTACCAATAATTACATAACGAAACTATGTCGTACAACTCGTTTAAATAAAATCCGGTGTTGTACTGCCAAAAAAAAAAATCCTAAAAAGCTTTACATAAAGATAAATAAAAAATAATCATATTAAAATGTAACTGTGCATACTCGGATTAACTTTAATAGCAAATTTTAATGTTAGTTTGTGGTGTTTACAGAAATTCTAAAAATTACTTTTATCATATCCATATCCACCAATACTAGAAATTTATTACAGGCAAAAATGTAATAGTAAGTCAGTTCGACTCCAGAGAAGAACTAATTCAAGTACTACTAGCATCAGCATTCATTCCGATTTTCTCTGGAATATTTCCTCCAAAATTTAGAGGTGTTCGTTACATGGACGGAGGTTATAGTGACAATCTGCCCACGTTGGATGAAAATACGATTACAGTCAGTCCATTTTGCGGAGAGACAGATATCTGCCCAAGAGATGACAGTTCACAACTGTTTCATGTAAGTGTACAGAATCAAAATAAAATTGTTGAATTTACAAGGGGTTGCAGATAGGGGGTTGCACCTTAACTTCACTAAACTATCGATTACAGGGCATCCTGTGTATAAATAATTCATTTTATATTTCAGATTAACATAGCCAACACTAGCATAGAACTTTCAAAGCACAACATTTACCGAATGGTAAGAATCCTGTTCCCGCCACCACCAGAAACTTTAGCAAATATGTGTAAACAAGGATTCGATGATGCTTTAAGGTTTTTACACAGAAACAATTTAATTAATTGTACGAAATGTCTTGCTGTTCAGTCCACTTTTGTTGTATCAGATAAGATTGAAGAAAATTTGCTATATGACCCACAATGTAAAGACTGCAATAATCATAGACAGGTAAGTGCTATGGTTGGTAATTAAGTATATTTTTATTTTACAGTATGTTCACGGATGGGGCAGATAAGAGAACAAATGGACCAAAAGTGAAAGATACGAAAAAGGGTCATTCTTTATCAAAGTTTTTGCTGGCTTTCAAAATTGGATCACGATGCCAAAAATTTGTTTTTTCGTACAGGGTATGCAAAAAATACAAAAACGTAAAATTTCAAAGTAAAGTTGCCTTTTTTCAAATTTTAATGAAAACGTTAATAGAAAAGTTGTTAAAAATTATTATTCCAGATCTTCAAGTAGAGATTTGAAATTTCTAAATTACGCTTTTAAAATCAAAATTTTTCACACAGTCGCATTTTTCCTTTAATTACACCTTTGATAACTGTGACGTATTTGTCAAAATAATAAAGATGCTGTCTTTGGAGCAAAGATATTTATTTTATAATCCAAAATTACAGAAATGGCGGGAATTGTTATTGCTATGTTGTCATTATTACGTTATTGAGAAGTTTCAAGAAAAGTTTCCAAATATACAAATATGCAGAATAGAGGTGTCAATCCCGACTGGTATTCTTAATCCCGTGACATTCGAGATTTTGTTGTCTAGTCCCAGGATCCCTGGATTACTCCCGAAAAAAATTTAAAGGGATTCAAATATTAAAATTTGTATTTATTAAGTTTAAACATACAGATATACTAAAAAGCACCTAAAAGACTCTAATTACAAAAAATATATGTATAAATGTATACTTATTTAAAAAAAAATACCCCAAAAATATTAGAGCTTTGAACGTTTCGTCTTTCAGGCTGAACGTATTTTGTTGCAGAAAACTCGCCGAGATCTCTGGGGTTTCTTTGCTTGTGGGCTGAATGATTAGTAGGAATTCAAAGGTTTTTTGAAGATTACGTCCGCGACTGCCATCATTTGCAAATAAATCATTGTGTTCCCGGGATTGCAAGCCCTAGTTGAAATATTATGATAAGTAAATAAGTATGAAATTGCCTTTTTATAGTACTATCCCAGGTCTGGTTTTATCTGGGGTACTATAATAACTTTTTATACGCTGATAAAATAAAATCCACATATAAATTTTTAAATTAAAAAGAATGAAACAAATGTGTTTAGTGTAGTTTTTTTACCTAAATATAAAGGCTTTAACTTGACTAAAAACAATTATCTGCAGTAAACCTACCCCCTCAATTAATGCCAGATTTAAGGGTCGTTGGCCCCACTATGGGGCGCAATAAACAACTAACATATGAAAGACCCATTGAAAATGACGAAGTATTAAAGCATAGAATTTTAAGAGCGATAGAACCGATTTCACTGGAAGAAATAAGAAATAAGAAAAAGCTTTAGCCATTTTCGACATCAGTTAGCAAAATGTGTAGAATATGGAGAAGTTTTTGAAAAATAAATATGATGTGCCCTTAATTTTTTTAAAGCTTAATAGGATAAGAAATATATCTCGAATATTACAATTATTATTTAATATTCTGTTAGTAATATTTTCTTTAAGCTGTATGAGTCTCTAATTTTGGATTATCAATAGTATTTGCTCTAAAGACAACAACTTTATTATTTTGACAAATACGTTACCGTTATCAAAGGTGTAATCAAATAAAAAATGTTACAATGTGACTTAAATTTTAATTTTAAAATTGTAATTTAGAAATTTCAAATTTTTACTTGAAAATCTGGAGTAAGAATTCTTTTAAAATTTAAAACAACTTTTTTATTTAAGGTATTGCACTAAAATTTTAAAAAAGCCAACTTTACTCAACCAAATTTTACGTTTTGGTATTTTATGTATACCCTGCACAAAAAAACAAATTTTTGGCATCGTGGATCTTACATTTAAAACACGCAAAATCTTTTATAAAAAATGACCCTTTTTCGTATCTTTCACTTTGTGTTCCATTTGTACTCTTGTCTACCCCATCCATGGACATACTGTATATGGGGTAAAGTCAAAAATATTCGCGATAGTTTTTATTTTAATTATTGTACCGAAATTGGAAATTGGAATGTTTGTCTTTGTTAAGAGCTTAAGATTTTAAGATAAATGTTAACAGTTTTAGAGAGTGAGTAAACTTAACGTGTAGACTATGAAAAAAAAACATTCGTATCACGAAATTACCTATGCATGAAATTAAATTATCTAACACGAAATTACCATACAGTTTTGTTTGTCTTAATGCTGCCTTTTTACCAAAAAAGTAGAATAAATCTGGAATAAATTCTGTGAGAACGTATTGATAAGATGTAGTTCCTTTAGGCTATTAATAAAAAAGCTTTCCATAAACAAGAAGTTCCATGGAATATGAAAAAGTAGTAAAATTATCATAAATATACCTTAGTCTACCCCAAATTCTGTTTAAAATATATAATTATATGGATAATAAAGCTACTCTTCTATTTTCCATACATTTCTAAGCCCAGTATCTACGAATTGACAAAAAAAATCAGTTAAGATCCAGAATTCCATGAATTTCTGCCACTTTACCAAGCTAGTAATTACAGAGGTCTTATTTTTTTTTTAAATTAAATAAGATAAAAGTAAATGGTACCAATCTGGTGAAGTGGCAGCTCAGAAACTTCCCCAGACCTGCACTTCGTTTTATATTTTAATGTTTTGGTTTTCATGTTTTAGCCTGTTTTCCCTTTCATTTTTGTGTTATATTTATTACATACTTTATAAATAACATAACATACCAACAAGTGAACATCTGAAAGATCTGGCAAACATACAGCCAGATTCTCCAACGCTAGTCTGGTCTAATTTGACAACCAAAAGTTTTAAACTGACAAGTGTAAGAATAAGACAACTAAGTTTATACTGTGAATTTATTTCTGAGCTTTTTCGCAAATTTATAAAGGAAAGGGCAATGTTAGTGCGTAATTTGGAAAATAATAGAACTAGATTCATTACAGCAACTCGTTCCAAGATAAAAATCATTTGGAAACCTAGCAAATCGCTGAAATATTAGGATAATTCATAAGTTTTTAATGACGACTAATTAACAATGACAGCACAAAAACCTGTCAACACATAACTGATCAACTATAAGACCTTAATTTAAACCAGTACTAAATCTTAAACCTTCTTAGTGAATCTGAACGTAAAAGTTAAATAAACCTAGACCGATAGGGCATCAGTGATATGATTTGTCAACTATCTAGCAGGTCCTTTTAAAAATTTTACTGTAACATGTTACTGAAAAAAAGTTTGCACTAATAAATTGGAATTTGAAGAGAGAGATTCCAAGACACTAAAAACAGACAACATGGCTACTATGTTGAAGGGATCATAACTATTAATAGCTATCTCTGGTTATTAATAAAATTGTATGCCGAATAGTATCCAATTAAAAAATTAATTATTATAATAATATAATTATATTAATTATCGCTATTGAATCATCACATCTTAAAAGCGAACAAAGAAAATTAAATTAAAAAAAAAATATAAAACATGACTCAAAATTAATACGTGGTCAAGGTTCACGTTTAACACACTTAGACACAACAGACAGGTTTTAAGATAAAATGATAAATGACTTGTTGCCATCTGTTTTATTATTAGAACGTAAAAAACTCTGCGTTTAATCAGTTTTCTTAGCAAACAGCTGTTTATAAATAAATTATGACAGAATTTTAGAGGCTGAAATTTAACTGCCAAAATTCTAAGTCCAAGCGACATAAATCTCCAATTGGCGACTCAAATTAAGGAAATCAGCTGATTTTTGATGGGGAAGAAGGACTCATTTGACGACAAAATTGACAAAGATGCCAAATAACAGGATAATGACGACAAAGACGAAATGAAAACATTTCCCGTTAGCAAATCGGCTGAAGAGGCCACGTTCTTAATTTGAGTCGAAATTATTTTCCGATTCAAAATAGTTTCACAGGTGAAAAGTACGTAAGACAGAGCTGCATTAGAAAATATACATACATATCTAAAGGTGTATTTTCGGTTACCTCTAAGATTATGCAGCAAGAACCAGACAAAATTGTACTGCTATATTGCTGTGACAAATAGGTACATATATAGAAATAAGTATTTTAACCAAACACCAAACCAATCAAAATACATTAATGCTGAAATCCAAGTTTTAATAGCATCGTAAGTAGGAACAGAGATTCAGATATACAACTTTAAAATTTCACCAGCCGCCACTGCTGACTATAACCCTGTTCTAAGTGGTACAGCCGTTGCTACGCAACTTTCTTACCAATGCAATGACCAATAGCAATACATCTGTAGATGACACAATCAATAAGGCGTTGATTCTTGAATATAAATTGACTCAAAGTATTGATTTTACAGGAAGCTCTAGTTTCAAATGTACCTGACACAGTTCTAAACGTTTTCCAAGAAGTTATAGAATCAGCAAATGAAGGCGTACTGAACTGGATATTTAAGCACAGAGGAATGAAACTACTGTCCGTTTTAAGCTTACCCTACACGTTGCCGGCCGACATTTTGTATGCCACATTTACAAAGTGAGTATATTACTTTTCTGGCATTAGTATATTGTAGATTTTAGCCCGCTTGTAGTTATGTACATAGATTAAGTTTGAAGTTTGTTATGGCACCCCTACTGCCTACTAACAGGTTCTCTATGCACTTTTATATTATTAACAGTGTCGTATTTGTTTTATTATCATGCATGCATTGCGTAGACATTAACCGTCGTTTAAAATTTTTTTTTGTAGTGAATAAGCACTTACGGAATTCACTGTCGCTAAAGCCAGTATAATCTGACAATTAAAGGTTTAATTTGACTAGTGTAAGAATAAGACAACCAAGTTTGCACTTTAAATTTCTTGTTCAGTTTTCTGAAAATTTATAAAGGAACAAGTAAGCACATAAGCAATTTTGAAAATTAATGTTATTAAAACTGAACTGGTCAGCTAGCAGAACTAAATTAAAAACCCGACTAAACTTGAATGACTTGGTTAATGTTTGTTTTAGATTTAAGGCTTGTTACATCGACGTTTAATCAGGAGCGTCTGTACGGGTGGGGGGGGGGGGGGGGTGGGGGAGGGGTAATGGGGTAATCCCCGCAGATCCATAGAGACTGTTGTTATTGTACACTGTACGCAAAAAATTCTGTAAAATAACATAATTATTTTGTTCTAAACCAGTCAGTGCAAAGGTCTGCAAATTGTTATCAGGTGGTAATCTTTAAAAACATCGTGCAGATTACAGTCGTCAACCCATAAAAAACTAATATAAAAAGGTTTATCGGTATTATCGTTTATTCTAAGTGTTTATCTAAATAACGCTTATATGTAGATAAAGGCCGACTGTATTAAGGTTTTATCCAAAAAATACCATAATCTTAGCTTGGATTTTAGCTATATATTTAATACATAGTACGTTAAAAACTTTACTAACTTGTATTGAAATTTTATGGACCAAAATTAAAATTATGTTTAAAAGTCTTTGTATGCACGACCAAGCGCTTCAAGCCGTATTTCTTATGAGAGATCAGTTCGATGGTTGTGATAAGGCAACACTCTGAGGGGTTTATGGTCTTAAAAACATGTATGCCAACTATTGGTATACTTTTATCATGTTGCAAATAAGTCTGATGTTTATACATATATTATACTCAGTCTGTTTGTCTAGCGCTATCCCACTAGAGGACGTTCCAAGAAGTTATCTGCACTTTAATCCCTTTCGATATCTTCAAGGGTTCTTAAATCCATTACATAAAAAATGACACATGAGTGCCCTCGATTATACAATATAAGAACAGAACCATTCAATATATCGAGATGAAACCAAGTGCAAGTAACATCTCAAAAGGTCGCAATAAACCGTACAAAGTCCACTTAAATAACTTTGGTATTTTCATATATCCGCTAAACAAAGATAAAAACTTTAAAAATAGTGTTTACTGTATCTCATAAAGTGATAGATACATTTTTTAAAATAACATCAAATGCGCGGATACCCAGATCAAGAATAGTGAGGCCTTAACGTTCCCATTATACCCCAGCCTTCTTAATAATTAATTAATCTAGACCTAAATAACAGTGACTTTAATTTATACAGGTTTGCTTGGTTTTTATCCATGCATAGAATGTGTACGTAAAACGCCATGTGTATGAATAGTATTCATTCATTGGAATACGATAACACGGCCGGGCGCACGTGGAATTCGCATGGAAGAAAAATCGCATCGGGCTATCGTTTCTTTGAGTTTGACGAGCTTGCATTTCTAGCCCGTATTGAAGGTAAAAGAGTACCAAGCGTATCTATTTAAATATGCCCTGTATCTACTCCAGACGAATACTTACAAGTTATTAAATGGTACTATGAAGGCCATAGCGCTAATAAAATTATTAATTTTTTTTTGAATGGAGGGGCGATCAATTCAGAGGCTACAAATGGTCAAGGATACGATAGTAGATTTAAATAATAAAATTAACAATAAACCTATTGCTCATCGTAATAACGATGGCCGTGAATTAAGGAGAGTGACCGTACAGCTGTCGAAATGGTGTTATAGTCCAAGAAGTGGATGCACACACGGAAAATTTTGCGCCGAAATGGGTACCGAAGCTATAAAGTGCATAAATTGCAAGAAGTTCTGCCTGGGAACAGTGGGAACTATTTCCTTAGAATGGAATTTTATGAAATAGTATTATACAGACAGTCGCTCGATGGTAGGGCGTCGTCATCCAAATTCTTAGTGCGGGCCACTGCCAGACGATCTCAGTGCTATAATACTGTTTTAGATGCGGAATACACAATATATGTCCGCCCATTTACGAAACAAAACCTAGTAGCATTGTAGGTCATCTAAATATGTAATTAGAAAATTCCTTGTCTTGTCTATACATTATTTTTAGGCTGCATCTCTTGAACCCCGTAGTCCCCAAAGTAGATCGTATATTAGTTTTGCGTAATGTAACCAGCTTTGAATTGTCAAATTTTGTTGGAAATCAATTCGAAACTCATTTGCACGAGTACAGACCCTGCCAAGCTCTTGTTTTACCGCATGTGGGTACGTCTTGTGTTAGGGTGCATGAAAGGTGACTAACCATTATTTTTTACTTTAACGCTTTTGTAAATACAGGGCAGTGGTTTTGGGTGATAATAGTCGTCGTAGATATAGTTTTACCAAACCATGTTGTCATTATCTTAGCTGAAGAATATACATTATGTACGGTAAATGTATTGAATCTGGTAATTAGTAATTCCCAGTGATATCTGGTATTTTTGTTAAAAACATTAACGTAATTTCTTTCCTAACTAATCTTTATGTAAGCTGACTAAAACCTTTTAATAATTATTATAAAATGAAATTAAAACTAATTTAAACACTAACTACATAACTCAACAGCATTAACCCTCTAGATATTAACTAACCACCTAAATGAACTCGACACCCAGGGTGAGACCTCCATGATAATAAAAGGATTACTCAACCTGATAAAGGTGACAAACAGTGTTAACTAGCCTCAATGCAACCGAGATCGCAATAAGTCTTATCGGTTGCGGTGACGAGGATGTACCATCGTGTAACAACAAAATGTCAGTCGCCTAAGGATATTGTCATCTAAACCTGAGTCTTGCTTGCTGCATTCGCTACAAAATGGGTCAACTGGCAGATACATGCTAACTTTTGAAACTAAAACTCAGTGACGACCACAAAAAGCAATCTAGTTGGTTTAAATGGACTGATCATTCGGCGTCTGACATTCATTTGTCACACGACAGTACATACTACAACCTGTTGTTGTACCTTCCAATTCGGCAGAAATAAACATAGTATAAACTAGGTCTGACTGATTTTTTAGCGCATAATAAAATAAAAAATCAATAAAAGATTTCGAAATTCGATTTTGAAAAATAGGAAAATAGGTGAGTTTTATTTGAAATACAAATTGTTTCATATCGTCACAAAGCCGGAATTAGGAATAAATATAAAAATATGTGTACTGGTTCGTTAGAAAGTTAATTTAATCTGCAAATAATCTCATTACTTAGCCTATTCAAAAGGTCGGTTTTTCTTTATTCATTGGAAAAAGTTTAAGTTTGATAATTCGTTGGTCTGAATTAATGTGATCAACAGTCGTATTTTAATCACGAATCTTAACCCGAAATCTAAAGAGGTTTACGTTTAGTACTGGTTTAAATTGAAATCTCTCAGTCGATCGGGTCTGACAAGTTTTTGTTCTGTCTTTATTAACAAGTCGCCATAAAACTGTATGCGTTATTCTAATGTTTCTGCAATCTGCTTGGTATCCAAATGGTTTTACCTTTCTATCTGCTAAATTGAGTTTTAATGTTTGTGGAAAAAAAATACTTAAATTGCCCCTTTCTTCATAAATTTGCGAAGAAAAACTCAAAAATAAATTTTTAATACAAAACTTAGTTGTCTTATTCTGGCACTTATCAACTCAAACTCTTGGTTGTCAAATTAGAATTTGGCCGTTAATGTTTTAAGAACATCCATGGTCGCAGGCATGGATTTATTAAGAATGGATACGGGATGATTTAACATTCTTTGAAGCCAAAACAAACCATTCTAAGCGACACTGTAAACACAATTTGTAAACATTGGCCACACCTTATTTTACCTTGTATTTTTGTACAAAAAATACGTTAGAAGCATCACAAGATTTACTAAAAGTAATAAATGGCCTAAAATATTTTATTTTTCTGCTAAATATTAATAAATTTAAGTTAAAATGGTTTTATTATTTATAGGTTATATTATTTCTAAAGGTTTATTTAAAGTCGCTCCGAGTCATTTATAAATCTATAAATCGCACTTTTTCTTTCCTAGTTCATTAGACAAAGACGTACATGTAACCGAGTGTTTAGACGATTTTCCTAAGCAACCAGCAGAGACAGGAACACTTCTGAAGCTCCAACACTTCAATGCTATTTTATCTCTTTCTACTACCATTCTTGATTCAATTACGTATTTCCTTAAAGATCGTAAACTCTACCTCTAGGGGAAATGTTTTCATAACAAACAACAAATATAAGGCTTCACGTTCGATACGCTCACAGTATACGGACATCGAATCCTTTCTTAATAAATCCATGGTCGCAGGTATGTGCAGTTCAGTCCAGAGACTTTAGAAATGGCTTTAACTGCAATTAAATAATACGAATGCATTTTCATTACATCAAAATGTTTATGATACGATTTTTTAAAGTTTCAATAAATATTTTTTTCTTAATTGGTGGTTTAAAAAAATAAGGCAAAGTATTTTTAAAATACTAGTTTTATTTTAATTCACCCTAAACGAAGTGTCACTGGATCTATAGATGCATTTTAGTTTCAAAAATTTTATATTTTATATTTCAAAAATTTTATATTTTATATATTTTTTTTTATCACAAACCAAATCTGATATATAAACTGAACTGATATCTCAGAAAATTAGTTCCCTGAACCATATGCAAGTTTTTCAATTTTTTTTACCAACCATATTATTTGTGTCAGTTTGCTTTGACAATGACACATTATGTCAAAGTAATATATATATATATATATATATATATATATATATATATATATATATATATATATATATATATATATATATATATATATATATATATATATACACGAGTATATATTGAAAATATAAAAAAAACAGAGACCACTGGGAATTATTAGTAATTACAGGGTTTATTATCTTTCTGTCTTTAACCAGTCATAATTGCAAGTGCAATGATCGCAGTCTTTAGTCGTAATGCTTTAAACTCATAAAAACATTGCTTTTTTTTTTGTTGTGTAATCCTTATAGAGAAAATTTACTAAACTTAGTTTCGATTGTAGGCTTATGGCTACAGCTCCACAAGTCGGCAATACTCTCTGGGACGTTAGCAGGGTAGTACTAGATCAACTGTCAAGTGTTCTCAATAGGGTTAATAGAAAGAGACAACAAATTAGCGCGAAAATTACATGTCAATTAGCCATCACGGAGTATGGAAGTAAGTAAAAATATAAAAATCATTGATGTAGGAAAAACTTATTCGTACTACTAAAATATTTTAGATTTAAACGTGTTTTACAAAGAACAAAATACAAAGTACGGCTAAGAAAAATCTTCAGTAAAAAAAGTTCCGATAATTGAAATTATTTTATAAGCCCATAGTAAATTAAATTTACACTCAAATTAACATATAAACACAAAAAATTCAAATTGGTTATTCAAAGGGTGAGGGTTACACGAACTTTCACCCATTCATACTGTAGTCACATGTTCTGATTACGAATAGTTAGTATTATTGCTATATGTACCGGATGGGTTTTGTTTTTCTGGTCACCACCTATACTGCCCCGACCCACTGTTATCTTTCTCCAGCCTTTTTCTTGTAAGTCTAGTTCAACGCGAATTTAAAGTCATCTCAATTGTACGCTATCAGTGTGTTGAATTTGCTTGCCGAATGGAAAATTCCTTTATTATTAATTTTTGTGAAAAAGTTGCCCTTCATAGAAAGTTTCGCTTTTAAAAATATTAGGACTGGCATAAGCATTTCTTTTTAACATTGTACAGAGTGTCTCAAAAAACGATATACTGAAATTTTAAATGGGAAAAAACTTTATAACCAGTATTTATTACCCAGCAAATTGAAGAGAGACAAAAGCGCAATAAATCGTCAACTAATTCGAGTATACAGGGCAATTATAAAGTATTATTTGAATGGTTACTTAAAATTTTTGAAATAAAATATGGATGAATACCATCGCAGTATTTATTATTAAGGCGTAAATGTACTGTTTGTAGGTTTAGTATACAGAGTGATTAAAATATTTAGATCAACAACCTAATTGGAAATTTATTAAACAGTTCTAAAGACATATTTGCACATAACTTTTTCAATTTCTAGTAATTACACAGTAAATACCAACAGGAAAAAATATAAAACATGACTCATGTTTAAAGAAAAAATACAAATACAAATTTTATTGACTTGACTTGACTTTATTGAAATTGATTGTCAATTTGTGAAGTATGTCTTACAGGTTTTACTTTAACATTTAATTATTTAAAGGTTAAAGGATAATTTATAATTATTAGGCTGTATTTAAAGAAAAAAAGTTAAAATTTTAGTTACTGAAAAAATAATTTATTCTTGTCCTGTATACTACAAATCAATCAAACCCAAACAATTTTAATTCGACATTTGTTTGCCTTTCTTCAATTTAGTCGCTCAAAAATATTTGTATTAAACTTCTGCCACATTTAAGATTTAATTTTTTTATCTTTTGAGAGCCCCTGTATAAAATATCGAAAAAAGGCCTTTGTGGATCCGTGGATCCTAATATTTTTTGAAGAGGAACTTTTTATGAAGAGCAACTTTTTCCCAAATATTATTAATAAAGAAGTTTTCCATTTAACAAGCTAATTCACTCACACGCTGTATATTGTAAGAACAACCTTCTTGTATTTGTAAGCTGATAATAAACTGGAAAAGAAAAAGGTATTTTTCGAAAAATTATAACTATTATAACTATCTTTGTTTAATTCGACTATTGTAATTTAATTTTTTTTGTAATATTAATAAACTTAATGATGATTCTTACATCGGCACCAGGGAAACATTAGTTTATTAGAAAATTTCGAGGGTAATAAAAAGGTTACTAACGGTGAAACTTCAAAATTATTTTAAAATCTAATTGTTTTTTTTTAGGTAACGCAGTCATACCCAGGGAAAATGACCTCCTTGAAAACAGAATGAATTTAAACTTTACCTTAAATTTGGACGACAGGTCAGAATTATTTATATTATTTTTTGCTATTTTATAGACAATCTTAAATGCCGCTTTTCCTTGAAAATATAATGAATTTAAACCTTATCCTAATTTTGAAAGATAGCTTAGTATTATTTTTAATATTTTATTAGATATAAACTGTCGGTCGCTCTGATGAGCTAAGATCAAAGGTTAATTTACTCAACAAAGATCCTAATTTATTGGCACTTGTGAGAAATTCTTTCTTTCTCCAATATTTGTTTATAGATAAAATATCAAAAAATATATTACTAAAAAACAAATACACTGTACAATTAATAATGTATTTTTATCGAAAGTAATTTATTCGTTGACAGTTTAAAAGAAACAAAGATACGCCCAATTAGTATTATTTTTATTTATTTATTTTTAGCGACCTTCCACTGGAACAAAGTCCAGAACGCAAATTCAAAACAAGGCAAATCTTGCAGCGTAAACCGAGCTTTACGATAAACAAGACTGACACAATGGACGATGACACATTCGAACATATTTTACAAGTTACCTCACATCATGATGCCATAATGGCTTACTATTATTTGGACGAAAACAACAAGGTACCTAAAAGTTCTTTATTCATAATCATAATTATTCGTAATCATAAAAAGAAAATCTCTAGACATAAACCTCAGGATTAATGCCCAAAAAACTCAGGTTGTCCTTTCCACAAAAAAAAATGGGCACTGCAAGGCATAAAACCACAAGTGCTTGGGGCCGAGGAAATATCTTTGGTCAAAGAAATAAAATACCTAAGTGTAATCTTCGATCAAAAACTCATATGGAACACCCACATTGTAAAAACATTAGTAAAAACCACAAAAAGGCGTCAATTGCCCTAGGCAGATGCAGAAGGATGTGTGGAAAAAACTGGAGACCAAAAATGACCCTATGGTTCCACAAGCGTCATAAAACCCATGAAAACTTGTGGGTCGCCAGTTTGGTAGCCAAAGACCTAGCAGCAAGGTGGGATAAGACTATTGAGTGGCATACAAATACTAGCATGTCACAGGGACCATAAAAACTACGCCAACAGCTGCAATGGAAGTCCTACTAAACTTACCACCATTACACATATTTATACAGGTAGAGGCGAGGTCAGTAACTTACAGGCTTATGCAAAGAGACCCGCCCATTAGCTGAGCGCATGGAGCGGACTACAAGATGTTGCATAAGCTCAGAGCATACCCAATAACAGGAATGGGAAAGTGACCTCATACCCAGCAAGTACAACTTTAACAAAAAATACAACATAAGTATGCTACAGCGGAAAGACTGGGATAAGGGTCCACCTTGCATAGCAGATTCAGTATGATATACAGATGAAGACGGAACAGGGGTCCTAGGGTAACAATCCCGGTAGTCTAACTAAAGACTCAAGCCGAAGTGGCAGCAATACACCACTGCGTGGGAGAAATTTTTGGACAGAGCAGTAACAGCCGGTCCATCGTTATTTTCTCAGATAGCCAAGCAGCATTGCAAAGGCTGTAGTCCACACATGTAAATTCTAAACTAGTCTGGGACTGTGCATCGGCCCTAAATGAGCACTGGCATGAGTTCCAGGACATAAGGGGGGGGGGGGGGGGGGGGTGAGTCACCAAGGGAACGAAAAAGCTGACGAACTTGCCAAACAAGGCGCATCGGTGGCACTCGTATAGGCCTAGAACCCTTCTGCGGTATTGCAAAAACGGCAGTGAAACAAGCCATCAACAAATGTATGCAAAAGAAATCTCAAATTTGGTGAGAGAATATCCCGGGGCAGAGACAGGCAAGGCAGTTCATCAAAAAACAAGTACCTAAAGTATCGGCAGACCTTCTAAGCAAGGACAGAAAGTCAGATAAATCAATAGTAGGGCTGTTAACAGGACATTGCAAACTTAACAAACACATGAGTACCATAGGTCTGACGGACGAAGCGCTATGCAGAATCTGTCGGACAGAAGAAGAAACCTCGATCCACTTCTTATGCCAATGTGAAGGCCTGGCAAGGATAAGATACTCACTAGAGGGTCTTAAATACCCTAGTGCAGAAAGCTATACAAAGAGGCTACTGGCACGGCTTTTGGGGCTAATCAAAAAGGCAATGCTGAAACAAGCCATATAAAATAAGGGGAATCACAATAGATCCGCAAAAGTCGCAGTGAATGAATGACTTAATTGCCATCCCAAAAATTATCTATCTATCTATCTGGGTGACACTGAAAACCAAATTTGAAGCTCGCTTGGTGAAAAGTGTTTATTGGTGACTGAGATTACGAATGTGGCGTCCTCATCGATCAATTTGCTAACTATTCACGGTGTGCTTCAACTAAGTTAACCCAAAGGTCTTCCCACTTCCATTTTTTGTTTTCAGTATTTGTTACAGTGGTGTGGCCTAAGTAATTTAAGCCCAAAACGAAAATCCAGATATATAGTTTAAAAATAAAACTGGATTTTACTAATTTTTTTTAGGTTAAGCGGCTTTATTTTATGAAAAATAGTATCAAAGTTTTTTAAGGCGTATAATCTTTAAAGTCCTAGAAACAATAAGTGGAAATATTTAATATTTTTAAATAGTTTTGATAATCCTAAAAAAAGATGAAAAGTGCGTTTTTCGTCAGTTTTTGGTACCTATCTCTTAAATGGTACGTTTAAATACGATGGTTTAGAATTCATTTTAAAGATAATGCAATTATCTACAAGTAAAAAAAAATTGCCTCTATATCTACATCTGTTCAAAAGATATAGGTAACAGAAGGTTGTAAAATGCAAACAAAAAAATATGGAATCAGAATGGTGTGATATATCTCAATAATTATAAGTTATGGTTAAAACTGTACAACATTTTCAAAAAGTTTCCTCAATTTTAAGCAAAATGAAAAAAAAATTATCTTTTATCTGAAATAAAATCAAAGATAGGATCGTCGGAAACTGTATGTCCGCGCCGACGCGACCGTGTTGCAGTGCCAACCGCGTAGAGCGCTCATGAAATGCAATAGCTATATTATTAGGTTTTTTCGAGTTTCAGTTACTCATTGAAAATATAAAATTGGTTCCTTTTAATTTCCTTTCAATGAATTATTTTCAATTTATCATTTTGTCCTTTTATATACGTTGAAAATAATTCATTTAAAGGAAATGAAATGAAAAGGAATTAATTTCAAATTTTCACTAAATAAGTAAAACTCGAAAAAAACTTAATAATACAGCTATTAAATGCATTCCGTCAGCGCTCTACGCGGTTGGCACTGTCAACACCGTCGCGTCGGCGCGGACATACAGTTTCCGACGATTCCATCTTTGGTTTTATTCCAGATAAAAGATATTTTTTTTTATTTTGCTTGAAATTAAGTCAACTTTTTGAAAATGATGAACCGTTTTAACCATAACTTATAATAATTATTGATATATATCACAACATTCTGGTTCCATAATTTTTTTGTTCAAATTTTTCAACCTCCTATTACCTATATCGTTTTTAACAGATGTCGATAAAGAGGCAACATTTTTTTTGATTGATAGACAATGGCATTATCTTTAAAATGAATTCATAAACCATCATATTTGAACGTACCATTTAAGAGATATGTACCAAAACTGACGAAAGACTCATTTTTTCATCTTTTTTCAATATTATTAAGACTACTACTACTCTTTTAGATAAAATAAAGCCGCTTAACCTAAAAAAAAAAATGGTAAAACCAAGTTTTCTTTTTAAACTCTTGATCTAGGATTTTCATTTTGGGCTTAAATTACTTAGGGCAACATCACTTTAACACCATCTGAAAAAAAATGGAAGTGCGAAGGAAGACCTTTGGGTTAAACTTAGTCTAGGCACACCGTGTATATACTATAGCGGGGAATATTTTCGTTTCGTCTTTGTCTTTATTATAGTGTTATTTAGCATATTTGTCAATTTTGTCTTCTAGAGAGCCCTTCTTCCCCCGTTAAAAATCAGCTGATTACAGTTGGCTTCCTTAATTTGAGTCGCCAATTCTTGAAGATAATAAACATGTTTACCTTAAGTAAATATTGACGTCTTTGGTTACGGTTACAGTTGACAGTTATTGTAAACTTCAGTTATTACCAATTTGGCTAACAACTGCATTCTATTCGTGCAAATCATAATAAATAAACATTTTTTATTTGTAAATTTAGAAAACATTCTTTAAAAAAATAACTTACAATGCAAAACTTGGTTGTCTCATTTTCAAACTTGTCCTTGTCCACATAGGTGGTTGTGAAATAAACTGGCTTTAATTTTTTTAAAGGTTGTAAATCTGGAGAGAAAAATTTTCACAACTCACTACTTATTGAAAATTTTAAAAATGTAAAATTAGGTGACAATGTAACATACGAAATATTTTTTTTTCAGGTTCAAGTCACAGAGATATTTGATGTAACAGATAACGAATCACCAGTTCTTCAAACGCCACATGAAAGAAATGTGAACAAAAATCTAGAATTTGACGAAGGTTGGACAGACTATGCACAAACTGAGCAACATGAAGTGATGGAAGATCGTAAGTATTATTATACGAGTATAACAAAAATTATGCATATACGCATTTCAGGTATATTTTCGAAGTTAAATCCTTCAAACATTGCGTCAATTCTGTCAAAATCATTCCAATGTCTGCATAATTTCAGTATTACCATAAAAGTACTTTTTATAAATCAAGAAATTTTATTAGTGTTAAATGTCTTAGAACGTAAATAACCTAAAACAATTTAGGTTTGTAATTATATACACATATTTGTAACTGTAACCTAGTAAAAACATATGTGGTGCTTTGTTTCGTCATGCACATAATTTTGAGGTCGTGCTTCGAGTGATCCACTTCAAAATTGTATGATAAAAGATCATGAAAAAAGAACGTCATCTAAGGTTAAAATAACACAATTTAAACAATGCAGTTTCTAGAAATCGTATATTCACCTTGTTTCAAATAGTGAACGGCCAATGATAATTGAAAGGCAGAGGAAAATGACAGTCTACAAAGAAATCTTTTACAGAAACCACTCAGACTCTGGCGCCTTTTAAGAATCTTGAAATATTTATACTTACACTTATTGAGGTACTTACCATTTTGTCAAAAGACAACGAAAGAGATTGAAACGAGCTCTACTTCAAAGCAGTATATGTACAGGGTGTTTCATTAAGGGTGATGAGGTACCATATCTCAGGAATTGATACTCCAGAAGTTTTGGAAAAAAAATTCTAATAAGGAAAGTGGCTAAGATAAATTCCTGGAAATAATTTTTAAGTTCCTAACTCTGCCGCTAGGGGGCGTAATTGCTGTGGTCTTGTAAAAAAAAGGCATTTTTCTGGAAAATATCCCTATAAAAGCTATCAAAAAAATATTACACTGATAATTCTACTAGAATCCTACATATTTTTGGTTTAACACTTTTTGCTGTAAGATGTAAAATTAGGGTGGGAGGGGAGGGGGAAAGTCTACTGAGAAAAGGGTCCATAATTTTGGTTTGACTCAACCGAATTTGATGAACTTGGCCTCGTTTAAGAAGGGCTAATTTAAACGAAATAATAGCTGTTACATTGACTTTCGCGGCACTCGCTAGAGGGCGTTATTTGAAAAACTCCTTGTTTTCTCAAGTGTTCTCCGAAATTTTAAATGGAATGACATAGTTATTATATCATAATCGAAAAGTAGAATAAATTTGCAAGAGAAAATGTAAAAAATTCGATTCGATATCTTCATTAGTTTCGGAGTTATAACCAAAAGAATATCATGTTAATTGAAAAAAGCAATTGTTTTTATAGGTCCGTGGTTAAGCGTGCTATGAAAAATAAAAAAATATTTGTAAACTTTTTATTAAGTGTGTTTTTCATTTTTTATTCCATTACTATTGCCTTTAATTTACTCACCTGTCGTATTATTAAAAAATTATCTAGTAAGCCATCAAACAAAATCGGCAGGTTTTCAGGCAAACAAATAAGTTGAAATGTCACTTTAATCAATCTTTGATAAGTATCTCTCAAAATTTTATCTCGGATTTTTTGTGAATTTTAAGTTTATTGTTATTCAACTTTTGTGCTGCATCTTTCAAAAAAAGCTTGTACCGAGGCTTACGATATGCTCGCCGTATATTTTCAGTGTTTTCAAAATGCTCCTCTTGCGGAACGTGAATATGCTGTCAGGTATCACACTTAATAAAAAGTTTAAAAATATATTTTTTTATTTTTCATGGCACGCTTGACCACGGACCTATAAAAACAATTGTTTTTTTCAATTATCATAATGTTAATTATTCTTTTGGCTATAACTCCGAAACTAATGAAGATATCGAATCGAATTTTCTACATTTTCTCTTGCAAATTTATTGTACTTTTCGATTATGATATAATAACTATATCATTCCATTTAAAATTTCGGAGAAAAATTTAAAAAACAAGGAGTTTTTCAAATAACGCCCTCTAGCGAGTGTCGCGAAAGTCAATGTAACACAGCTATTATTTCGTTTAAATTAGCGAACCTTCCTTTCTTAAACGAGACTAAGTTCATCAAATTCGGTTGAGTCAAACCAAAATTATGGACACTTTTATTAGTAGACTTTCCCCCTCCTCTCCCGCCCTAATTTTACATCTTAAAGCAAAAAGTGTTAAACCAAAAAGATGTAGAATTCTAGTGGAATTATCAGTATACTATTTTTTTGATAGCTTTTATAAGGATATTTTCCAGAAAAATGCCTTTTTTACATTACCCCAGCAATTATGCCCCCTAGCGGCAGAGTTAGGAACTTAAAAATTATTTCCAGCAATTTCTATTGGCAACTTTCCTTATTAGGATTTTTTTCCAAAGCTCCTGGAGTATCAATTCCTGAGATATGGTACCTCATCACCCTTAATGAAACACCCTGTATATACGAGAGAATTGTGGAAAAAATAATAAAACCCAAGTAATAAAAATTGTATGAACGAGTTCGCACGCAAATTTGAAAAACTCATTTAACCGATTCCACCTGAAGCTGCTCCGTAACGCGCAAAAAGAGACTTCATTCAGTCGGCCCTAATAGTACAATAAAGTCCGGATTTCTTTTTCAAAGTACTGTCATCATGTTTCTACGAATATAAATTACTGATTTAAGCAAAACAACAAAAAAGATCGATTTTTCGAAACCTGGTGTTAAACCTTAAATAAATTTGTTAATTTGCATCCTTTGTTTCAGAAATGTCTGAATACTCTATTGAAGATGTCTTAGAAAATGAAAAGAATATCTTTTCCGACCCCGAAAGCGAATGGGCCGGCTCGTGTAAAGTCGACGAGCCCGAGGACGAGGCTACTCTAAACAGCCATAATGATACGAGACCTGAGTCAGATAGAGAAACTGTAAGCAGTGCTGCTAGTCAAGCTTTAAAAAGTAAATTCACAGTACCTTCGTTTACCTATGAGGAAATTGATTTTTAGAAAACTGCATATGTTTAGTTAAAAAAAATCTTAGGAAATTTTTTGACCATTTTGCTACAACGTTAATTCCTTATTTTCTTACTCTCTTTGCAAAACAATGGTAATAGGAATAACCCCAATTTGGTTGCAAATATATAGTGTGTCCCCTTTTTCTTGTTATCTACTTCATATCTCAATCTCCGTTACAAAAAGTGCGATTTGGTTAACATTTGCAGCACAAGTAATTGTGCTCTCGTAAAAATGTTTGTCTCTGTTTTTGACCTTACAACGATGAAAATAAGGTGTTTTCAAAGAAGTATAATAAAAATAATTTTATCTCTGTAACAATTAAGAGAGTAGATTCAGTTAATTTTAAAACCGGTCTATTTTGATAACAAGTATAAGACAGTTAAATTTTGAACTATATATATGTATAAGGAATTTATTTTAAATTTATGAAGAAAAAATTATTACCCTGATGGACCTCAGCTTGTTTTATTAAACAGCAGCTGACCCACTGGAATTTACAATGTGTGCTGCCCCTCACTACATTTTCTAAAATTTGAGATATGGACAAGCGCGAACTGAGACCTATCAAGGAAATAAAGTTTACTATTAAATATTTTTCTAATGCGGAGACTAAAAGCGCAATACTGACTCTGTGCCCGAGCATCTTTAGCATCTTTATAAAAGAAAAGAGCATTATAACAGCTGACGAATGAGTAAGTGTAAATGAAAAAGGTGGCGCATTATATATGCATACTAAATAAACAATTCAAAAAAATATTTACCATTTGAATAAACTTGTAAGAACAGAAGAACATATTGTTTAATTTTAAGAAACATGTGATATAGTCCATAACTAGGTACCCCTGGCCGGTATTTTCTTGGGAATTACCATTGGTGCTCGATTTAAGAAAACAAACTAATCAAATTTTACTGCAACTTCTTTTTAAAAGGTTTGCCATCTCAGGTAACTAGTTGTCCTAACTTAAGAGCAGTAGTAGTCGGCGCCCATCACCGACTATCTTGTTTTTTTACCAATATTGTTGCTCAGTTAGATGCGGCTAAAAAAGGCTTTTCAGTGTAGATACGGACTTCTCAGCAAGGTGAGACTTCAATCATAACTAGCTTTTTGATTTGTTTCATACATTGCGCGTGTTTATGACAAAGAAAGATGAGGGAGAACGCTAAGCATCCGATTTCGCGCGCGCCGTCGCTATGGCCTTCCGGACTGTCTCTATTCAAGAACACTGAAAATTTCACTACAACCACAGCCTTCTTTAAAAGGGAGCCATGAAGTAGATGATCTGGCAACACAGCACGGGGGCTGGAAATAGTAAACAGCTGATAGCGTGTCGTGTATGCAAGAGTAAAAATGCCTACCTGTTTCCTAAAGTTTATAGTCGCGGCGGTTTCTTAAATTAAATAGTATATTATTTTCTATAATTGGCAACGATATTGTTGAACAATAATATTTAACATTTTTACTTTAAAGTGATTAATATAGATACTGTGTAAAGGGTGTTTGTTTGATATGCCGTCCTGGAAGTTTTGCTAAGATAACGTACGAGTGATTTGGATTTTAAACTGTTTTAAAGTGCTTAATGTTAAATACTGTTAATTTATGCCTGCATAGTTTTTAATTTAGACTTTTACGGCAACGGATTAATATTCTCTCTAGGTCTAAAGTCGCGTACCTACACTTATTTTTAACATGCCGCGAAAATGTTGTATGCCTAGCTGTAGAACAAATTATGGTAGTGTTATTAAAACAGAAACCCAGATCAGAAAACCCAATCAAAAAACGTTTAGTTTTCCAAAAGATAAAAATAAGAAAAAAATTGATTGCGCGCTATATCCACAGAGACAATTTCTCGGTGCCTTTTGATGTAAGTAACATTATTAGACATAAAACATACAAAGATAAAAATGGCAATACTCACGAGTTTCCTTTATTGTGTCTTAAATTAAGGCATGGCGTAGTACCCCGCCTATTTACAAATCAACCAAAATATTTGTCTACCCAAAAAATGTTTTAAGAAGGGACCCTAATTAAATTAGTTATTTCTTAGTTCAAATACATATGTACATATGTTCTCAATTTTACTAGATTTTACAGTTCAAATCATCTAAAATATTCTCGTAAATCTTGTTGTTTCTTGCATGTTATGAATAATTCACCTTTTTTAATTCTATCAACAATAGTTATTATTATTGATAGAATTAACAAAGGTTCCGAAACACGTGTTATTTTGTTTTTGTTTTTATATAATCATTTATATTCACTATTTTCACATATCGCCTCAGATCCAGCCAGCCAGCACGAGCCTGAAAACATGCCATTTTAAACTCATAAATTCGCAATGAAAACGCCATTAATAAAATAAATGAAACATAGTTTTCGATGCATGTTGTCCTCAGCTTTCCGATGGTGTAATTTGTTTTCCAAAAGTCCGCTTCCTTAACCTCAAAAAACACTAAACTTGCTGTATCTCGAAAAATGCCATTTTTAACTTTTTTTTAGTCCGCTAGATCGAAAGATCAGGGTTTTTACTTCAAAAAAGATTTCTTCCAGAGAGGACTTTTTTGTTTTCGAGGACTTATTCGACAAACATAGCGCGGCGAGCTCCACCATGAGGCGAGGCAGCGACGCGTGGGCCAGGCTCTGTGCTTGTATAATAAATTGCTATGCCGGGCAATGTTTTTCGATTGATTCCTCGTAAACAAAAAAAAGTCTTCTCTGGAAAATAGCTTTTTCGACGTAAAAAATCCTGATCTTTCGATCTAGCGTATCAAAAAAAAGATAAAAATGGCGTTTTTCGAGATACGCCAGGTTTAGTGCTTTTTTGAGGTTAAGGAAGCAGAATTTTGAAAAACAAATTACACCATCGGAAAGCTGAGAAAAAAATACATCGAAAACTACGTTTCAGTTATTTTTTGAATGGCGTTTTCATTGCGAGATCATGAGTTTAAAATGGCATGTTGTCAGGCTCGCGCATCGCGTTGGGACATCTGATGCGATTCGCCCCCTATATGTGGTATTCCATATTATATAATACATATTATTAACGAAATAAAATCAGCCCAGTTGAAGACGGCTGTGCTGCAACACATATTTTCACAGCTAGGCAACCCTGTACACAGCCTTTACCGCGATCCAAAGATGAACAATACTAGGAAAAAAAGCGGTATTGCCACTTTTACCCTAAATTTCTCCACTATGCAACTAAAACTTAATTACTACAAAAAATAACGGTACTTATATATTTGACTAGTAATAGTTCTAATAAACCGCGCCCAGCACAAATTCGATAAGTCTCTTGAATTTTTGCGGCTTGAAATTTAACCGAAGTACAAAATAAAATTTTTATTTCTTTAACGAATTACATACGTACATTTATGTCTCTTCTATGTGTCTTCACTGAAAAGTCATTAGATTTGTTATAGCAAATAACTGAGAAACAACTGTAACAAAAAATATTAGTAATGGTCGCTGAATACTGCTCTTAACACAAACTTACCACTAACTAAATAAGAACAAATAGGCCCCAGCTTTTCCTGTTAGAACAGCAGCCTGGTATTTTATTTTAGATATTAACTACGCTGATTTATGAAATTAAAAATAATAAAAATGTTATCGACAAATTATTATCATGTTACATTTATCATTTGTGCCATTTCACTAGACCACTATCCTTAATATTTTATTATATGTGGCAGAGAAATAAGATACATATTTCTAGGTGGTTACCCCAATCAGATAAGATCCAAAAAAGTAGAGTTTCGTAGCTCACTCTTTTTGAAATATATCTAGTGGTTTATCTGTTTAGGGTAACATTTTGCATCTTGGTCTGTAGTCCATCTAGCATCTATACCAAAGAAATATGGATTAAATCAAATATATATTTTTTTCAATTTTGACAATGATGTGGTCACATCACTGCCCTTAAGTTTGATTTTAAGAAACAGATAACAGAAATTTTTGCATGTCTCTAATTTGGAAAATATTGTAAAAAAAACTTTATTTGTATGCCCTTGTCTTACTTTATAACAAACTACTTAATTAAGATAAGGTGTGAAGTTTCTGCATTCCAGCAATTATCAGATTAATAGTAGTCAGTCATTTTTTTCTAAAAAGACATATCATTTTGTAAATTTTTCTGATTTGTATGGTTGATTTAAGTACTCAAACATGTGAACTTCCCTTCTGGTTTAAATGGGAAATAGGTACTACAATCTTATACAGGATATTACTTCGATGATCTATTAAATGGTAAGAGATACAGCAAAGGTTACATTTGGGCAAAGTTGCGCCATTTAGTGAATATTTAGAGTACTTTCGAATATATCCTTAAAAAACGAAAATCGGCGTTTTGGTTATTTTTCTCTGGATATATTTACAGAAACAATGTAAAATAAATTTTACATTCGCATTGCTACGCTTTCTCCTCTACAAGCTAATGCCCTCAGCTCTAAAGTCCGACGTTTCGTCTTCAGGCCACCATCATCATTTTTTATAGGGACCTGTATCTTTTATTACAGTTTTGTAATCTCTCTCCATGACTTTAGAACAGCAATACTTTATTCATATTGCAACGTTTTGAACTAAATAAAACATCTTCGTTAGGTACCCTTTATCCACATTTTTTTAACATTGCATTATTTTTTAAATTAAAGTGAACAAAAGGAAAACCTAACAGAAAGACATACAAACAAGTAATAAAAATTACAAATTTAAATAATCCTTACATTCAATCAGTTTTAGATGGGGGGGGGGGGGGTTGTTATACTATCAACTTTTTCGGATGGCCTCTGTTTACGTTACGGTTGACACTTAAACAATAGATAAACTTCATTTGTCAACCAATTGGTTGACAAATAAAGTTTAATCCATTATTTAACTATCAATCGTGACCATGACGACAGCCAGCCGAAAACGATAATTGTATCTTTAATTTTGAATGCAATGTAGGTCTTTTGAATGCAATAACCAATTTCCAGCGTGGAAAATGCCCCCCCCCCCCCCCCTGCCCTCTCCAATGGGCGCCCCTGCATTGAATATCAATACTTAAAAGGTTGTCAACTCACTTAGGATCGGTAAAGGGTTTTTCTTTTTTCATATTGTTAAGTTATGAAGATCTGGATAAATGGGAAAATTTAGTTTATAAAAATAAAGCACATCAAAATTACTGATGATGTTATGAGGTTCGAAACATTAAAATCTATTAACAGTAATATATTTTAAGATACAATTAGCCATACAAGTTATACAACAGCAACAAAAAAAACAGGTCCATATTCAAAAAATAGTACCTAAGCAAACCCAACCCGAAGACAAGAAGTAGGGGTCAAAATCTGAGAACAAAAATGCAAGTGCAAATGTACTCATAAAATTTCTTTTACATCATTCCTTCAAATAGCCAGGGAACAATAAAAACCATACTGTCAATTTTCGCCTCTTTACGAATATCTTCGGAAGTACTCGAACTATTCTAAATTTCTTGCTGGCATATTAGTAGACACTAAGTTGTGCAACTTTGTCCCTGTGTATTGCTGTATCTCTTACTGTTTACAAGATCTCAATGGTGAACATTGAATTTGTAACACCGTGTATAAATATATGTAAAAACATGTAAATTTGAAATAACTATACTCAACATTTGAAACTGATAATATCAGTATCAGGAAAGTGACAAACTGCCTAGTTAGCTCAATGAGACCCATCAGTATGTGTACAGAGGAAGCCTAAAGTAAAGTACTCATACCAAGGTTTAATCCATTCTTCTGCTAAATATTCATTCCTAAATCTACAGATAGATTTGCATCTCCCCGAAAAAGTGGCAAAATCCTGAGAAAGTTTCTTGAGATGCATGTAGATTGTGAACTACTGTATGATTTTTTACCACAGTCGTACCTTGTAAAATTCATACCTAGCTATTTAAGTTAAAGTTATATTATGTTATAAATTATATTGTGAATGAAATGTGATATGACGTATTAAGTGACTTAAGTAGGTTATTTATATAATTTTATTGTAATATTTATAAGTAGTTAAATTATTAGTAACAGATAAATTAAATATATATTACTAGTGAGCAATTAAAAGTGTCGTTTTTTTTGTGTTATTTTAGGGGAAATAGGAATTTATTTACATCATCAAGTATAACAAGTATAACATTTTCCACTTTATGCCTTTTCTTCCCATTCTTAGGGTCACAGAAACAAAAGTTAAACATTTTTTAAAACCTAACATCTATATCTTCATTACTACAGAGACTAGTATTCTACTTGGTAATAAAAATTCTTACATGATTAAGTTTCTTATCAATAAATATCTTCTCAACGTTTTATAAAAGGTATTTATTGTTCATCTTTCGTTAATCATTAACGGCATGGCAACAAAATCTTATTTTCCTAAATTTAATAAAAACATACAGGATGTATTGTTTAATAAAGGACAATCTGTTTCTGTGCCTGTTTTCTAGGCGATTACAGAATAAAAAGAAATAGCATTTCAATTGTTTATTATTAATATAGCTATTCCCATTATTTTAGCACAGCTTTTTATTGTGCCTATTCAATATGAAAATAAATCTGTATACACTAAGACAACAAAAATAGATATATTTGTTTAAAGGCACTTTAAATTACCAACTGTTATTTCTGTTAAAACTTTATTTTTGTACCAAATTATTGTAAATATGTATATTATTTTATTTGTCAATTTATCGATGAGCACTTGTCTAGGTTGTTATGTAATAATTGTTATAAATGATTAATTTATAAAGAAAATCTTTTTTTTTTGTGTAAAATTATTAGGATAGACTGAACACATAACAAGTAAACTATTGCACTGATCCTTCAATCAACATACAAGCTTGTATGTAGATATTTATTCAAACTCGAGAACTTTCTAATTTTATATTCCAATAAACATATTTAAAGCATTAAACAAATAAAGATTAAAAAATATTTAAGTCATTAAACAAATAAAGATCAAAAAATATTTTTTGCATTATTCCATCCCTTGGAACCTCGCTTGAAACACTAATAACTCCGAGGGGTAAATCACTGGGGTATTTTATTGTAGAATGTGAGGGAATTTAAAGAATTTAATTTTTTTTCAGTATTTTTTAGGAAAGGGGTATTTTTGGGTATTACTGGGAATTAAAGGGTATTTCAGGGAAATTAAGGGTATTGATGGGGTATTGGCTGGGAATTTGTAGGGTATTTTAACTACTTCGTGAAATTGACTGTTAGCTGCGCATGCCCAATTTGGCGGGAAGTAAATAGGCCAATAGCTGCTTAGATTAAGCAGGGGTTTAATTAGAGGGTTTGCAGACGCAACCCCCTTAACCGTAATTAGCTCAAAGCATGCCTGGTAGGTTATGTAAATAATATGCATACATTTTAAGCCAATTAGTTTTATATCGTCACACATCAACAACCAGATTTAGAATTTCTAGAATAAAACAGTTATTTTGTCTTAGGACTTGAGTAGCAGCACAGTTTAAAAAACGGGCCTTTCTTACGCGTTTTCTCAACTGTGGCAGCAGTGTGGAAGTTGCTGTCAGCTCATAGTTGCAAGTGTGTGTAGTTTAATATTATTTTCTCAAAAGTAAGCCGTCATAATATCCTTAATATACAGGGTGAGTTTTTTAAAGTGTTACAAAGCGATACCTCGAAACAAACTGTTTAAAATATTTTCATAAAATTTTGATAAGTTAATGGGGAGATGGAGGGGGGATTAGTTAAACATATTTTTAACATTTACCCCCTCCCTCTATTTTGAGGGGCGGGAGGTAACTTTGGAATTTTAAATGTGATGTAGGTACTTTTGATTATAAAATTCGAATCTACGTAAAAAACTACGTACGTGTACAATTATTTTTTTAATTTGCTCTTTCGGTTACGGAATTATGATTTTCATTGGGTTATAAAATAAAAAAAATGTTTACCATTTAATTAAAACTTATTTCTCGTCTGTCATGCTTGAGAAGTTGTTCGAAATGTACCCCTTCAACTTCCAAACACTTTCTCACTCTTTTTTTAAATGAATTTCGTACCCGCTAAAACATTTCAGGTGTTACTAATAAGCAGGCAAAGCGGATTCGGTCTTTCATATCATCTAAAGTTGTAGGTGCAGTCGCCATCACTTTGTCCTTTATAAAACCTCACGAGAAAAAGTCAAGGGGGGATCTAGCATAAACTGAGAAATAATCGTTAAAAAGTCAAAATTCTCAACTGACTTAAGTAAAAATATCGCACTTCCATCATGGAAACGAATAATAATTCCGAAATAAGTTAGATTTGCTGATAAAATTTATTTATTTTTAAATTCAATCAAAATTTAGTTACCCATAATTCCGTAACCGAAACAGCAAATCATAAAAAAATTGTAGTTTTTTACGTAGATTGGAATTTTATGAACAACCCAGTAAACCAACGGCCGCCGGGAACCAGTCGGCACTGGTGGGAAGTTGGCGGCTCTTCTTGCCATTTTCGTGTTATTTCAATACCGACTCAAAGACTGTATTTCAGTGGGTAATGGATATTTCCACGCGATGAATTGCCAGCCTTTAACCTAAAGCGTCACGGACTGGGCACACCAGAAACGATACTTAAGTTTCGAATCGAACGCGGTTATCATTCTGGCAGCCCAGTTGCGAAGAACAGCTTTCGCACCGCATTCGGCTGTCAAGAGGCTGACCCTTCTTTTTATACTTGTTGGAGATGGCTAACCGCCAAATTATCGCGATCATTCCGCTTGACTTTTCCCGCAATCTCTCCGATGAACATACGTGATAGTAAATTTACGAGTTTACAGGACGGTGCGACTCGACAACAAGAACCGCCATGTTTTGTGGAAGCGTATTATAGACGTGTTGTCTTTGGTGCTTTTTTTGTTTGTTCAGTTGTTCGCCTACATATTTTTTTAGAATGTGTACTTATTGTATCATTTGCAGTGATGATCTCGTTTTTTATGGTTCCTTGTTTTGTATGTAAATACATTTTTCAATAAATTTGTCCACTACTTTAAAATTATTATTATAGTTTAATATTTTTTTCCTTATCTTCTGCCATTTTACTACTTTCCTAACTAAAAAAGTTATAAACTAGTTTAAAGTGATGACTGATGAGATATATTTACGATTTACACCTATCTCTTCCAACAAAAATGAGCGAGGTTTGTTAATCTGCATTAAATAGCTATCTAAATACTGGGAGCAGAGATGTTCAGCACGTTTTCATAAAGAACAAAATGAACTTTATATTCAAATGTAGGTAAATAATTTAAGAGGGTTGACACTGGTTATTCTAGAAACATCTATACGAAAAAATATAAGTTAAAATTTCAAAAAGTAATTGCATTTTAGCCCGGCATTCCCTAAGTTGAGGGACAAAAATTTTGAATTCAAATTTAAAATGCCTTGTCTAGAATTGGTACAACAGCAAGTACAAATTATTTTTGTTAATTTCCAGTGACTATTTTTCTGTAAAAGTCTTTCTAAAATGCCCAATGGCACCATCTTAAATTTGTATTTAAAACCACGCATTACTGCGCCCAGCCCGTCAAGCCGTAGGCGTGTCAGCCACTGCACTTGGCTAATCCACCAGTAGACGGACAGCGGATCTCCGACGGTACTGCCATGTACTGTAATGCCGCTCATAGCCCATGAGCGGCATTACATCCAATGGGCCGCCGCGGCAAAGAGGACATGCCCGGTCTACAATCCGCTGGGTTTGCCGTGTTTCGGGCCGGATGCGGTTTCTGCCCGCTTCTGGAGCAGCCAACTTGTTTACTGGGAAAAGTACATTATCTCATTTAAAATTCTAAAGTTACCCCGCACCGTTCAAAATATAAAAAAAAAGAGTAAATGTGAAATGTTTAAATATGTCCCCCATCTCCCTATTAAGTCACCACAAATATTTTAAACCGTTTTCAAGATATCGCCTTGTAACACTTTAAAAAACTCACCCTATATGAAATGTAAAAAGGTTTGTTTCCCTTCTTGTTTAGATCTTTATCATAAATATTATTATTTATTTTAATAAATGTAGATTCTAGAGCATTTTGTTTTTCAGAAAGGTTGGGGCTGGCCGCTGGGCTATTTTTCATACACAAAATTATATTATAGATATTTGTAAGACGTCATTTTAAGAGTGTTTACAAAAAATCACGAAATTATTTTAATAAGGTCTGGCAGCTAGAACTTTTTTTCGTATACAAATTATTTTACCCGTATACCTAGGTGTTTGTAGGGCGTCATTTTAATGGTGCGATTTCCTCGGGGCGACCATGATAGGCGATCGTCGCTCGGCGATGACCGTGAACCACTGCTCAATGGCCAATCAATGTAACCGTCTTCGTCCAGGGGGCTATGGGGCTATGTTGAGCGACTTTGCCATTAGCAGGGGTTCGCGATCATCGCCGAGCGACGAACGCCTAGAGGACGATTACATTGATTTGCCATGGTTCACGATCATCGCCGAGCGACGATCGCCTATCATGGTCGCCCCGAGGAAATCGCACCTTAAGGATGTTTGCCGAAACTCAGGAAGTTGTTTTAATAAATGTGGATTTTATAGCATTTTCCCAAAAAGGTTAAAAGCTGGCCGCTAGGGCCACGTCATTTTAAGCGTGTTCTTTTATCAAAAATCACAAAATTATTTCAAGAAATGTAGATTTTCGAGTAATTTTTTCCAAAAAAGGTTAAGGGCTATTTTTCATATACCTACGTATTATTTTATCCCTAAAGGTATTTGTGGGAAGTCATTTTAAGCTTATTTAATAAAAATCACAATTTCTTTTTAAAATTGTGATTTTTGGTAAAAACCTTTGAAAAATTTCCAAAATATACTTTGCGCGTTTAATATCGCTGCCACCACTATAGCCGCTAGCTTCAGCCTCATAACATTAGGGGTATTTTAAGTACAACTTTTGGGGAATTTATGGGTATTGCAGGCATTTATTGGGAAAATCGTTGATTTGGTCGAATTACTAGGTATTTGAAGGGTATTTTTGAGGTACTGAAAAGCAACTTTAAGATACTCTTGGGTTGGGTTACATAAAAGTATAAGAAGTAAAAACACTTTGAATTCTTTTACAATGTACAGTTGGGAGATTAACTATTCGTCCACTTGTAAAGTTGTAAAAAATTGGGATAAAATTAAAACTACTGAAGTTTATTTGCTTCTCATTACAAAAATAAAAACAACTATTCACGTACTAAAAACAGTAATATAACGTCCAACCTAAAAAATACCTTTCAAATAAAATAAAACATAATTTCTTAAAAACCAAGGGAGAAAAATTATTCATCCGCCACATTTTTTTCGAAATTCGTCCAAGCATGCCAGAACTAATAACGTGTGGGGTACCCTTTTGATTTTATAATTTGTTGTAATCTGTTAGACAGTGACTCTACCAGTTTTATAACAAAACATACTTTAGTTTTTGACTATTCTTCTTGACATCTTGCTTTTAACGTCTTTTGTTGAAAATTTTATATTCTTTCACCCTTTCTTTGAGTTCTGACCATAGATGTTCATTCGGGTTAAGGTCTGGGGATTGCGGTGGCGTTTCCAACACTCTTGGTACGCTATACAGTATCCACTCCTTAACGAACCGCGGAACCGCGCTGTATGCTTTGGATCGTAGTCTTGTTAAAATATGAAATTGTTTCCAATTCACATTTTCTCTGCACTTTGTCTTAAATTCTTTTTTAAAGTATCCATGTAGACTGTAGACGAACCGATCCATAGTTCCATCAATAAAATGGAGCTGGCCCACTCCATGCCATGACATACACCCCAGATTAGAACAGAACCCCCTCCGTGCTTTACCGTTGAAATTAAATTTTTAGGTTTGTAGGCTTCCCCGCGCTTTCTGTACACGAAAACCTTTTTTGATTTACCAAACAACTCGATTTTTATTTCGTCAGTATACATGATGTTTTTACAGTACTCAGTATTTTTGTCAAAATGCCTCTGAGCAAACTCGAGACGCTTCCTCTTATTTTTCTTATTTTCTAATGGCATCTTTCGACCAACTCGTGCCTGAAAAGTCAGTACTTTTTCTTCCTCTCCCTGACAAGGTTTTTGTTGTATGGATTGTTTCATATTTTTTTATAATATATTCAACTGTTGACCGGTTTCTTCCAACAATTTTTCTTATGTCTCTTTGAAATCTTCCTTCTTGATACAATTTTATTGTCAAATGTCTAATTTCTTGAGGCACTTCGGATGCTTTGCGACATATTTTAAAATGTGCTTGTATTCTTTCGACCACGGAGTCTCAAACTGGTATTAAAGATAATTTAGAATCTATATTTAGGAATTTTTTTATCATTATAAGAACAGATAAATACATTCTCTGTACATCTTTAAATTTTTTTTCAAGTGGACGAATAATTCTGCTCATCAAAATTTTATAAAATTATCTTTTTTTGTCTTTTTTGTTCAAGGGATTCTGATAAATATGAAGAGATATTATTTGCATTTCTCGGGAAAAGAGATATTTGTTAACTTATTTTTAAAATTTTACTAAATTTAATATTAAATTTTGATCTCTAACTTTGAAAAAATTACAACTGGACGAATAATAAATCTCCCCCGACTGTAGGTACTTAAAAGACTCTTCCAGGGTCCAGAGCCATATCATGCGTTAAACATTATTTTTAGAAAAAATACTGCAATGATGCTTTAAGCATTAATTAAATTAAGTTCTTTCACATATTTGATAAATTATTTATTCTGCGATTTACTTAAGTGCCCAATCCCTGATTTTTTTGGGACTGAATTTTTAATGGATCCTGGGATTTCGGGATCCCGGGATTGAAGCCCTAGTATTAATGGTATTATAAAGTGTGATCACTAAAAGGTCTTGCAAAAATACAATATTGCAAAAATTACGGATCAACTTAAGAAGAAAATAATTCCAGACTAAAAAAGGGCTCGGTCAAATTGGCTTTTCAATTGACCAAAAAGTTGGTGACTAGTAAAAGGCACAACTCTATGAATGAAAAAGATGGTCACCCAAAAGTCTGATTTTATTCAGAAAATGTTTTTCAAAATTATCGGTACAGAAATTTGCCTGGTAAAATTACCGAAATTACCTTGCCAAAATTATCGTTACCGGGGTAACGTCACCGCAGTTTAATCCCTAGTTACAATAATAATTGTAATTAATTATAATTAATTATTTACCTACTCCCTTACTAATTATCATTATTATTTTATTTTTTATTACCAGTAAACCCACATTTTGAAAATAAATATAATATATTATATCGAAATGTTTAGCGTGAACACAAGAAATTTGGATTCACGCCCAAGTTTTTAAAATATCTGACAAGAAAATCCTAATGATGGGTTGCTTTTCTAATCAAAGTTTACATTATTATTTATTAGTATTATTACGTCAGGCAAAATTAACTTCCGACTGTTAATCCTGAGATGAAATATTTCTGTCCAATTTATTGCTCCTAAAGTTTACACAAAGAGTAAACTCTTTGGTTTCGTATTCGTATCAACTTATTGCTGAAGGCTTCAGCAATAAGTTGATACGGAATTTAAGGAGAAATAAATTGGAAGGAAACTTAACATAAAAAAAACTACCTACCATGGATCCATGCTACCTACCTACCCTCACCAACCGAGTCACCAACGGACTTTACGGACTAGAGGATCGGTAAAAATGTCGATGCACAAAATTAAGAATAATAACTTGCAATATAATAATTTCATCTTAGCTTGCAACGGTTAATACGAGTTTTCAACACTTCGCCATTATCACATAATATACTAAATTTTAAGACAAAAAAACAGCAGGAATTTATGAAATATTTTGATGATTGAATAACTTATAAACAGTTGAAAGTATACCGTTCGAAAAAAACTTTGACGCACTTCATCTGTCATGTGAGGTTTTGAACGTGTCGTTTTTGTGACTAACCGTTCATCGAATTATTCGCTTTACCACAACGAAGTATGGAAACAGTATTTAGTTCAGTTTAGTTAGGGTTGCCATCTCTAAAATTTAAAAACCAGGACAAGGCTACGTAAAAATCCGGACAAAATCCGGACGGCGAAGATATTTCAAACATCACTTGTAATAAAAAAATGTGAGAGACCATTTACATGTATATATATATATATATATATATATATATATATATATATATATATATATATATATATATATATATATTGTACCTGTGATATCAGGTCATTGAACCACCAAGGATGATATTCCTTGGACAACACGTTGGCGTGAATAGTATTTTCAATATCGTTCCCAACGGACAGACCCAGAATCAATCGTGTAATTCAATGCCGGTAGGGGTATTAGCCCTCGGAGTAGTTGTTTCGGTTGGTTCGACCATTTAACACCTGCTCGACACAGAGCAATTTGCCTGTCCCCGGCCTGAATGAGATCTAACAGTATCGAAACCGGTCGTCGGGGTGGCACTGTTCATTTGTACCTGTGATATCAGGTCATTGAACCACCAAGGATGATATTCCTTGGACAACACGTTGGCGTAGTGTGAGAATAGTATTTTCAATATCGTTCCCAACGGACAAACCCAGAATCAATCGTGTAATTCAATGCCGGTAGGGGTATTAGCCCTCGGAGTAGTTGTTTCGGTTGGTTCGACCATTTAACACCTGCTCGACACAGAGCAATTTGCCTGTCCCCGGCCTGAATGAGATCTAACAGTATCGAAACCGGTCGTCGGGGTGGCACTGTTCATTTGTACCTGTGATATCAGGTCATTGAACCACCAAGGATGATATTCCTTGGACAACACGTTGGCGTAGTGTGAGAATAGTATTTTCAATATCGTTCCCAACGGACAAACCCAGAATCAATCGTGTAATTCAATGCCGGTAGGGGTATTAGCCCTCGGAGTAGTTGTTTCGGTTGGTTCGACCATTTAACACCTGCTCGACACAGAGCAATTTGCCTGTCCCCGGCCTGAATGAGATCTAACAGTATCGAAACCGGTCGTCGGGGTGGCACTGTTCATTTGTACCTGTGATATCAGGTCATTGAACCACCAAGGATGATATTCCTTGGACAACACGTTGGCGTAGTGTGAGAATAGTATTTTCAATATATATATATATATATATATATATATATATATATATATATATATATATATATATATATATATATATATATATATATATATATATATATATTATATATATATATTATATATATATATATATATATATATATATATATATATATATATATATATATATATATATACTTATACTCTCCGCCATATATTTGGGGACATACATATGCAAAAAAAAATATTAAATTATTGAAATTTTTAAAAAAAAACTCTATTGAGAGATTTGAGAGTTCGTTTCTGCATGTCTATTTTGACACATGACATGTGATCACCGGTTTGACGGGAATTTAAAAGAATGTTGACGGTGGTACCGAAAAATGGGTCAAATTGACAAGATATCGAAAAATTTAATCAAGAAAAATTGGTCAGAATGCACCGAGGATCCCATATATCTCTTTTGAGAGAAAATAATAATTTTAACCGTTCCATCGCTATGAAAAATCAGGAATTATTATTTTTACTAACAAATACTAAATTTAATTATGAAAAAATATTGTATTATTAGGTTTCAATGGTAATTCTTAGTTCGTCTAAATTTTACTGGCGCATGGCGGTCCGAAAATCTTGGATAAGCTCATGGTGCATCAACATACAGGGCATGACCAGACCGTATTTTTTAAATTTCCCGCAAAGTGTCTATTTCACAAATATTTGATTAGTTGTGACACAAACCTATGTAATTTAGTTGAATAAAGTTATCTGCAAGTAAAAAAATAATATATGATTTTTCATAGCGATGGTACGGGAAAAATTTTGAATTTTTTGTTTCAGGTATGGTTCATTCTGAACAATTTTTCTTAATAAAATTTTTCGATATCTTTCTAATTTGACACAAACTACAAAAAACTCAAAAATCTCGTTAAAACAAAAAAATAAACTCTCAAAAAAGGTAAAAATTAATAAATATGTGACAACATAAATGCCATATCTACAGATATTTAATTTTTGAACTGCTGTTTTGACTGCTCTGGCTGTAACAAAAAACCGTAAAATTCCAAACAAGTGTAATTTAAGTTGAACTTTGTAAAAATCATATTATGTCTTATGGTCTCAAGTTGCAGTCTATTTCGTTTTTTGGTCCATAGAGATTGAGCAGTGATTAGAGGGAATATCCTTTCGACATTTGCAGTGGGTGTGGAACTTAGCGAAAATCCGGACCATTTATCAAAACCCGCCCGGACATCCCCGGACGCCCCTAAAACCCGGACATGTCCGGGGAAATCCGGACGGATGGCAACCCTAGTTTAGTTATTTTTTCAAATTTACTCTGTGTAATTGCTGACATCAAATTCGACATATTTTTACGGAGGTATTTTAAGATGTGATCTTAAATGATCCATAGCGGTATTTTGTAGCAATTAATAAAAATAATTCATGTAGTCGCAGTCGCAGAACAGGTGGCCGGTAGGGGTCACAGGTGGGGAGTGCGTCAGGGCGTTCAGTTTTCTTCTCCAGGATGCGTTCACGGCAACGCCGTGTATACTCGTATAAAATATTTCTTTATACCCTTTTATTTTCTTTACAGCGTGTATATGGCAGACCCAGCACTCCCGGTGAATCTGACAATTGAGGGAGGAAGTCGCGGGAAAAACCATCGCGTTTAACTCCTGAACCAGATTAAATGCTGACGCTCCATACCAGGGTTAAACCAAGGAAATTGGTAGGGGTCCAATTTTCTTGGGTTTAAACCCATATAACCAGCAGAGAAAAATAATCGGTCAAATTCTCCAACGCTACCGACAGGTCTAATTTGACAACCAAAAGTTTTCAACTGACATTGTTATAATATATCGTTATTTAAATCTTGTGAATTATTGTGATATTTCTGCGATTTGCTTGGTTTCCCAATGATTTTCATCTTGGAACGAGTTTCTGTAATGAATTTAGTTCTATTATTGTCGAAAGTGCGTACTAAAATTGCCCTTTTTTATATAAATTTGCGAAAAAGCTCAGAAACAGATTCATAGTATAAAACTTAGTTGCCTTAAGGTAGGCGCATACTATTCACACCGCACGGAGCGGACGGAACGGATTTTATTTGGCTACATCGCATACTATTCGCAAAATTTCGTACCGGAACGGATTTATTTCAGGACGAAACCAACTATTCACATAGTCACGTTAATACATCCGCAGTTTTTTAGTAAATAAAATTAAGTATCGCAATGACTTCAGAAGAAAAATTGTTTTTAATAGCAGCTCTGCTGGAAGAAGAAGAAAGAGAAGAGCAGCTCAGAAAACGCAAAAGGCGTTTTTCTGTTCATCCTATAAATATGGGTAGACAGTTACATGGTGAAGTTCATAATCAGCTTGTAGAAGATGATGCGAAGTTTTTTGAGTATTTTAGAATGACCTATGAAAAGTTGTGTTATTTACTAGATAATTTAGGTTTGACTCAACAGAATGAGGATAATGAGGATGTTTTAGATTGTATAATTCTTCATAATGCTGTATGACAGAAATTAGGATAACATCGTCCATTTTGCTAATAAATATTAATAACTAAATACTAAGCTGCTTGATAAATAGAAATGAAAATTGCAGTAGAAATTAGCACTCAAGACATAGCAGGGGCTTTGCGTGTTGGTCGCATAGTGTGCGGAAATGCAAATGAGTCATCAACACACACCGATTCGGACGGATTTGTTGGTCTATTGACGATGTTCTTTCGCAATTCCGCTGATGCGTTCCTTCCGGTGAGAATAGTATGCGATACCGTATATTATTACGTAGGACGGCAAACAAAAATGCGATCCATCCGTTCCGTCCGTTCCGTGCAGTGTGAATAGTATGCGCCTACCTTTATTCTTATACTTGTCAGTTTAAAACTGTTGGTTGTCAAATTAGACCGGACCACGGACCGGACTAGCGTTGGAGAATCTGGCTGCTAAGTTTTATAATAATATATGAAGTTGTCTCTAAGTTTTTTCGCAAATTTTTAAAGAAAAGGGCAATTTTAATAATATGTATTTACTTTTCACAATAACAGAACTAAATTTATTTTAGCAACACGTTCCAAGACGAAAATCATTTGGAAACTAAGCTAATCGCTGAAATATTAGAATAACATAAGTTTTTCATGATGACTTGTTAACAATAACATGACAAAAACCTGTCAAAACGCAACTGGAAGATCTTAATTTAAACGCAAGTACTAAATCATAAACCTTTTTGGTGAATCTGAATGAGAGTTTAATCCAGTCAGGGTGACAGTGCCGCAATTCAAAAATGTAAAGCATAAAAAAGGACTTTAGGGACTAAATCTAAAAAAGGGGTTTTAACCTTCACTAAAAACCCTGTAATGCCTAATTACATAAAGACTCTTCGTGCACAGTTTCAAACCTTAAAGCAAATATCTCAAATCGCTTATAGTTGGTAAAAAGTCTAATAAAATTGTGTTTTAAGATTTCTGACGCCGTTTTAACCAATTTTATAATGATATATAGGTACATTAATATTATTGTGTGTGTTTAAAATTGCGCAGAGACGCCTGAACCGATTGACCCGAACCAGTTAGAACAAGGTGGCTGCTCCAGAAGCGGACAGAAACCGCATTGCCGAAAGCCTCGCGTCCGTCCTGAACATGGCAAACCCAGCGGATTGTAGACCGGGCATGTCCTCTTTGCCGCGACGGCCCGAGCGGCAGTACAGTACAGGGCGCAGTACCGTTAGAGATCCGCTGTCCGTCCACTGGTGGATTAGCCAAGTACAGTGGCTGGCCCGCCCACGGCTAGACGGGCTAGGTGCAGTAATGCGTGGTTAATACAAATTTATGCATTGGGCATTTTAGAAAGAATTTTGCAGCAAAATAGTCACTGGAAATTAACAAAAATAATTTGCACTTGCTGTTGTATCAATTCTGGACAAGACATTTTAAATATGAATTCAAAATTTTTGTCCCTAAACTTGGGTATGCCGGGCTAAAGTGCAATTATTTTTAGAAATTTTAACTAAGTTTTTTCTTTAAAAATGTTTCTAGAATAACCAATGTTAACCCTTTTAAATTATATACCTACATTTGAGTATACAGTCCTTTATAAAAACGTGCTGGAACATCTCTGCTCCCAATATTAAAATAGCTGTTTGCCTCCAGATGTTTTCCCTTTCCCTCCTAACCTCCAATCCTTTAAAGCCGGTGCCAACAGACTACATTTCTCTTCTCTTCAGACGCCCACGGTACCTTAGTACTTAGGCTTGAAGTCTATGTGGGCTGTCTCAGATAAAAAAATACTTCATTGGTCAATTCGGTTGACAAAAGAAGTTTAACCTATTGTTTAACTAGCAACGTCAAACATAACATTTTTTTTAAATCTATTCCATTCTACAAACCACGACAAAAGCTAGCGGAAAATGTCTTAAGTAACACCACAAATTTTTTCCATCAGTGTCAAAAGATGTAACAAATGTTTCCTTAATGATGGGCCTGTAACACTGGCCAAAATAAAACTACTTTTGTTACTTATTTTATAACAGTTTATTGTTATTTATATTTATACCCTATTTTTTATCACCAATAATTATCAAAAAATATCCTTTGCCTCTCTGATAATAGTTAAAATAAAATAACCAATTACATACAGGCCAACACGCAACAAACTAATTTGTCATTTTGCTCGATTTTTTAGGAAATATTTTACAATAAATTTTACATTACTCACATAATATTATTATATTGCTTACAACTAGGAAACCCTAAACCATACTCACAACCTGTGTAACACCCAATATAAAGTATAATATAAAAATTGAGTAGAGTGTACTAGAATGAATGGGCTGCTAGAGGGTTCTAGCAACGCATCAGTAGCTGTGTAAAAAATTATAGGTAAATTCCATACAATTGTTTGTGGTATCTGTTTCAGCTCAAAAGATTACCTACACGGTTAAGCAGCTGAGCATGAGAGAAAATGGGAAATTTTTGTGACATTATGTGAAAAATCCACATGCCATTGATTTCAAGACAAAACAATTCCAGCTCTCGTAAACTTTAAGCTGATTATAGTGTCACAAGTGGAAAAACCAATAATATTTCATAGATCAATATTTGGAAGTTCAATAAGTAAACTATAATCCTATTTTACTTAATCATGTTATTGTCCTCTACATTGGCAGGATGTAGCTTATTTATTGAATATGCATTAAAATTGCAACCATGAAACCCAAGTAGCACAGATTGCTTTTTAAAAACGCTAACAATATATATCCCGCCTTTTTATATAGCTTAATGCTGTATAAATTAGAGTTAAGAACAATATTTCAGCATTAATGAAGTATCTATACGTCCAAAATAGGCACAAATAATACAGCCTCGGTAAGATCTGTAACGGGGACATGAATACTTATGTAGCAATATGGAAACCTCTCCGCTTTGTTTTATCAGCTTTTATAAACCACGTTATAAAGCTTCTAAGAAGCTGCTGTATACCGTCTGTAAGTTAGCTTTTATAAAGTAAAGAGATTCTTTGTATACAGCTTGTAAACAGCTTCAATGTAGTAACTTTTTAGTTGTTTTAAAGCAGATATATATATCTGAGTTTAAAAAGGTATATAAAGATTTAAAAAGCAAGACATTTTTGTTACAAATGAAAATTACTGGGTTATAGTTTCAAATAATTATATTTATAAATACTTTTGGATCTATTACGGCTTTGTTATCGATGTGTTGTTGTCTTCAGCAAAGATTCAATAAAACACCGAAATTATATTGTTATGGCGAATATATAAAACCAAACGAAGATTTTTGGCTGACATATTAAGTACTTGCGTCCATGGAAAACCAAATCTGCCATACGAAGAATTTTTTTCTGTTTAAACACGCTTTTCTACTTCTAAATAATTAATGCGCCTTTAAAATTTCTGCAATTCGATATTTTTAAAAATAGATATAAAAAAATTGGTTAAATTTTTTTTTCATAAAATGGTTTTGAAATGAGACATTTGTGTGATTATAATGCCTCATAAGTAATATTTAGCAAAATTGTAATTTTTTAATAACAAAAAGTTTACAGTTCGAACTCTTAAACTGAAAACAATGGCCTGTCATATATTCTTTTCCAATTTACAATATGGTTCCCTAAAATAATTCAAGAAGGTTACCACAGAAGCAGTGAGAGATCCTTAAAAAAGCACTTCGGCTGTATAGAAGTGTTACTTACTTTATAAGAGATATTTTTCGAGCAAGCTCACTTATAAAGCGAGTATAACTTAGCAAAATAGTAAAGAAGTAAAGGCACTATAACTCGTGACTTCCGTTGCTGTGATATTGCTATATAAGTAGCTATTTAAAAGGAATTGCTTGCTTTTCATTGTGGTGTTATTGCTATATAAGCAAGTAACATAACCTATAAATATTGTGAAGAAAAGAAAATAAACGTGTGTAGTTTTTGGTTTAGATACATGAAAGTATCTGCTTCACAACTCACAAAGTAAGTATTTTTTTATATTATAGGGAATAAAATCCACAAAACAAGAGGGTTTTCTAAATTTAATTACCTACATATATTTATTGTTCTTTTTTAGAATGTTTAAAATAGTCCAGACAATTGAAAGGGGAGAAGCGCAACTGCAACGCGAACGGAAAGTTCTCTTCCTCCAGTTCGATGTCCCTATGGAGTGCCTCCTCAAAATCGGCGTTGACTATTACTTCTTCAGATATCTCATCGGTTTTGTTTATTGGAGTTTCTCTCGTAGAACTACTCTGTTCAGTTATTGATTTATTGCCAGTGGTTTGCGATTTTGACTTTTCGAAAATCTTTTGAAGTCTTAAATGAACTTTCCTTCTGAAATTCCCACTTCGCTTCACTTTTTTCCAATATGTATCCATATTGTAGGGTAACATGAGTTAACAAACAGCACAATAAACATACGCACATTAATTTTGTTCAAAATCTTATTGTATATCTAAGCGATTTTAGAGGTTAGGTAGCTCTGCTCTGTGTACGTCGTTTAACTATAAAATAGTTCTATTAAGGTAGAAGGTTCCAGCTACATAGCTCCAAAACAGAATTTTAGTTGTATAAATTCTTTATAAAACACGCCTGTTTTACAAGCATAAATCCTTTATAAATATACTGTATTAGGACTTGCGTAGTTGGAATTGGGCTTAAACAACTATATTGCTGAATAATGTTGCTTTAAAAGTATCTAAAACTCAACGTTATATAGCCACTATAGGGCAATAGCGAAGCTGTAAAACAGTTGTATGAATGTTATATAAAGACTTATAAGACTTTTATAAATGTGCATAATTTGTATCTGTATAAAGGATCTTACTTAACCTTTTATAAAGTAATAAAAGGATATTTTAGATGCTTTAATAAAGCAGACTCGTATTTAAGCGCTGAGAGCGTTTTATCAGCAATTTTATTTCACCGATTCGCTTTATAAGCAATTTAGTGTCGAACAAAGCTTTAATATAGCCAGTTAGCTTTATAAGTTGCCAGAATATATCGTCTATAAAGCTTTAAGCGTAATAAGAGGTTCTCATGTGTTACTTGGGAATATTACAATTCCTTTATAAAATCAAACAATTACTTGAAATAATTTATTAAAACGAGGCTTAATTATCAAGTCAGCAGAATCTAGGTTTCTGACCTAAAGTCAACGCTCCTGAAAAAGAGGGGAAAAACTGCTGACTGGGTAATAGGGCGATCGCGAAGACAAGAGTCGAAAAGGACACTAGTGCACGATCCTCAGTCCGATACTGAGATTATGATAGATTGTAGAAGAAATGATCTTCGAATCTTTAATGTAAGTAATAGAAAATTAAGTTGTCTTTCGAGAGTAATAACATAAATCTGCCTTCTGTTTATGTCATTGAATGTTCCTATTTTTTGTAAATAAACGATTTAAGTTTGTTTTTAAATCACGTTTAATTTCAATCTAGTTATGGTTCCGTTACCTCTACGCCCCTAGTTACACCCTTAAAATAGAGTGTGACATTACAAAAAATAGGAACATTCAATGACATAAACAGAAGGCAGATTTATGTTATTACTCTCGAAAGACAACTTAATTTTCTATTACTTACATTAAAGATTCGAAGACCATTTCTTCTACAATCTATTACAATCACAAACGTATCAGACGGAGGATCGGGCACTAGTGTCCTTTTCGACTCTTGTCTTCGCGATCGCCCTATTACCCTCTTCTTCCAATCATATCTAAGGTGTATGAAAAATTGATAACCAAGAGGATTGTACAATATTTTGAGAGCAGTGGTCTCTTTTCTGATGCTCAGTTTGGCTTTAGGCGGGGTAGAGGCACTGCTATGGCAATGTTGGACTTGCTATCTGGTATGGATAGCTATGAAAGTCTGGAATATAACTCAGATCTATTGTGTGACCGCAGTAAAGCGTTTGATTGTGTGTCACACGATCTACTGTTGGAAAAATTGAAATATTATAACTTTACCACTGGAGGTACTGCCCTAATAGCATCCTACCTTCGGGATCGCTATCAGATGGTTAGCTTAGACGGCAGGTTATCGTCGAAGCGGCTTGTGAGTGTGGGGGTGCCTCAATGATCAGTCCTGGGTCCTGTTTTGTTTTTAATCTTTATTAACGATTTACCCTTGGCTGACCACCTGGCAGGCTCATCCTTGAAATACGGACGATACCACGATCTCTTTGACTGTGGCAACTGAAGACAACATAAAGAGAAGATCGAGTGATGCTCAGGCGAATGCCGAAAGGTGGTTTAACGCAAATAAGCTGTCACTTAATAGAAACAAAACACAAAACATGATATTCTCACAGAGATATTGCAGATTTGGATAGTATAAAAAGCGTAAAGTTCCTTGAAATTTATTTAGACCCTAAGCTTCGATGGGATGCCCGGATTGACTATATCTCGGGTCGGCTCAGGAGCGGTGTCTTTGTTCTGCGGGGCCTATTGGGGTGTGTATCTCGGGAGACAATGAGAGCCGCGTATTTTGCGCTCTTAACCTCGGTGATGTCCTACGGCATAATTGCATGGGGGGGGGGGGGGGGGGTGCAGCGCAGTCCGCACGAGTCTTCGGACTGCAGCGTAGAGCCGTCAGAATTATTGGTGGACTGGGTTACAGGGACGAGTGCCGGAATGCTTTTGTTCAGTATGAAATATTAACACTACCATCAGTATTTATATTAGAGAACTTACTTTTTGTTAAAAAAAGGGAATGCCAGTTTAAAAAGCATAAAGACCTTCATAGTCACGACACCAGGCATAAGGACAACCTGGTAACTTGATACTCTAGACTGGGAAGGTGCCAAAATCGCCCCGAATTCCTGGGCCTAAAGCTTTATAATAAACTGCCCAGCGGTTTGAGAGCTCTTTCGATTTTAAATTTTAAAGATAGTCAAAGAAATATTGGCGAGGAATGCATTTTTCAGTGTTGCGGAGTTCTTTGAGTCTGAAGTTGTGTGATGATTTGATACTCTGTAGTGTTGTACTGTTTGTTCACATTTGTATTTTATAACAATTTATTTCTCTTGTTTTACTGTGTCTACTATAAAACTGTATTTTAAACCTTTAATAATTTATATAATATGCGTTTTGTATTACTGACGTCTGTAAATACTTTTGTATCTAACAGCAATAAACTATTTGTATTTGTATTTGTACCCAGTCAGCAGTTTTTCCCCTCTTTTTGAGGAGGGTTGACTTTAGGTCAGAAAGCTTGATTCTGCTGACTTGACAATTAAGCGTCGTTTTAATAAATTATTTCAAGTAGTTAATTGTTTGATTTTATAAAGGAACTGTAATATTTCATAGTTGCAATTTTAATGCATATTCAATAAATAAGCTACATCCTGCCAATGTAGAGTAAAATAGGATTATAGTTTACTTATTGAACTTCCAAATATTGATCTATGAAGTATTATTGGTTTTTTCACTTGTGACAATATGGAATACTCTCCAGCACTTTTTATCACTTCTGCTAAAACTGTTACAGGCAACACATTACATACTACATTGATAATAAAACGTTTTGTTAACAAAGAAAAATATTTAAATCAAAAAATTTTAAGGAATAAAATTCCAATTTTAATACTCTTGCATAATAGAATAAAAAATCCTTGCATTTAATTTTAAATATAAATATTGTTCATTATGATTATATATGTATTTCATATAATACATATGTTCCTCATTTGTACAATCTTCTTAGACCATAAATGCAGTGTAAATAATATGGTTTTAAATAAAGGAACAATTTCCTACATAAAGAAACTTAGGAGCTTAAATTATATAAATACACAGACACATTTATTTACATTTGTTTTGCCGCCAACAATACCTTACAGTCATTGCAAGCAAGGAGTAGGATGTATTAAATAGATACTTAATCATACATTGCCAAAAAGGGAAAAATTCAACCAGCAATACCAGTACATTTTCATTTAATAATGTCTCAACATAAATATTCGTTTTTTTTTTAACATTAACATTTGGAAACCCTGCATGACGTGTACAAGATGTGCGCCATGCATGTCATCTCCACCATATCACCATCCTTCTTTCTCCCATTCTTGTTCTTAGATGTTGGTGCGTAATTTGTGAATGAATAATCTGGTTACTTTGTAATCTAAGTTTAAGAGACTAGGTTTGTTCAGGTTTGAGGACTGTAACCTACCATTTGACTAACCATGAAGTCGTGTATAGAAATATTTATTTTTGTCTTTACATCTTTACAGTTTAATTTAACTCTCAACAATTTAGCAAAAAGATAAAAAAATAAATAAAAAATGTATAGATTTTTATTCAAGGCAGTAAGAAAAGTATAGATTTTGGAATTATCTTGAAAATTTTGGCAGACCTGATAGAAAAAATTGAGGAAAAAATGTTTCTGGAGTCACAGAGATACATAAAAAATGCTACTATAGGTACTATAAGATAAAACATAACTTTAAATGCGTGTTGGTCCTAATAATTCATTGAATCAATCACCCAGAATTGTTATTCACTATAAATCTTAAATCTATAGTTTCTTTACTTAAGTATAAGTTAAAAATTAAAATAACCTTACCCCTAAAATTATGTTGACCAGATATGAAAATAGTTACTCTGCCAAAAAGGTAAGTATTGCTGCAGTGGCTGGCAGATTATTTTAATCAGTGGCATATTGTTACTCAATGCAACCAAAAAGGAACTGATTTTGTCCTCACTGTATTTTTCATAGAATGGTGAACGAATCAAGTATAATAACAGAAGCACAGTCCTTTTTGACAGTTGAAGCTTTTGGTTTTTCGAAAAGGTTAAAGGTTTTGTTTGTGTGGATTTATAAAGCTGCAAACTAAACACCAAACGTTTTAAACATAGCTTGGTCAAAAATGTCAAAAAAAAAACATTAAGTCAGCTGAAAATGTAGAAAGGTACTAATTTATTATAACCGTTTTATTAGAAACTAGCTTCCGCCCAAGGAATAACAATTTTACTCCACTACAAACTGAACCCCCATTTCACCCCCTTAGAAGTTGATTTATTAAAAACTTGTAAAACACATGTTTAAACATTTATTTTTGAAAGTATTCCTACAAAGCTTCAGGACCATCTAATATTTTTTCTCCATATAAAATTTTAACCCCTGTTTCACCCTCTTAGGGGTTGAATTTTGAAAAACCCTTCCTCAGTAGATGCCTACGTTATATAAGAAATCTCTGTGCAAAATTTCAAGTTTCTAGGCCCAGAGGTATGGTCTGTGCATTGATATGTCAGTCTGTCAGTCAGTTCCTTCTTTTATATACTATAGAGTATAGATTTATCAATATAATGTATGTATATTGTATATTATGCTGTTAGGATCAGGTTTCTTATTTTATTATAGGTTCATACAAAAATTTTGTTACTTCTTAAATGCTAATGTTCTTTATGGGTATACCGAGGGGTATACCTACTAAATCTTAAAAATGTTATCTGTGTAAATAAGCTATCAAAAAATTGAAGTATTGAGTACAAAGTACAATAATTTAGTACCTTGCTAACATAAGTATATTTATACTATACCATTAATATTAAATTCTTATAAAATATAAAATTTTCTCACCTAGTTAAATCCATAGCTAATGAAACAATCCAAGGTTTCCATGTTCGTGTTCCAAATATACTCATGGAAATTAAATGAACAATTGGTTTACTAACATATATAGTTTCAGCTATTAATTGCCTTTTCCTCAAATACTGTTCATCTAGCTGACTATTCTCTGTATTTGGAACAGAAACATCTGTTCCTATTTGTATGGGTTTCCAATTCCTTAAATTTAAAGGTGGGGAAGACTCTACTTTTCTAATAGTCCTGCCTGACCTTTTAAGAGTAAATGCAACAGAATTACTGTTATCTGAAGTAAAATCTTTTAAATCTTTATGGTTTGAGTTTCCATCTTTACTGAATTTTTTTCTTTCTAATGGTGGTACAGGAGGATTTTCAATTATACTTTCTTTATGTTTGTAAATAAGCAACAATCTTGCGATACACCTAAAAATTATTATTAGGTCAGTAATATTTGGAATAAGCTGAAAAACAGTGTTAATTTTACATACTTGAATACCTGTATCACCACAATAATAAACCATTTGCCAGTATTTCCCCACACTTTTTTTATAGACAATTCACAAAATACTTCTGAATATTCTATAACAGTCAGCCAAACTTTTATTTTTTCTGCAGTGGTGGCAACCTTTATGTCAATGCTTTTCTTGATAATGCCATCATTAAACAAAACTAGTAAATTTGAAAGGGAATACACTAGTTCAGAAACAATATGTGAATTATGTATTCGACCTAAAATGATGACAAAAAATTAATAACTTGTAAACTAAGGCCCAGTTTACTGGACCGGGCCCAGACATTTTTTTTTAACACAATATAGTCCTACTCATAAACTTTTCTGTAAGTAAGTACCTGGGGTTTTATATTATGCAATTCATATTCTTTATAAGTGAAATCCAAAATGATATTAAAATTCACGTTCTGGCATGATATGCCAAAATAGTCATCCAACACAATTAAGAAATACATTTACCTGCAATAAAAAGTGATATCCATTTAGCAGTAGTCTCATAATCACCAACAATTCGTGGATTCTTAATAATCCAAGCTTTGTATGAATTCAATAATTCCGGTAGTGAAAGTAATAAAGAGCTCATTTTTTTAAATTTTAACTGATTTGTAAATCAAATAACGCGTGCAACATAAGAATTCTACTAAAAACCAAAGGCGAAATTACTTTACGAGAGATAAAAATTAAAAACTTAAAAAACAATTTTCAATTTGTAAACAGCAATCAGCTGTTGGTGACAAAGGTCCAGGCAGTGTCAATAAAGAAGTAGAGCGCGTTCCCCAAAGTACTCGTTAGATCATTTAAGCGTTCCGATCGCACTGCGCTTATCTTGATTCAAATTCAAACTTTACTAACAGCGAATTCTGCTGGCCTCTGTTCATCGTCCAGGCCATGGATTTATTAAGAATGGATACGGGATGATTTAACATCCTTTGAAGCCACAACAAACCATTCTAAGCGACACTGTAAACACAATTTGTAAACATTGGCCAAATCTTATTTTACCTTGTATTTTTGTACAAAAATACGTTAGAAGCATCACAAGATTTACTAAAAGTAATAAAGGGACTAAAATATTTTATTTGTTTGCTAAATAATCTTTTCTAGTTCATTATAGACAAAGACGTACGTGTAACCGAGTGTTCAGACGTATTTCCGAAGCAACTAGCAGAGACAGGAACACTTCTGAGCTCCAACACTCCAATGCTATTTTATCTCTTTCTATACCATTCTTGATACAATTACGTTTTCCTTAAAGTTCGTAAACTAGACCTCGAGGGTAAATGTTTTCATAAAAAACAACAAATAAACAGGCTTCACGTTCGATACGCTCACAGTATACGGAACACCGAATCCTTTCTAATTCATCCATGGTCCAGGCCTAAGATAAGGAATGTCTTAAGCTAAGTTCTGACAGACGCGGACTGCGGAATCCGGAGAAATGTCAAGTGGCAATTTCGGATTATTTTACAGTATACGTTCTGACAGATGCGAAATTTCGCAATTTTCGACGTTTGGTAAATGTCAAAAATTGATAAATTCTCAATTCTCATTTGCTTTTGTTATTGTTGATTGTTGTTAAAAAGTAGGTTGCAATGCAAAGAAACAAGACAATTTTATTAATTGCGTTATATTTTTATCTTCGTCATCGGGGCACTGTAAAAATTCATAAACACTGAATGTTAAAAGCATCTATCATGATTTTACAAAAAAAGATTTTAAGAATTAGAAACTGTGAAGGAATTTTATGCATAAAAGGACCATTCATATATAGTCCTGTCGGAAAGGAATTACTTACTGGTAATTTTAAATAGATGGTCACTTCCGTCGATGGGCACGTCCAAAGCCACTCTTTCATCATTTATTAAAAACTCAATCTGCAAAAATTCAGTCATTTTTAAAAATTTGTGTTGATTTTTAGCACATACACTTTAATTCCAACGAAAGTTGCTTGTTTTAGATTAGATCCAAAATATAACCTCGAAAAAGGTCGATAACAGAGAAAAATATATGTTTTGTCTTTCTCTACGAGGAAAAATCCGTAAAAAAAGTTAAAAATATTCCAACTTTTATCTGTCATCGCAAAAAGTTAAAAATTTCCGCAATTTTTTCCCGCAATGAAATCTTGCTTCAAATATGACCAATCAGGAGAGATTCGCAAAAAAATATCCGCATTCCGCGTCTGTCAGAACTAGGCTTAAGACAGAAAAGATACTTAAGTTTCGAATCGAATGCGGTTACGGGTCTGGCAGCCCAGCAGCGAAAATCAGCTTTCGCACCCCAGTCGGTTCTTAAGCGGCTGACCTTTCTTCATGTTGGAGAATGAAATGAGCATGCGCGATAGTAATTTCCGACTTTACAGGACGGTGCGACTCGATAACAACGAATCGCCATTTTTTGGAAGCGTATAGACGTGGTTAGTGCTTTTTGTCTACTGTTCAGTTGTTCGCTTATATATTTTTTGGAATGTGTATTGTGGCATTTTCAGTGACGATCTCGTTTTTTATGGTTCCTTGTTTTGTATGTAAATAATATGTTTTTAAATAATTTTGTCCACTACTTTATAATTACTATTATAGTTTAATATTTTGCTGACTTATATTCTGCCATATTTTACTACTTTACTAACTAGAAAAGTTATATAAACTAGTTTAAAGTGATGAGATAAATTTACTATTTATACTTATCTCTTCCAACAAAAATGAGCTAGGTTTGTTAATATGCAAATAAATACTGGGCGCAGAGATGTTCAGCACGTTTTTATAAAGAACAAAATGAACTGTGTATTCAAATGTAGGTATATAGTATATAATTTAAGAGGGTTAACATTGGTTATTCTAGAAACATTTTTACAGAAAAAAATAAGTTAAAATTTCCAAAAATAATAGCATTTTAGCCCGGCATACCCCAATTTAGGGACACAAATTTTAAATTCATATTTAAAATGTCTTGTCTAGAATTGATATCACAGCAGTGCAAATTGTTTTTGTTAATTCCGAGTGACTATTTTGCTGTAAAAGTCTTTCTAAAATGCCCAATGCGGGCCATCTTAAATTTTTATTAAAACCACGCATTACTGCACCTAGCCCGTCTACCCGTGAGAGCGGGCAGCATTTTTCTAAACGCCACACGTGATTGCGAATCGGGTCATGCTGAGCGTCGGGTTCTAAACGCCACTTGCAATCGCAAAATACCCCGCGCACACGTTGTCGCAAATAACCTCCAGCCTAGCTATAAAATGAAAATAAAAAAATCCTGGGGTTTGCTCAGAATTCTTTTCTGTGTTTTTTGTTATATTATTAAAAACAAAAACTGATCAACTAATACTGAGCAAACCCGAGAGTTTATTTTATTTTATAACTAGACTGGAGTTTATTAGCGACAGGATACCGTTTTTGTCTCGTTACTCTCGCATGCGCTCGGCGATACTTGGTTTATGATATTCACCCATGCTTGAGATTTTGAGTAGTACATGAGATTACCAATAATTAAAAAGAGATTGCACCGGAACAAGTGCTAAACTCGTTGCCGATACACCTTCTAGAGCCGATCTAATTTTTTAGACAAAAATTTTTAAAAAAAGTCCGCCCGAGCATGGTCTCGAACTCACGACCGCTCGGTTCATAAGCGGATATTCTAACCTCTGGACTACGTTACTTATGCAAGAAAACCGAGAGCAACGAGAACACAAAGACATCCTATTTGCAATAACGTGTGCTGTTTAGGCAGGGTGTTTTGCGATCACAAGTGGCGTTTAGAACGCGACGCTCGGCATGACCCGATTCGCGATCACGTGTGGCGTTTAGAAAAATGCGAGCGGGCCAGCCACTATACTTGGCTAATCCACCAGTGGACAGACAGCGGATCTCCAACGGTACTGCGCCCTGTATTGTAATGCCACTCATGGCCCATGCGCGGCATTACAGTCCATGGGTCGCTGCGGCAAAGAGGACATGCCCGGTCTACAATCCGCTGGGTTTGCCGTGTTTCGTGCCGGACGCGGCTTTCGGCAATGCAGTTTCTGTCCGCTTGTGAAGCAGTCATCTTGTGTTTACTGGGTTACAATCAATTTTTTGTTTTACATGTGCAAGTTTGTTATATTTATTTCTTAAGAAATCTCACTAATAAAAAATAAACTTGTTAGCATAGGATCACCGAGTCAATAATTAAAGTTATATAATATGTATAAGACTGCCCTGACCTGTCGAGTAGGGTACCTACCATAGAGAAAATATATAGGTACCTACTGATGATTTGATTTTGTGTAAGACCGCCCTGTCGAGTAGAGGACTGATGATTTGATTTTGTGTCTATATAACGTGATTCATATTACCTGTAGTTCACGGTGGATCAACGAGATAAAATTACTCGATGCGATGGATCAACGGGATCTGGCGAAAATATCCTATAAATGTGATGTGTCCATATTAAATGACACACATGACATGCTCTTCCAAGGCATCAAAATTAACCCAATACCAAACTTTGGTTTTTAACTAGCTACTGAAGTTCCGCCCATTCGCAGGCCATTAAATAACACCGATTCGCATTTTCGCAGAAGTTTGAACACAGCGATTGATGACAGATGACAGCCAGTCTGGGTGACAGGTGACAGTGTGGTGACAGGTGAATGTTCGACGTGTTGTTGGATTTGAAATGTTTTTTTTAATGGGATGTAAATTATAATTTCAAATATTGCAATCTTTAGACGTGGGTCTTAAGCTGTTCAAATTTGTCCAAAATGTCTTCATCGGCTATTTATATTTTGGACATAAAGGGCAAAGTTTTAATATCAAGAAACTATAGGGGAGACATCGATTTGAGTGTTATAGAAAAATTTATGCCCCTTTTAATGGAAAAAGAGGAAGAAGGGCTACTAACTCCTATTTTGCAGACTAATGAGTGTACATTTGCATATATTAAAACTAACAATTTGTATATTGTAAGTACTACAAAAAAGAATGCCAACATTGCATTGGTTTTTGTATTTTTACATAAAATTGTCCAGGTATTTACAGAGTATTTTAAGGAACTTGAGGAAGAAAGCATTAGAGACAATTTTGTAGTAATTTATGAGCTATTAGATGAACTAATTGATTTTGGGTATCCCCAAACAACTGACAGTAAAATTTTACAAGAATATATTACACAAGAGGGACATAAATTAGAAATTCAACCTCGTATTCCGGTAGCAGTTACTAATGCTGTGTCTTGGCGTTCTGAGGGTATAAAATACCGGAAAAATGAAGTATTTTTGGATGTCATCGAGTCAGTTAATCTTCTTGCTAATGCCAATGGTAATGTGTTAAGAAGTGAAATTGTAGGAGCAATAAAAATGAGAGTGTATTTATCTGGAATGCCAGAGTTGCGACTAGGTCTTAATGATAAAGTCCTGTTTGAAAGTACTGGTCGGGGTAAGTCCAAGTCTGTTGAGCTTGAAGATGTCAAATTTCATCAGTGTGTTAGACTATCACGATTTGAAATTGATAGAACCATATCATTCATTCCCCCTGATGGAGAGTTTGAACTTATGTCTTATCGATTAAACACTCATGTTAAACCATTAATTTGGATTGAGTCAGTGATAGAGCGACATGCTCATAGTCGGGTTGAATATATGATTAAAGCAAAATCACAGTTTAAAAGAAGATCCACAGCAAATAATGTTGAAATAGTTATTCCAGTACCACCAGATGCTGATTCACCTAAATTTAAAACTACTATTGGTAGTGTTAAATATGCACCTGAACAAAATGCTATTACATGGACTATTAAATCTTTTCCAGGAGGTAAGTAATAATTATGTTCTAAATCCTCATATTTGAGTAATTTCATTTACAAGATGTTTTATAGTTTTAAAAGACAAAATTTATTGAAAAAATTTAAAATGCACCAAATTGTTAATTTTTGTACAAGTAATATAGGTACCTAAGTACCTACCTAATAAAAAAAAACAAAGAGTTATTAAATCATACATGTCCAAAAATAGAATGTTAAAATAAATCCAGTTATATATCAAAAGTACCACTTTATTTATGCCATACTGCTTAATTTTATTTTGGTCTTATGGTATATTAAAAATGTAAAATGTATGGCACTAAAAAATAAATGATAAGGAAATTGCGAGGGAAATTGTGACAAAATCCAGTCTTTAAGAATTTAGACTTTCTAGAGTAATACTGATAATTGTAGTATTTTTCTTAAATGTGTCATTTGTTTTATTTAAAATATCTGTACTTTTTGGCCACTGTAATAAAACTAAATAAATAAATAATTCGTGTAGAAACATATAATATCATTTTGCCCATACGTCCCTGTCCACTGTCCAGGCAAGTATTGTATGTGCCATTTATGCAATATTCCAGGAGATGCAAAAAACTAAATTTTCATATATTTTTCTACACAGTCACTGTAAGTTTTGGTAATTATTGATATTACTGTAAACAGCGAATTTTTTCATGAAATTTTGCACAGACCCTAATTTTGGGTCGTAGAACACGAATCCGAAGTCAGCTTTTGGCGGTCTCGTATGGTTTTTCCAAAAAAAAATTGTTTTTGGAAAACTTTTAGGTTAACTTTTAGGTTACCTTTTTGTTATAGATTCCTTTAAGTTTCGACACTTTCACTTCAACATATCTGTAAACTTATAATTTTTATTAGTTTTCGTCACACAAAACACCACATTTAGGCAAAAATAGCTAAGAAAATTGCTGTTTTCTATAGGAAATTCCATTTTAACGCTCTAGACGTCATTATTTTGCCAGCTGTCAATTTTCCGGCGTTGCCACGTTTACAAAATATTTTTCTCGCAAATTTTAACAATTTCCGGCCATAAATAAATCCAAAAAAAGAGATGGCAATATGAGAGTAAAATAAGACAGATAGCATTTTATTTTCCCTAAAAGGGCAAAAAGATGACCCCAACCAACACCCTGGGGCACCGATCCCTCTTCGCCTGCGAGGAAAGAGACTGGTCAGGGCCCCTAACCAGGTGCTAACCCTGCTCCGACCTTAGGGTGCCCTCCGATCCACCGTTATACCACCGTTATATCGAAAATATTAGATCTGTCACCTAATTCACCGACTTAGAAAAGTTTTTGATACGAACGGTGGATCGGAGGGCACCCTAAGGTCGGAACAGGGTTAGCACCTGGTTAGGGGCCCTGACCAGTCTCTTTCCTCGCAGGCGAAGAGGGATCGGTGCCCCAGGGTGTTGGTTGGGGTCATCTTTTTGCCCTTTTGGTTAAATTTGGTTCATTTTCGCATTTTCCCGCCAACTTTTTATTATTCCTAATTTACAACTTTGTCTTGAAAAATAAGTAAACCTGGCAACGCCGGACATTTGACAGCTGGGAACGTAATACCAAATACAATGGAATTTTATATAGGAAAAAGCAATTTTCTTAACTATTTTTGGCTAAATGTGGTGTTTTGTGTGACGAAATAAAATAAAAATTATAAGTTTACAGATATGTTTAAGTGAAAGTGTCGAAACTTAAAGGAATCTATAAAAAAAGGTAACCTAAAAGTTAAAAAAATTTTTTGCGGAAAAACCATTCGAGACCGCCAAAAACTGACTTCGGATTCGTGTTCTACGACCCAAAATTAGGGTCTGTGCAAAATTTCATGAAAAAATTCGCTGTTTACAGTAATATCAATAATTACCTAAGTTTTATGCATTTTTATAAACCTGAAGCTAGCGGCCAGTGGCTGGCTGACAAAACCTTTGATTCAGAGTCTACCTACCCGGTATTGGAAATCAAATAATGAAATACATACCATAAGCCGATCATGCCCTTTAATGGCAAAATTTTTACCTACCCTTGGTGAGGAGGTTTGAGATTTTCAAAATTACCAAAATTACTAGAAAGATCAAAAAACTAAGTAGCGACTACAGGGCTCACCCAAAAAATTCTAAATTTAAAGTTCTTAAAAATAGAAGCATATTTGAGTTCACGTTTAAACTTGGTGGAGAGATTTAAAATAAGGCAATAAATAACATACACAAAGGATTCGACAAAAATCGGAGGCTACGGGGTCGTTTCAAAAGTTCGAAATTTTCGTGATTTTACTAAATATAGCCACATATTTTAGTTCACATTTATACTTGGTGGAGAGATTCAAAATAAGGCAGAAAATATGTCAATCAAGCTGGCAAACCTCAACGCCTTTTGAAATTTTTTCTTAATTTTATTCCTCTAATGGCAAAACGGAAAAGCGCTGTTTTTTTTTCTAACAGTTTATTTTTTCTGAGTCTCTGTACATATTTCAGGGGCAATTAATTGTCCAAAAATTCCAATATAAAAATATTTAGGAAAATAATTTTGTTTTGTGGCTTTTCAACCTGACTCTGCTAGCTTGAAGACAAAAAATGAACAGCAAAACAATTAAAAATAGGGTTATAAATTAGCGATAAATTCGTCTTAAAACTTGGCAGATACTCACAGATTATAAAATTATTATTATATCGCGATTTTAGGTAATAGTATTGGATTTCTCTAACGACAAAACTGAAAAACGCTGGATTTTTTCTAAACATCTGTACATATTTCAGGGGCAATTAAATAATTGGCCAAAAATTCCAGTTTAAAAATAATTTGGAAAATAATTTTGTTTTGTGGTTTTCCGCGTCGCTCTTCTAGCTTGAAGCCACAAGTTTAAAAAAAAAACGAAGAGCAAAAAAATTAAAAATGTAATAAATCAGCAATAAAATAGCCAAAAATTATGACATAAGAAAAAAATTGAAAAGGCGTTGTGGCTCTAGTTGGGTTGACATAAAAAGATAATATATAAAGGATTTGACAAAAATCAGAGGCTACGGGGTCGTTTGTAAGGTTCGAAATTTTCGTGATTTTACTAAAGCAGCATATTTTAGTTCACGTTTATACTTGGTGGAGAGATTTAAAATAAGGCAAAAAATAATATATATAAAGGATATAGCTCACGTTTATACTTGGTGAATAGACTTAAAGAAAGACAAAAGTTCAAAATTTTTTAAAATGAATCCGTAGCCTCTGATTTTTGTCAAATCCTTTATGTATGTTATGTTTTGCTTTATTTTACATCTTCCCACCAAGTATAAACGTGAACTAAAATATGCTTGTATTTTTAAGTCACTATATATAATATAGCCGCTACTTTTTGATTTTTCTAGTAATTTTGTAATTTAGAAAATCTCAAACCTCCTCCAAGTGCAGATAAAAATTTTGCCATTTAAAGGGCATAATCGGCTTATGGTATGTATTTATTTATTTGATTTCCAATACTTACCGGGTAGGTACACTTCGCATCAAAGGTTTCGTCAGCCAGCCGCTGGCCGCTTGCTTTAGGTTCATTTCATTTTTATGTTGAAGATTTGATATTTGTAGGTTTCACAAGGAGTTGTTTAGGCCGAGGCCGAGGTAGATTTTTTGTGTGTGACTAATCTAAAGGTTGCCCAGATTTCCTAAAGTTTTCGTGAAGATATTATATTCCCGGGAGCCAAGTTTCCAAATCCTGGTGCGTTAGAGTTTCTGCAGCTTCACCACAGTACCGGCACCTTTCGGCCTCTGTTTTGCTCATTTTCTTAATAAGATGATACCTAAAGGGGCAGTGTCCACTAAGAAGACATGTAATAAATCTTAAGTTGTTTCTATTTCAAGAAGCTCCTAGGCTTTTTGAAGCGAAAGGTTAATGAACTCCTTTGCTTGCTTTGCGCTGAAGTGTTTCGCCAGTAGGATTCTGGTTTGTTTTTTTCCCATTTGTGGTACCTCTAAAATGTGACTTTTTGTTGCTCTAAAGAAAGGTTTAGGGCTGTAAAGCAGAGCCTTGGCATCTTCTTTCCGGGGATGTCAGCTGTCATTGCCTATTATACCCTCGTGCCCTGGCACCCACATCAACGTGACCTTGTTATTGCTCACTTGTTGGTTTAGGGATTGTTTACAGTCCCATACTAACATAGATGTGATGGACACTGATTTCAGTGCTTTCAATGCTGCTTGACTGTCCGACATATATACATATACAGGGTGTTTGGTAACGAAAGGGCATACCTTAGCAGTGGCTTTCCCTGGTTCAGATTGATTTAACCTAACTTAGTACAAAAGTTGATAATAAGAGAGATACGGTGTTAAAGTTAAAATTTTATTTTACATTGTTATCAATATATTTTAAAATCAATTGTGACCATATTGCACTTGAACAATTTTCATCCATGCCACATTACACTCCACCAAGAGCTATGTGGGCAATACTTTGGAAATTGCGTTACATATTGCAATTTGAATTACAAGACAGATGCAAAGAAATAACAGGTTTCCAATAGATGTTACTTTTTCTGACGAAGCTACTTTCCATAATTGTGGGTAGGCAGGATTTTAAGTTATCCTTTATTAGTAGAATTTTTTTTGTTTGGTTATTTTCTTTAGGTAAATAGACAAAACGCCAACTGCCCTATTTTCGTCCGTTTTTAGTTCGCTTTCGAACAATCCGAACTCGTGGTTTCATCTTCAGACTGCCAGTAGAACGACTTCTGGTTTCCAGCCTTTTAAATGCCATGTGAGATTACGGGTTATTAGGAAACTTCTCCGCCCACACTAGTGTAGCTTCTCTGTAGTTTTTTCTGCACTCCCCCAAAATTAACAACATATCGGCTTGCACATTAAAATTCGCTTCCGTGTTTAATTGAGCAACAAACTGAGAAATAATCGTTAAACGTCCAAATTCTTAACTGACTTAAAAATAACGTATTTTCATGGAAACGAATAATAATTCTGAAATAAGTGAACTAAGTGTCAAAAATACGTCCACCCATCTCCCGATTAACTCGCCAAAATCTTATGAAAATATTTTAAACTGTTTTCGAGATATCGCCTTGTAATACTTTTAAAAAACTCCCCCCTGTAGCTGTGGCGCCCTTGGAGGCCCCTTCTTGGGAATTCCTGAGCACACAAAATTATTGCACACAAATTCTGTTTGAAAAATGGTGCGACTGTTGCCGAGAGATTTGGAGTCTGAATTTTGACCCATATATCTCCAGTCCGACTTTTTTCCCATCTGTGTATCATACAGAAGAGTTTCTTCATTTTATGTTAGGTGAAGCACTATTATCTAGTTCCAACTTCGATTATGTAATATTTTTCGATGTTAGCGAAAATCAAGTTTGCGATGTTTTTTTAAAATTGTAGGATGTGCAATGACTCCTGTAGGCTTAGATATGACAAGAAACATAGGTGACAGCTTTGTAGAGTGTTTTAATTCAACACTAAGGCGGATATGATAATTAAAATTATAGAAGCGCCCTGTTCAGTTTTGTTAAAATGTCATAAGCTCCAAGCTTACGACATTTTATAAAGTTTAAAATTTTATTTTTATTTTTTTTAAATGACATTTGGAGCTTATGATGTTTTACTTAATGGATGTGTCTCCCAGAAGTGGTACCAACGATACTAAAAACCCATTTTGATGAAAATGGCGCTTATAATACTGTTCTTGGACAGGGACGACATAATGGAATGTTAATGCACACCTATTTAACAGGTCAAATCATAATTTTTGCCTAACTAAATTGCTCCATTTGTATTTTTTATAATAATTATAAAAATAACAACACAAACAAATAACAAAATTATGATTTTCTTAGGCATAGAATAATTTTATTAGACTCACGCCCGGTTACACAGACAATGTAATCATGAATTAAACTATTGGACACTTGTAATCTGACAGCACTCATGTTAATGTCATTGCCAAAGATGACTCTAAACGTCAATTAAATTTACTACTTGATTAAAAGTTTTGTGCAACCGGCTGTAAGTGAAGTTATAAATGTTAATACTTGGATTTCTTTAGGTAAAGAATACCTAATGCGAGCTCACTTTGGTTTACCAAGCGTTGAATGTGAAGATACAGAAGGAAAACCACCAATACAAGTTAAATTTGAAATTCCATATTTCACAACATCTGGAATTCAAGTACGCTACTTAAAAATTATAGAAAAAAGTGGTTATCAAGCACTGCCCTGGGTGAGATATATTACACAGAATGGAGATTACCAACTTCGCACCAACTAACTGGTTTCATTAGGTTTCAAGTTATTTGTTTTACAATATAATTATTATTTTTATTATTATAAAATGCTATATATTTTCTAAAAGTAGCTAGATACATATTTTATAGTATTTCTTTAAAGTATTAATTTTTAAAAATAAAAATGTTTATAATGTGACTGTTGCATTCTTGTTTTAAGTATATAAAGTTTTTTTAATACCTCTAGTTAGCTTTTTTATGTGTATACCAGTGGCGGTTGGTGAAATTTTCAAAGTTGTTTGTCTCTGTTCATACATACAGGACCCGTGCCAAACTTAGGGGTTTTAATAGTGAGCCCACTGGGAATGTGTTGGTAAAGAAAAAAAAAACATTTTGTAATTTGCGAAAAAAAGTTAAATTTTTGGTGCGGCCGACCCAAGAAAAAAATGAACACCGTCTAGGTATGTGATTTCTTTTTTTCTAAACAAATTTTACATCATTTTGTCGACAGGTTTTAAATTTGAGAGAAAAAAATGTGTTAGTAGAAAGTTATAGTCATTTGAATTTTTTGAAGCCTAAAATATAATTTTACAAAAATTCAAATGACTATAACTTTCTCCTAACACATGTTTTTCTCTCAAAATTTAAAACCTGTCGACAAAATGATGTAAAATTTGTTTAGAAAAAAAAGAAAGCAGAGAGACGTGTTCATTTTTTTCTTGGGTGGGCCGCACCAAAAATTTAACTTTTTTTTCAAATTACAAAATGTTTTTTTCTTTATTACCAAACCATTCCCAGTGGGCTCACTATTAAAACCCCTAAATTTGGTACGGGTCCTGTAAGTATGAACAGAGATACACAACTTTGAAATTTCACCAACCGCCACTGGTGTATACACGTAAGTAGGTAACTATTTTACTTTATAAATCATATTTAATTTACAATTTATTCCAAAGAAAAAAAATAAAGGTATATTTACGGAAATCTGAAAACTTACAACTCAGGACCTCAACTACCGCCGAAGCAGTGCCCCCGGGTCCGCACTGAGAGGAAGCTTCAAAAAGGCACGTGGTAAAAATATCTCTTTGAGGCAAGGGCAATAACTATTAGATTAGTCACACAAGAGATGACAGAACAACAGCAGTGGCGTGCAGTGACGTTGGAAGCAGGGTAGGCAAAAACTATAAAATAAAATAGTCAAATTTTATTACTTACCTGCTTCTCAAAAAATCACATTTTATTTGTGTCTCATCTTTTAACTTTTCGCTTACGAAATGTCATTTTAGATTTCGAATTAAACAAATTATTTTTTATAAATTAGTTCAATACGACGGTGTTTCTTTAAAAATGCATTTAAAACATCAGTACGTGTAAAAAGAGTAATATATCTTGTCTATGAGTATAACCGGCTCGGCCGGCCGTCGCTTCGTCCCGTAAATGTTCGGAGCACGGCGAGCTGCGCTACGACATTTGCCAATCGCTCTATCTTGTTTTAACAAACAGCGCGACATCCGTCCCTTTAAATTCATAGTTTAATAGGCTATACATAGGTGCTGCCTTCAAATGCCGCTATACCGTCCATATATATATTTTGTCCACCTTCATCGCGCTCTTATGGGCCACCTACAAGGGAAATATTGTGCTGATTTCGGTCGGTTAAAATAGATATTTCAAATAATAATACTTTTATTGTGTGAAATTTCACAAAAGGACAAAATACACTCATGGGCTATTAAAAATTTTGCTCTAAAAATACAGTGTGTTAAAAAAATAGCAAGCAAAACTAACTATAAAGTATAAATACACTAAGGTGACTGTAAACCAAATTAGATATTTAAAGAAAAAAATTACTGAAAAAGCCCTAAATCGATTCCCCTGGCGAAAAGAGAAAAAGTATCATCCGACATTGCACAACTTATTTTATTTTTGAGGTTAACGCGCGGATTCAGGATATTTACCAAGAAGGCTGTTGGCTATGAGTGATGTAAGATACGAGAAGCTGGACCTAAAAGAGCTGGTGCGATACGTATGCATCTCAAATCTACTCGGTATGTCTCTCAGGTCCCTATGATGAATACACCCTCTTGGAGTTAATTTGTTGTACAGATATTTAGGTGACGTATTAGCGAGAATTTGCTTAATAAAACATACAAAGTGGATAAATCTACATTCTATGAGCTTTAACATATTTAGATCAAGGATGAAAGGAGTGATATGTGAGAAGCGTGGAACATCCACGTAATCCACGATAAAACGGACAGCATGGTTTTGCATTTTTAGAAGGCGATTCTTATTCGACTTCTTATATTTCCACCCGCCCCTTTACCCCCGCCCCCCACCCCCGGCGTTAATTTTTATAACATCTGTTACACAAAATTAATTTTCCTGACCTCAATAACTCTGAACATGTCACATTAGTTAACATTGTTGGAGAAACTGCCCCCCCCCCCCCCCCCCCCCGTTAATTGTCTTAACATCTATTACACAAAATTATGTTTTTGACCTTAATCACCCCGAATATGACATTTTTTGGAAAAATTGTCAAGCGCTCCTAATCCGCCCCCCAATCTATTTTATTTTTTCCTACGCGCATTTGAAGAGATATTTAAAAATAAATTGCACTTTGTTATGGTTATGATCACTTTTTATCCTCTTCAAGATGAAATAAATAGTTTTTTAATCTGACGTTTCGGATTTCTGGGACCATCATTACATTATTTGTATTTTTTTAAATACCTACGGATCTGTTCTTTTTATTTCATTTTTCGAAGGTTCTTTGCCTCCTGAAAAGAATGATGTTTTATACTTAGATACCTCTAACATAAATATCAAGGCACTTTCCATCGGAGGTGTGATAGAATGGCCAACGCGATCTCCTGATGTAACTCCTGCTGATTGTTTCTGTGGGGAGCATTAAAGGACATAGTTAAGGTTCGGATTAACAATTCAGAACATTTAGGAGAAAGAATAATAAATGCATTTCACATTTCATACAATTAGAGGCAGATCAATAAAGGGCTGTTCAAAAAGCGGGTGGAAATGCTGAAAAATGTATTCTGGCCAATGGTAATTTATTTGAGCATTTATAATCTTGTTACAAAAATTTGTTTTTGATATTTGGTTTATTGTGTTGTTTTTAAGTAATTAAATTAGTAAAGATAATGTTATTTAGTACTGTTTCTTTTTTTATTATAAGTAATAGCTTCAGAATTTATAAGAAACTGGGGGAAATGTGACAAACAACTATTATTTTAATGACCTTCTTTGCCCATGACTTCAGTGACAACAGTGAAACAAATTTATAATTCTAAATATTTTCGAAGCCGAATAGTATGTATTTAGATAACATTATTATTATTTAGTCTATGATAACATGAAAAGTTTAATAATTAAAAAAACAAAGTTAATATAAAAACGAATTTTCTACTTTTTATTATAAAATGGCCAACATATTTATTTTTAAAATAATGTAAACATCGTTCATTATTTAACTTTTCGACATTTCTATGTTTTTATCTGCGTAACCATTATTATTGTAGATTTTTGTCTTATATCATAAGCAAAGTGGTATTTGGTAAATATCAATATTGCATCTTTGTCTAAACACATAGGGCACCTATGGAGATTTCCATGAATACTTATTTGAAAAGTGAATGCAATACGTCAATAAATTCAAGATGCCAGAAGCCTTTCAAAAATTAAATAAAAAGGGCAGGTCCGTATTTAAAAAAATAAAGTTGATGATGGTCCCAGAAATCCGAAACGTCAGATTAAAAAACTAATTATTTCGTCTTGAAGAGGATATAAAGTGCTCCTGACAAAGTGCAATTTATTTTTAAATATCTCTTTAAATACGCGTGGGAAAAAATAAAATAGATTCTGCTAAAATTTTGATTCTTTTGCGAATATCTCCGGAAGTAACTGGAATTTCTCAAACTTCTAAATAGCTTATAATTCAGTATCAAATTGGGCAACTTTGCCCCAATTTAACCGACTTTGAATCTCTTTCGGTTCGCGGAATTTCCCCATACAAAGACTCGAATTTGTAGCACCCTGTATAGAGATAACTACTAAGATTATATTTTTAGCTACCTACTGTAATTCTCAAATGTGCCTCATTATGTTTGTTGTAAAAAGTAAAATAACAATACAACTTGTTGCTTTAGTGCAGCCGCCCTTGTTTCTGCCTTATTATTTAGCAGCAAATGATATTTAAAATTTACCAAAGTGCTGGGACAATATCATTGAGATTATAAGTAAATAACGTTATTTAAAATGAATAAAAACACTTACTTATATTAAAAATTTTAAATAAAGTTAACAACTCCATTCTCGAGAGTTTATTTTTAAAAATTTTCTATTATGCCAGAGGCGTGTACTATATGACTGGCTTTATTATGCACTTTACATATATTTATATTTATAAGTTTCTAATCTGCTGACAAAGCATGGGAACGACGCTAAGAAAATCTAAGAAAACAGATAAGGATTTCATTAGATTGCGTAATACTAAATAAGCTTAAGTTCCTCCCCTCTTAGTTGAAAGCACGTACCTTTTAAAAAACGTGATTTCACTAAATATAAATATTTAGAAAATTGATTGATTTTGTTCATTACTTTCAATATCTGATTTACGGATAATAATATTCTTAGATTTCCTTTTACTTTTAAGATATATAATAAGGATAATAATTAAAGCAATAATAATATATAGAAATATTGTCCAAAAACTAGTTCGATTAATATAAATTATCGATAACATTTCTTGAAGGTTTCTCTTCTATTCTTCTAGTTTGGTTTCGATTTCTTTCGTTGCTTTTAGATTGACATAGTTGAGGTCCATAGTAGGAGGGTTGTACTGGGTTGATCGCTGCCATTCAATCTTGCTGAAGTTCAATACTGGTAGATTGACTTCGGAGTAGCTAAGTCGGCTTGACTTGTATGTTTCCAATATGATTGATTTTATTTGTGTTTTACAGTCGGTCGGGGATTCCACCAGGTAGGATCCAAACAAGGGTACATTGTCCAATGATTTTTGGCAATTGACTGTACCAATTAGACGATTTGGTGCGGTGATTAGCCATTTTCCATCAATAATTTTTCTTACTTGAATTTCGTGAAGTTGCGTTCTAAAGGGGTGACAGGAAGTAACATTTGTATGATGCTTAATTAGTTGAACTGCACAGGAAGGGCTGTTTTCGATGAAACTAGAATGGGTTTCTTTGCATAGAAAGTTCTGGGGTTGAATTTCTTGACATCCCTGGTCCATATAGGCGTATTTGTAGCTGCTAAGTGCTAGGTAGGGTTTATATGGGATATTTACGACAAATGATTGATTATCAGGAATTGGTAAAGGAAATAAATTAAAATATTGATATATCTCTGATTCGACAAGAGGCAGTTCTATTACAAATACAATAGTAAAATCTTTTATGTAACTTTTAATGTTTAATATTTTTTCAAATATAAGTATATTTTGAGGGTTACTTACTAGTGGTAGCTTATCTGTACTTAAATGGCTATTAATATTCTGAATTTCAGTTAATAATTAATCCGTTTGGATCTAGTATCGTATTATGTAAAGTATTAATTTTCGCAAAAGTAATTGAAGTTTCAATTTTATTCAAAATATCACAAATTGATTGATACATTGTTGTTATTTGATTAATAACTATATATATTAAGAAATATTGTGTTGTATTGGTTTGGTGAATCTCGACTTGTTTTATTGTCTCTTCCATTTTCAAGACGTGTGATTTTAACATCATTTCATTGTGTGTGATATTTGATATCATTGATTTAAATTTACTGATCGTAGACTGCAAGAGTGTAATTTGATTTATTGCGTCAATTTTTATTCTATTTTGATTTTCTTGTAATTTTTTAATTTTTGCATCGATTTGCTCTGCGTCATTTTGATCTAAATTTCCAGTGATACATTTAATAAATGAGCCTAAAGGATTAAATAGGCCTCTTTTGTTTCTATGGACATATTTTGTAGGAATAATTTGCTTTATTAAGTTTTCAGTTCTTTGTTCAAGCGTATATAATGAATTAAAAGAATTAAGATATCCTTTATAATATTCGCTATTATTTCTAATGCTATAAGAAAGATCTTGTGTTTGTTGTTTAATTGTCTCAAATTTGATAATTAAGGGTGCAAGGTCAAAATTTTGGATAAAGGTCCAACTGTTGGATTCTATTTGAGCAGTTCCTAGTCTAAAAGGCAGTATTCCAGGATGATCGTTTAAATCGTGGAATTTTACTATTCCTGATGCGATGGTCAAGCTCCATCTGGAACAAGGGGCATAATTTTAGATTCGTTTATATGAATAATTTCCTTACGTTTTGTTTTTGGGTGTTCAATTTCAATTTTATTATTTTCTAGGACTTTCGTTAGGGTGTATGGTCCTAAAAATTTGTTTTTAATTTTGCCCGATCTATTATCGGATTTTTTGTAAACTTGTGAACCTATTATTAAATTTTTCCGGGTTTTGTCTTTATTTCTTTGATCTATAATTTTTTGCTTTAATTCGGTAGATTGCTTTGCAATATTTTCATAAAGAATTTGTGTGTTATTTTTGTGATTGTTTATGTATTCTGTATATACATGAGAGGTTATTAAGTCCATAGGGTCTCTTGAGTCGGTATGTCCGAAAACAAGTTCATAAGGGGTATAATTTGTACTTGAATGTAGGTATAGTGTTGTTATAGGCAATAATTGCGTATGGCATTAATTTTATTACGTCTGCGTTTGGGTCTGATTCTCTTAAAATGCGTATATGCTCGATAAGGGTAGAGTGTAGTCTTTCTACAAGGGAATTTGATTCGTGGTGATAAGGGGTAGTAAAATGAATTTTAATATTATGTGCTTTTAATAAGCCGTCGATTACTTCATTTTGAAATTCTGAGCCGTTATCTGATACTATTTGTTTTGGCACGCGTAAAAATGAAAAGAATTTAATTAATTGTTCACAGCACGACACTGCATTTCCGGTATAAGGAAGCGCTTGAGCGTATTTTGAGAATTTGCCTATGATAGTTAAAAATTTCTGTTTAGCAATAATAAAGGTATCGATGTGTATTATTTCGAATGGTTTACTTGGGGTTTCTGTTAATACGAGAGGCTGATCAGATGGTTTTCTATTATATTTTGCTCTTTGGCAAATCTCGCAATTATTAATATATTTCGTTACATCGGGTTTAAGGGATTTCCAATAATAATTAGCTTTTAAGAATTTACATGTTTCTTCGATTCCACGGTGATTTGTTTTACTTTCGTGTCGATATTTGATTAGTAATTCTCGTTCTTCTGGTTGGGCGTTATTTACTAATTTGGTACACTCTATCAATTTAAGATTTTTAAAATGATTGTTCATGGCTTGTTGGAAATAAGGCCGTAATTCTTTTGAAAAGAAGTAAATGTAAGTATTTTTATTCGTCAGGTATTCCTTTAGGAAATTAATAATTATTGACATATTAGTAGGTAAAGTTGTATTAATAATTTGGTGACCATCAAAATTTTCACGTTCAGTTTTAATATATGCGTCATAAGGAGATTTTTTGACAATAATTTGACGTGCTTTGTTATTAATTATTTCGTCTAATATAGTCACGTTAGAATAGTTTTCTTCCGCGTTTGTAGTATGTATTGTACGATATTTTATGCGTACATAAACATTTTTTTAATTTAACGAAAAGAAATTTCTTTGACGTTTACAAAATTATTTTTTTATTGTTTTTTACAACCATGTTTACATCTATTTTCATGACTACAAACTAAAAAGGTAACAAGTAACAATACAACAACTATATATTGTTGGATCTGGTATCCAACATGCTCGGGGCCTTTAGGTTTTACAATACATTACTAAACTATATATCTATTTATAATTTATTTATAGTTTTATATTATTTCATGTATTTTATTATTTAAAAAAAAAAAAAAAAAAAAAAAAAAAAAAAAAAACTAAGAGAAAATAAACTTATTTACATATTCTATACAAAATTAACTTTATATGTTTTTATTAGCTCTCTATAGGTAATATAGCAATTTTTGTAATGGACCTTAAATAGGTGCCATTTAATGTTTTTACCTCTATTACTCTTACCTTGCCGTCTTTACCAGGAATGATCCTAGTAATTCTGGCAATTGGCCATTGTAAAGAAGGTACATTGTCTTCTTTAAGAAGTACTAGCATGTTTTCTTTTACATTAGGAATGTTTAAACGCCATTTAGGCCGAGATTGTAGTTGACAAATATAATCTTTGTACCATCTCTGCCAAAATTGTTGCTGCATTTGCGTACACAACTTCCAAAATTTTAACCTATTTTCTGGAATTTGTGTATAATTAGGTTCAGGAAACGCAGTTATTGGACCACCAATAAGGAAATGTCCTGGAGTTAAATAAGTTAAATCTGAAGGATCGTTTGTAATTTGTGTCAGGGGCCTAGAATTTAAAATACCCTCAATTTGAATTATAACTGTATTAAACTCTTCATATGTGAGTCGATTATTGGGGGTTATCCTTTTTAAGTGGTATTTTGTGCTTTTAACGCCAGCTTCCCACAAGCCACCAAAGACTGGTGAATAACTCGGAATGAATTTGAAGTCAATTTTTTGTTCTAGACAAAAATAATTTAATTTATTATTTTTATCAGATGTGAACATATCATGATATTCATTTAATGTATTTTTTGCTCCTTTGAATGTACCAGCATTGTCACAAAATACCTGAAAAGGTTTACCTCGTCTAAAGATAAATCTTTTAAATGCAGCTAAAAAATTTTCAGTGGTTAAATCTGACAAAAGCTCTAAATGAATTGCCTTTACTGCAAAACAAACAAATAAAGCGATGTAAGATTTAGTAATGACAGACTTTCGTATTCTAGACTGTTTTATATAAAACGGACCGCAGAAATCTATTCCAACATTTTGAAATGGTCTAGCTCTTGAAACTCTACTTTCAGGTAATGAACCCATTAACTGCTTGGAACACTGAGCTTTAGCTCTAAAACAAGTTATACATTTATGGATAACTTTTTTTACTTCTCGGTTGCCACTAATAATCCAGTGTTTTAAATTAAGAGAACTTAAAACTTGTTTTTGTCCGGCATGTAATAAATTTAGATGTTCTTTTATAATTATAAGTTCAGTTATATAACTATTTTTAGGCAAAATTATAGGATGCTTCTGATCATAACTAATGTCTGCATTTTGCAGCCTCCCTCCAACACGAAGAACATTTTCGTGATCTAGAAATGGAGTTAACGAATTTAAATTTGACTGTATTGGAAGATTATTTGTCAGACACCCTATCTCACTGGAAAATGCACACTTCTGCTCATGTTTAATGATGATTTTTAGAGCATAATCTAGTTCGAATATTTTTAAATTTCCTGATATTTTATTTTGACCTTTTGCATTATTGAAAAATCTAAGCATATAAGCCAAAACTCTTTGTAATTTTGACAGGTTAGAAAATTTTGTGAAGAAAACATCTGATTCAATCACTTGTGAAATAAATATTTTCTTTTCTTCTGGCAGATGGTCCGGCATAATAAAAGATACATTATTATGAGTAAAATGCTTATCAGACAGTATTGTAGGACCATGAAACCATAAATAATTTTTGTATAGCTGTTGTGGTTCTAAGCTTCTCGATAAATAATCAGATGGATTTTCTTTTGTATTAATGTATTGCCACTGAAAATAACCTGTTAACTTTTGAATTTTTGTTACTCTGTTTGCGACATAAGGATTTAGTTTAATAGGCTCAGATTTTAGCCAAGCTAATGTTATATTGGAGTCAGAATATAATACCACTTTAGCAATTTTTGACTTTAGCAAATTATAAATTATGTTTGTTAAATTAGCTAGTAACAATGCACTGTTTAATTCTAGTCTAGGCACCGTAAGCCTTTTATTTAAAGGGACAATTCGTGATTTTGAACAAATGAGGTTTACAAACACTTCATTTTTATGAATTACACGAACATATAAAACAGCACCAAAAGCTATGGTCGAAGCATCACAATAACCTATTAGCTCTATACTTTCAGCATTAGCAAAATGTAAATCTCTACATACAGTTATAGGTGGCATATTTGAAAGATTTTCAACAAAGTGTGCCCAGTTTTTTAATAAATCATCAGGAACAATATCATCCCAGTTTAATTTTAAAGTCCATAGCCTTTGCATAAATAATTTTGCAGTGACAGAAATTGGCCCAACTAGACCTAGAGGATCGTAAAATTTTGAAATGAAACTTAAAATCTGACGTTTTGTTACACAGTTATTGTTATCGATTTTGGGACACACAATTTTAAAACAGTCAGTGCAAGGAATGTATGACAGACCTAATGTTTTTATGGTAGAATCTAACTTATTCATGTCAACCTCACTAAGATGACACTTTTCCTCAGGAATATCTTTCAAAATAAAGGTGTTATTACTACACCACTTGTGTAACTCAAAGGAACCTAACGATAAAAGATTAATTAATTCATCTTTTAATTTTTTCGCTTCTTGAATAGTATCTGTCCCTGTTAAAATATCATCTACATACGTATTTTTTTGTAACGCGTTTGATGCTAAAGGAAATTTTTGACCCTCATTGTATGACAGATGTATTAAACATCTTGTTGCTAAAAATGGAGAACTTTTTAATCCATATGTGACAGTTTGCAACTGTAAGCACTGTATTGGATAACTGGGGTTTTCTCTCCAAAGAATATTTTGTAATGAACAGTGCTCAGGATTAATCAAAATATTTCTATACATTTTTTTTATATCTGATAGTAAAATATATTTATAAGTTCTAAATAAAATTAAAATTTCAAATAATAGTATATTGTACAACGAGCATGGAATGACATGCATTTCCTACGAGTATGACGTTTGCAGCACGATGCCGCAGGCGAGTGCTGCAAATCATACGAGTAGGAAATGGTCATTCCATGCGAGTTTTACACTATACTTTTTCTACGAATATTACCGTTGATAAAATGGGATTAGTAATATTTTTCTTTTTAAGATGTCAAAAAATGTCAATGAAATTATAAAATTTTGACGCGGCACCTGTCAACGCCACCTTTGTAAAAAATACACGTGCACAAAGTGAACTTTGTAGTTCAATCACCATGGTGATTGAAGCACAATGAAAAGGTGTAAACCACAATGTACCTTGTTCTGAATCTATTATTGAACATACAATACAGGTTTTTATTGACATGAGTAGAAAAAGAATTTTGTACAACAGCTCCGTTGTACAAAACGTCATTTATGCATTTTTTATTTTTTGATTTCATGCCACCATCGAAAACTACTCGAAAAGTTGTTGTTCTTTTGTCTTCTCGAATAATAGGATGATGGGCCATAAAATACACCTTACCGCTCTCAAGGTCATAATCATCGATATTGACAAGTTTTGCGTGATTTAATGATAAATATTCATCGATAAAAATTTTATAGTTCTTAAACATTTCAGGGTTGGCTTTAAATCTTTTTTCGAGATTTTCGAATCTCTTGTAAGCAACAGAGAAAGAATCACCGAGATTTATATCTTTAAAAGGCTGTTTTAAAGGCAAGTCAACCTGATATTTATTATCAACCTTTTTAACAGATTTATTAAAAATAGCTTCACATGCTTCTTGTTCATTATTGTATTCAGGATAAATTTCGGGTACCTTTTCAACTTCCCAAAATTGAGCCATTAGTTGCTCTATATCCTGACAACTTGCATGAAAAGAAACAAGTGAATAATTAGAGCTTTTGTTAGTATTAGATAAATCTGGAGGAATTAAACCACTTACAACGTATCCAAAAAGGGTATTTTGTAGCACTAAGCCATTATCTAATTTGTAACTATCTTTTAGTAAAATTTGGAAGAAAATGTCAGCTGACAATAATAAATCAATATTATCTGGTTTATTATAATAATCGTCATCAGCTAAAATAATGGACTCGGGCAGTTTTATTGTATGAAATAAGTTAAATTCAAATTGAGGTAACTTACTAATGTTGTCTACCACTGAACATTTAACAGTCATCTTAAAATTACAAAGACATGACTTTATATCAATATTTACTGAATTTTGTACTTGAGTTACTTTATCAGAAATACCAAATATGTTTATTTGATTTCTGAAAGTTTTTAGCTTTAATTTGTTCACAAAATCTTTAGATATTAAAGACATTTGTGAACCAGAATCAAGCAAACATCGTGCAACAACGAATTTACCGTTTTTATCTTTTACTTGAACCTTTACAGTAGGCAAAAGTACATTATCTGTATCTTTTTTAAAAGTACTTAAACAATTTAGTTCACCATTGGTGGCGATTTCCTTACCCTCTCCTAATTTTTCCAAATGCAGCAAACTGTGGTGATCTTTTGCGCAAATCTGGCATTTAATTGACAGTTTACATCTTCCAGTATGGCTGTTTAAACATATCCTGCAACTTTTATTTTTATTAATGAAAGTAATTCTGTCACTAACAGATATTATTTTAAATTTTTTACAATTATATATTTTATGTCCAGAGAGGTCACAAAATATACATTTTGTTTTAGTTTCTTTACTCTTTTCATAATTTAAATGTGAAATATTATTTTTATTTGGAAATTGCCTCTCAGAGCCTCCAGCGGCCTCTAGAGCTGTAGCTCTTTTATCTAAAAATTCTAGAAATTCGTTTACAGTTGGCAGTTTCGATGAATCTCTGTCAACTTGGTATGACCTATTTGTAAACTGATCTAATTTTTTAGACAGAATACAAATCAAAATCATATCCCAGTGTTGAACAGGTTGATTCAAATTTTTTAATGCACTTATTTGTTGACGAATTTTGCTAACAAATTCCCTTATTGCCGAAGGTGTACCTTTTGACACGCTAGGTATTTCTAGGATAAACGATATATGGGAATTTATTAACATGGCTTCATTATCGTACCTATCATTTAAAATTTTTAATGCCTCCGAATAGGAAGAATTTATTATTGGCAAAGTGTTGATAAGAGTAGAAGCTTCACCTTTCAAATAACTTCGTAAATAAAATAATTTTTCCACATCGGAAAAAGTAGTATTTTTATCAATAACAGCGTTAAATATTTCAATAAAGGGTTTAAAATCATTTAAATTTTTTCCGTCAAAAGTTGGTATGTCTATATTTGGAAGTCTTGTTGTTGAAATATTACTGCTATTGATCGCAGAGAATTTTGTAGAACATGCTGCCATTTCTTGAGAATTATCACGAAGTTTTAAAGTTATTTTGGAAACAAGACTAAAATATTCTTCTTCAAATTCTTCTGAAACGTCATGTTCTTCAGGATCCAAATACAAAATTTGAGTTTGCGTCTCTTGAAATCTTTGAAAATTATTTGTTAAGAGATCTTTTCTCATTAAAAATTGATTTTTTAAAATATCTGAAAGAGGTTCGTTTTCATGCTCAACAACAAACCTACTTATACGCGACATACTAGCTTTGAGTTGGTTAATAATAACATTTAGTTTACCGATTTCTTTTTTAGACATTTTGTTTAGAAATATGTAATAAGTTTATGCCTTTATGTCAATTTGATAGATAAAAAATTTGACTTTTAAAATTAAGGGTTATGACAAATTGTTAATTATGATATTCCACCTGGACCTGGTACTGGATTCTTGCACCTTCAATAATTCCCGTCTTCAGGGCACCAGCTAAGAGCCCCTTTCTTGTCACCAACTGTGACACTTTGCAACAGATTCTTGATATTTTTCGTCTATTGGCAATTGGAATATTCAAAATACAAAATTCAATGCTTGCCCATTTAGGTATCCAAAGAAGAGCTGTACTGCTTTGTCTCCAAGTGGAACTATTTTTAATTTTTCACCTGAGAAAGCTTCTTCTCCCTTCTTTTATTATATGGACTGTATGATTGTATTTTCTTCTATATTCGGTTCGAACTGACCAAAATGTACGATATTTTATGCGTACATAAACATTTTTTTAATTTAACGAAAAGAAATTTCTTTGACGTTTACAAAATTATTTTTTTATTGTTTTTTACAACCATGTTTACATCTATTTTCATGACTACAAACTAAAAAGGTAACAAGTAACAATACAACAACTATATATTGTTGGATCTGGTATCCAACATGTATTGTATTATCGGAATTATTATCTGGGGGTTTTATTTGTATATTTTGTAAAATTTTAATTTTTTGACTGGGTTCATTGATTTTTTCCAGCTGCTTGCTAGCATCATCGGGATCTAAATTTTCGGGGTTAAATTGACTATAGCTGTCTTTTAAAAAGTTTTCGATATCACGATTTATGTCTCCGGGATTATTAATTACTGATTCTGATTCGATTGCATGTAATTGGATACGACTAAGTGCGTCGGCGTTGGTATTTTGTTTCCCTTTTTTATAAAGTATTTCATAGTCATACTCTTCTAATTTAAGTCTCCAACGTACAAGTTTTGAGTTGGGTTCCTTTAAATTAAATAGCCAAACTAAAGGTCTATGATCTGTGTAGATTTTAAATTTTCTACCGTATAAATATGGTCTGAAATATTTGCAAGCCCATACTATACCTAAAAGTTCTTTTTCTATAGTAGAATATTTTTGTTCTGTTTCGTTTAAAGTTCGTGATGCAAATGTAATAGGGTTATCGTTTGGGGGGTTTCCTTGAGAAAGTACAGCACCAAGGGCTATATTTGAAGCGTCTGTAGTAAGGACGAAGGGTTTTTCAAAATCAGGGTATTTTAATATTGGGGCATTTATTAATAATTCTTTTAAATGATTAAATGATTCAATAAAAGCGGGCGAATGTATGACTTTTGCTCCTTTTTTAAGACATAGTGTAAGAGGTTTTGTTATTTTAACAAAATCTTTTATGAATCTTCTATAGTATCCTGCCAAACCTAAAAATGACTTGATTTCCTTTTGTGTTTTTGGTATTGGGAAATTCTTTACTGCATTGACTTTATCGGGATTGGGCTTTACGCCATCTTTTGTTATTTTGTGTCCTAAATAAGCGACTTCTTTATGTAAAAATTCTGACTTGTCCAACTGGACTTTAAAATTTGATTGTCTAAGCCTATCAAAAACTGCTTTTAATCTAGTTATATGTTCTTGGAGAGATGTTGAAAAAATTATAATATCATCTAGACATACTGAACAAATTTCATTTTGAAGACCGCGAAGAATGTTATTCATTACTCTTTGAAAAGTAGAGGGGGCATTTTTAAGTCCGAAAGGCATTCTTTTGAATTCGTAATGACCTGTATCGGTTGAAAAAGCTGTTTTAGGAATATCGTTCGGTTCCATTTCAATTTGGTTGCAAGATCTAACGTAGAGAAATATTGGGCTTTTCCGAGTTTGTCAAGAATATCTGTGATATTCGGTAGGGGAAATTTATCGTCTATAGATTTTTCGTTTAGTTTCCTAAAATCGCAAACTATGCGCCATTTGCGCTTTCCTGAAGCATCTAACTTTTTTGGTACTACCCAAATTGGACTAGACCATGGCGAGTTTGAGTGTTGAATTATGCCGTCATTTAGCATTTTCTCCATTTGTGTTTTAACTTCTTTTTTATGTATTTCCGGGTATCTATATATGTTTTAGTAAAAATGGGCGTTTCGTCAGTTAAATTTATTTTATGTTTAATTTGATTTGTAATTGTCAAAGGGGTTCCTTCGCAGTAAAATAAATCTCGATATTCATAACAGAGGTCACGTATAGCTTTGTACTCTTCTTTATTACAATGAGATAATCTTAAATTTTTTAAATTTTGTTTTTGTAAGTTGTCTAAATATTCATTTAATTCGGTGTCAGTTTCCATTTTTTCTATGAAATTAACTTCCGTTTGGTCTAAGGGTTCAATGTCTAGAGGTTTCAGTAAAGTTATTTTTATTGGGTTTTCGATGGTATTTGTTACGAGGGTTGTCGCTAAAAAATTTTTTATTTCGACTAATGATTCGGGAATTTCTGCACATCCGAAATTTGTGTATTTAAAAATACCTATACCGTTAGAATAATTTACGGGTATTTTAACTTTTTGACACGTACGAGGGGTATCGTAATTTTGACAGTTTCGAAGTTGTATAACGCTGGTATATTATTTTCGTGGTATAATGTTAGAATAATATTTTGCGTTCTTAATTCGCTATTTTGTAGATCTATATTGGCTCCTATATGTATTAGAAAATCAATTCCTAGAAGTCCGTCGAATTTCGGTGAAAAATCAAAAAGATAAAATTTATGATCTGCAGAAAAATTAAATGAAGGAAATATTGGAATGTTTATAACTTCATTATGGAGTGACGTATCATGAGCTGTTCTAACAGAGAATAATTAAGAAAATATAAAATTTGGATAAATTTGATAAGCAAGATTTGGTTTAATAAAACTTTTACCGCCACCTGTATCTATTAAAAATTTCGCGTTTATTTCCGGTATGTAAATTATTGGTAAATCGGAGTTAGTATAATTATTGAGGTATATTATGTCAGGTTGGTTGAACTCGGGTTCTCCTGAAAATTTTGGTTATAGTCGTATGGGTTCTCGTATTCGTTATTTTCTTCTTGAGAAAATTCATATGTTGGGTTATTACATGGGTACAACGTTTCGTTAAATTCTTGGTAATACTGAGAGTCATCATCAGGGTTATTTTCACATTCGGTAGATTCATTGTTAATGTTTTCTACAGATTGGTTAAATAATTCTTCAACAATAAAATCGCGTTTAGGTGGTGTATTTTGGTTTAATACAGTATTGCCTGAAGAAACATCCATCGGTTCTGGTCTTCTCAGCCTAGAGATTCCAGAGGATTTGTTATGCATATTATGCTGATAATTAGAATTTGGTCTAGGATTAAAATTAGGTCTGAAATTTTGGTTGTTAAAATTTGGACGATGTACAGGTCCTTGTCTAAAGACATTAGAGGGTTGTCTAAATTGTCCGTAACCTAAAAATTGGGGTTTACTTTGATTTTGGGCGATTGGCATACGATTAGTTGTGTAATTGGGTGTATAATTATTAAAATGTGGTGTTGATTGTTGTGAGGGTACTTGAGAAAAATTGCGGTTATAATTATGCGTTTGTTGAGGCATATTTAATTTATTTTTAGGTACATTTAAATTTACAGAAGTTTTGTTGGTTACATTACTTCTATTTTTATAGTAAATAAAATTTTCTTCTTCTAAAGCAAAACTCATTGCTTCTTCTAGAGCTGTTGGATTTTTTAATCGTACTACTAATTGCATGTGATAATTTAGACCATTAATAAATGTTTTTAAAATTAAATTTTCGTATTCTGTGATTTTTAATAATTTAATTTCGTTTGTGTCATTTGACATATTAATTTTTGAGAATAATAAACTACGTGCATCTTGTAGACGCAGACCAAATTGTTGCGGTGTTTCGTTTCTTTCCGGTTTTGATGTTATTACATCTTGCAATAAACAATCAATAGATCTTTGATCGGAAAATGTAGAAATTATTGCTGTTTTTAACAAAGGCCAAGTATTTAATTCTACTCTAGAGGCAATTAAATCGGCTGCTCTGACAATTAATTTATTTAAGACAGTGTCAAACAGACAGACATTTATGGTTGCACCATTATCTGTTCGATCTTTATGATTATTGAAAAAGTTCTCGCACGCATTTATAAATCTGTTTATTTGTTTCGGATTTCCATCGAATGTTGGAATATTATCCGCCTGATATCTAATTAGTTGGTAATTTGGTTGATTAGCGTTAGGCATGTTTTGATTCAAAAATAGATTAGCCAAAATTTCGTTAAGATCTTCCACTTTAAAAATTTATAAAACAATAACACTAATAAACAGAGAATATCAATAAATTAATTCGGGAAAATAATAAATGCGGGAATAGTTGAAAGGAAGCACTTACAGTGATACAATGAAGATTGTGGTGATTTTCATTGATTTCTTTTCTTCTTAAAACTAGGGCCCAATAGGAGGAGCGATTCTTGTCTTCTCCCTGGAACTAACTTTTATGAGGCTCGGGACGATGCTTGTTCCCTTGACTCGCACCAATAGGACGTAGGACGATGCTTGTTCCTTTTTCCCTGGTCAGTGAGCGATATTGCACGCACCCAAAGGATTTTCGAAAATTTTTGTTTTTTTGTTCGTTTTTGCCACTAATCGTTGATACGAAGACGGAGGACACGTACGATGCGCAAACCGTTGACAAAATCCGACCCGACTGCGCCAGTTAACAACTCGATTCTCAAGAGTTTATTTTTAAAAATTTTCTATTATGCCAGAGGCGTGTACAATATGACTGGCTTTATTATGCACTTTACATATATTTATAAGTTTCTAATCTGCTGACAAAGCATGGGAACGACGCTAAGAAAATCTAAGAAAACAGATAAGGATTTCATTAGATTGCGTAATACTAAACCCAGTCAACACAAAACCTTCCCCGAGACGTCCCAGGGACGTAAGTCTGGGATACACCCGACGTCCCAGGGACGTCCCGGAATATCCCATAAAATCCCAAGGACGTCCCTGGGACGTACGTTTGAAACAGGTCGGGATGTATCTGGGATCATCCCATAAAGGTTACACAGGACCTATATGGGACCATCTTAGGACCTTACTAGGACGTTATAGCGACTATATTTGGGACGTATATAGGATCATTGTTGGACATTCCCTACGCCTTAAAGGGTCTGGAGTCTGGATACCAACGAATACTAATACAGGAAGAAGACCAACTAGCGTTGTTATTTGTCGCAGCACGGATCGAGTCGAGGGTCATATGAAATGTCAATCAAACGTCAAATTACAGCGACAATTAGTCTGGACGTTGGGGAACGGTGGTGGGATTGGGAACTAAAGGTGGCGCAGGCGCAATTTAAAACTTCATATTTTTGGTTATTTTAAATATTTTAAAGTAGCAAATAAAACTTACAAAATTATTTGGAATCAAAACCAAATAGGTTTGATGCCAAATAAATCCATAAGTTTTAAATCCACTTTAAAATATAACGTCTAGCATGAATATGAAAAGGAAAATCAAACTTAATGAAGTTGAGATCGTAACTTTATTATCAAAAAGACACACAAATATAAACATTTCATAAATAGCTTAAAACGATGCAACACTTTATAGACACTCACCCATACCTAAATTTTAAAACAACAAAATTTACAGAAATCAAAAACAATATACATTATATTCTGGTCATTTTTTTTTATATATGTATAACATAACCAAGAACACGATTTCCTCAAAATTAATTTAAGGCATACAGAAGAAATAAGACATGTACACTGAGTATACCTAAGAAAAAGTCCTTAATCACAATCCTGTCAAAAAATAGACGTAACTTGTCTTGATAATGTCAAACCAAATAAGTTAGTCTTCGATTGCTTTTGGAGTCCTCGTATGACATGAAAAAGAAAAAAGGATTTCAGGTTTTTATAATACAATACATTACAACATTTGTCACGTTTGCTCAGTCTGATATTCTTCTATGAAACTATAATTGGAATTTTTGTCAAAAGAATTTTTGCAATAATTTTTTACAGTATTGAAAGCTGTAAAACCTAAACGTGATAATGCACTAGAACTAAAACACAAACACTGAATACTTAGACACTGTAAAATATACCACTGAGAAACTTAGATATGAAATAAAGCTACATTACAACAAAATCTATAATAGTCTCTGCTGCAATATACTTGTTTGCCTGTTGTGATCCTACCCAAAATTCAACAAGAAACCTAAAATTAATGAGTGCATGACTATTAACACTGTAAGTACCTAAATTATAACACGCAACTTATTTAGGAAATATACAGGAAGGTTACTTTTACAACAATTTTATCTGTATAATAAAATAAAAATTCACTAAATACTTACTACTATTGCCAAGAAAAAAGTTATGTTCATTGCACAGTTTTCGTACAAGGCTGATCAATTGTATATCAACTTTTTTTCACGTAATATGAAGGTACAAAAGAAAATTGCTGCCGGTATATACCCACCAAACCTTTTAGTAGTTTACCTTATTTTTGCTTTAAAGAAAACAAGTTATATGCCATCATAATAATACAAGATAGGTATTTTAACAACGATGATTGTGAGTATTTTATTTAAAAGATTTCACTGAAACACTACTTTAAAAATTCTACTGGCAGCCTTGTCCAGCACTCAATGCAACACACGAAATCATTGGTGCAATATTCGAATTGTGTTTTTGAAGCTTAACAGCAAAGAGTTCTCCTAACTATTTGCTTATAAATGAAAAATTTCATCACTTCCTTTCTTTCTAAAGTTACGTCATCATACATTCCACAGCATTTCTCTTGAAAAACAATGGTATTGTAATAAAAGTAACCCATACTACAAACAAAATATTTTAATTACTTACCTGGAAGAGAAAAAATAATCCATCTTCTTGTTAGAATGCTATAATTAAATAAAAAGCTCCAGCAAAGTCAAAAATGACCAGCAGCCATTTTTATTTACATCTAAAAGAAATTATGGGCGAGTCCACTTTGACTTTAGCTTCCAGACTTCCAGTCGGCCAGACCGGGAAGTAGGGTGGTAAAATAATGAAATTGTTGATTGTTGGATTGGTCGCCTAACGCACCCATCTCTTTCTGTAGTATCGTTGGTTGGACATTTAAAAAGAGACAAAGAAAAATTTGTATGTCCGAACTTTATTCGATAAAAGTCTGGCCGGTACGTATGTCGTAACTAAGCGTGTTGCGCAAAGAAAATAAAAAGGGTTTGGCGATACTTGCCATGGGGCTGCTGGATACATTTTATAGCATTTTCAATTTACTGCACTTCCCCTTAGAGAGGAAATTTTGGTATTTCCCATAAGTATTATTATCAAATCGTTCCAACACGGTTAGATAACAGAATCCTTATTCAGAGTGCAAAGAGTAAATATTTAACATTATTTTGTTGAATTACTGAAGTAGCATGACACAGGCAGCGCCATCTCCTAGCAATTCCAAACAGTCCTAGTACTGACACAAAAAAAAACGCTTTTTGGGGTAATGTAAAGTCATTATAATATAGAGTCATTAATACAACAAAGATTCCAACAGTATTTTGTTTTTACACATTATAAAAACATTTTACCAAATTATTTTTTTTTAAATCCCAGTGCGGACGTCCTTGGGACGGCAATATGAGACGTCCGTTGGACGTCACTTTCTGACCAATTTGGGATCTTTCTAACGTCCAGGGGACGTCCCCGGGACGTCTTAGCTGGGATCATCCCACCTGGGACGTTGTGGATCAAAATGGGACGTCCTGGGGATGTTTGTTGTTTGCTGGGAAATAAGCTTAAGTTCTCACGGGATTATAACTATAATCACTTTTTTGCTTTACTTTTGCCGTTTGCCCATGAATCCATGCGTTTGCCCGATAATGTAACGTAAGTAATACCACAGAAAATAATACGTGCGTAGTATTATTTTCTTTGGTAATACTAATAAGTAACAATTCTACTTGGAAGGGATGTTGTTTTGTGGTAGTAACAGAACGCGGTATTGATTTGAAGTATTGTGACCATTTTGGATGATTGGGCATAGGTTTTCTATCACCTAGCAATGGTTTTCCTAAAACCGATAGTCATAGTAGGTAATAAAGTATTACCATTGATCTAATTACAGTCGATGAATGAAATATCGATCCAATTGGATCGATATTTAAAATTAAGCTTTGCAGACGTCACGCAAGTCAACCGTTTAAAGTCAGTAATTTTTCGTGCAAACAAAGCCGAAAATATTTGCTTTATTTATTATATAAGATAAAATTCTTATAGTTGTCGCACGACAAAAAACCTTAAATATTTTAAACTGTTTTAGTGTTGTTCTTGTCGTACTTCAATTCAAGCATATTTAATTTTTTTTATTTGGTAGTGTGTAGAATATTATTTTTCTTGTTAGCGTTCTCTGTATGTTGTTATTACACTGATCAAGTACAGTTATTACACCTGAGCAAACACTTCAGTTTTTAAGACAATGCTTTCATTAAACCAATAAATCAACAAGTTTACCACAATACGTCAAGCTTTATACACATTAGAGAATTTTAACTCGGTTTTAGCACCAAAAATAGTTTCAAACGGTCCACATCAAAAATAGTTTAAAACTATTTATAAACACATTAAATTAACATTCACTGGTTAAATTTAAACTAAAATTTTATTAACCATCTTTAAGTGTTACATTTATAGCGAAAAACAAAAATGGACAAAGAATAATAGAAATGTGTATCGATAATGAGTTAGAGTTAGTTATAGCTAACACAAAATTTAAACATAAACATATTCACTAGTAGACGAGTGATGAACAGCAGAAACGAAACATTATAGATTTCTTTCTTGTATGCAAAATACAGATTTAAACAAGTAAAGATGTTAAAGTTACAAGAGAAACGGAAATCGGAAGTGATCGTTATCTATCGTACTAAGGATGAAATTACGAACAACAAAACAGAACAAACCAGATAAAAGAAGAAAACCAGCAAAAGAAAAAATAAAAAGCTTCAAGCTCAAAGAAAACGACACCAGACCATAGGTACCAGAAAATAGGTATCAGGAATAATAAACAAGATGATAGAAAAAAACAAGAGGCAGAGGGTAAAAAATGGCCACAATTTAAGAGAACGATCCTAAATGCTGCAAGGGAAAGCTGTGGTACATCAAAATCGACCAACTTAGATATAAAAAGAACGGACTGGTGGATTACAAATCTTAGAATAATAATAAAAAAGAACCATGGAAAAAGTACCTAGGTACCAAGAGACAATAAAATTATGAAAAATATAAACAAAAGAGAGCAGAAGCAAAAATAGTGATTAAGGAAGCCAAAAAAAATCGTGGAAAGAATTCGGAGAAAAAATAGATAATAATTTTAAAGAAAACCATCAGAAACTTTTCTGTGGAACATTAAAATATCTAAAAAGGAGGAAAGAATATACAATGGTGAATGTAAAAGACAAAGATGGAAAGGTAATAACGGAAGGAGACAAAATTATGGAAAGATGGAAACAACACTTCGAAAAATTATATAGAGCAGATTTAGAAACAGAAATAGAAAACACACTAACAGGCAAGACATAAAACAGATTGCAGAAGAAGAAATATTAGAAGCCATAGATAAAATAAAGTTAGGGAAAGCCCCAGAAAATGATGATGTTACCCCAGAAATAATATAATTTTTGGGAAAAGAGGGAATCTCGGAGTTACAAGATATTTTAAATACAGCAATAACAAATAAAAAGATACGGAGCGACTGGAAAACAGGAATTGTATTACGCATATATAAAAGCGGGAATAAAAGAGAATGCAAGAACTATAGAGGAATTACCTTATTAAGCGTACCAAGAAAGAACACAATAGAGTACACACAATGTGGTTTTAGAGCGGGAAGAAGCACACAAGATCTAATATTTACAATCCGACAGGCTAGTAAAAAAAACTGAGCAAAAACAAAGAAATGCACATTTGTTTCATAGACCTAGAAAAAGCGTTTGATAGGATAAAAAGGCAAGATATTTGGAAACTTTGGAACAAGGGGGAGTGGACATGGAAACAGTGAGGTGGTGAAAGCAATGTAGGAAGAAGATAAGACCTATATAAGACCAAACAGCGAAGCAGTGGCCCACCGAGAAATTCGACCTAGGGGGGTTTTACCACCAAAAATTTTCTTTGCATATAAAGCGCCCCGTAGGCAATGCACGTAGGCGACAAATTTTTCTCGTATATTTTTATTAATTTAATAATAACGGTATTTTTAGTAGGACAAATTATGAATTATGGAAAATTAGTACAAATTTTAATAAAACCGGAAATTCTAAGCTGAGGGCTGAGGAGAATATAAAAAAATTAAATTAATAAGAAATATTTTATTCAAAAATAATAAATACTTAAAAGTAGATTACAGAACAGAATTATGTCTCTGGGGGGTTTTAACCCCCAAACCCCGCCCCCTCGGTGCGCCACTGCAGCGAAGTATCTGAGGGATCCATAACAGAAATAGATGTCAGACAGGGGTGTGTGTTGAGTCCGTTGCAATATCAGTCGTGTCGTGATTGATGATGCAATAAAGTAAGCAAAGAAAAAGATGAAAAAACTAAAATTGGGATAGATACTGAAAGATGGAAGACGCTAAAATCACAGAACTGATGTTGGCCGATGATATGGGTATCCTGGCAGAATCAGAAGAACACCTTCAAGTTAAATTAAATAGCCTTCAACTCGTATTAAAACAAATAAATATGAAAATAAGCATAAATATAAGACTAATAGTATGATAATATAAAAAAAAACACACATTAAGTTACATGCACACACTACACACACAAAAGATAGAACAAGTTGGTGAATATAGGTATTTATAAAATAAGGTAAAGGTGGGTAACTGGGACCACGAGGTATCTGGGCCATGCCTTTATTGTGTAGAAACTGCTACACCGCAATAAGTTCAATTTGTCGCTTTTCATAGGCCTGTCACTCCTCCACTTCAGGCAATTTCCCGTCCGCATCTGCTGCTCGCATTCAGACTTGTAATGGCCGCCGAAGTGTGAACTCGGCGACAGTGCCGCAATTACAGATTTTGACGTTTCCCTTTGTTTATTTTTAGTGTACCTGCAATATATGGTAGGATATTTTTTTTTTGCTAAAAACATATAATAAATATATACGTCTATAAGTTTATTATGGTATTAAAGTGTACTTAGAGTTTTTACTAACTTTATTAGAGGGGTCCCTGTTACCTCGTAAAAATAGTAAATTGGTAAACTGGGCCCGGACGGTCAGGGAAACTGGGACCCCACTTACCCATGTTAATACAAAATATTTAAACGTTTTTTTTATGAGGTTTTACCTGTTTCAGATGGGTCGAGTATATCACCGCAAAACTCATAAGGGTGACAGTGGGAATTATACCCGCGAATGCTTAAACAAAGCCTTCTTGCAAGCTAATTGTAAATGCGTTTGTATTATTAAAGACGTTGATTTTAAAAATCACATGAAAGTATTGCAATTCCAATATCTCCAATAATACATGTCACAACAACTCTAACATTTAACATACACACCTATACATACAAGTAGAGGTCCCAATTCCCCAAACTTAAGTTTATTTATTGATTTACGTGGAATAAATACACCAGTCCCAGTTACCCCACAAGTGGGGTAACTGGGCCCACAAGACACAAAATCATATAAGTAGGTACTTATTTTGTGGTACTGTGTTAGTTTTCTGGTTATTTAACTACGCCACGTTCGAGTCAATACACCAGAGTATATACCCCTAAATTTGCACCTGTTTTCGATAATTAAGTCAAAAGATCTAGAATGAATAAGTCTGCAAGTTGTAAAACTAGGTCCCAGTTACCCACCTTTAGCTTATGTCATTGAATATTCTAATTTGATTTGTTTGATGGTCCTTTTTCTTCAAAGCTGGGATGTGAACTGCTAGAAGCCTGAAAAAATTCTGTAGTTGAAAACACTTGTGGATATCAATGTACTGGATAACCCGTCATAGATAACGGTGCCTAAAAATTAAAAAAAAAAAACAGTTTTACTCTGGCACTGTTAGTAATTAATTAATGTAAAACAGTGCTTAGAAGTATTTACAAAATATTTTGCACACTATTTTAATTAATTACACTCAATTTGAAGCATACAGAAAGGCTTTTGATACATTTACAATCATTCTGCAACATATTACTAGCTTTGGTTTTAAAGATGTGTGATAACTTCGTGGTGTAGGGTTAAGTCTTTGGTAAGGGAAACATCATAACTTCGATTTATACATCAATCGTCTTTATTCTCTAAACCCATTCTGTAGTCTGTAGACACTTTCTATAAGATCCACATAAGCAACGATACAATCGTTATTGTGTATATTATCACTTATGCAAAACTTATAATGAAAAGTGTCTCAATTAACCTATTTACAATATACACACGAGTACTTACTACAAGTAAGCACTAAATTATAAAATATACAGTATGTATAGAATATATGGTTAATGGATAAGTTATCACATGGCGATCCTGCCTTAAGAATTTTATGGGGAACCTATAAAAATTTCGCACGGAGAAACATGGCAAAAGAAAAATGGGCAACAGAATAAAGAAGAAAAAAAGAAGAAATTAGTATTATTGCTCAAGCTGGAAGCACCGCAAAAATTAATAGTATTGATAGAATATATGGTTAATGGATAAGTTATCACAGATGGTTGTTCTGTAAAAAATGTTTTTACTTATTCAATGCATACTTGATTGAAACTTAGACATTGCTCTTTTATTTAAAATCTAAATTTAGTAAAAAATACTGGCATACATTTTTTACAGTGACACTTCATTTAATATTTCTGTAGCTACTTTCCTACCCAACAGATGATATTTGATTGAAGTTATAAAAAAATAATAATAAATTGGGTTCAAGGACTCGCATTTAACCACTTACAGGTTCCATTACTTAGGCTACGGAGTCAGTCGAGTCATAAGTATATTGTCCCGCTACAAAAATTATTGTGAAAAACATAAAGAGCAAACAAATGACGTCCTTATTTTACAGAAAGAAAACATGTATGTATATCTCGCATGAACAATACTACAAATACGTACATATTTCAATTTAACAGGAACTGCAGTTTTAGGATTTTTATTCCAGACTTTCTCATGATGATAAATTAGGTATATACTCTGAATATACTGGTCTATGTTTCCTCACTTTTCTTTTAACTTAAGTGACTGAAGGACGAAAGAGTAACGGCCTTCTTTATTTATTTATTTATAATCTAATATAATATTTATTGCATAACTAACTACATTTTGACAAATCTGAAAAACTCAAATAGCTATTCCTCGAAAAGATGAAACCAAACGATTTTTAATCCTGGTGAAAAATATGTTTGGTATTTAGCCAGCTTCCCTTGTACAGGAAACGCCAATGAAACATTATTGTTTAGGTACTTACCTTGAAATGATGGTACGCCACATTTCATGTCGCATTTGGGACAAACTAAACATTTAATAATCACAGAAACACGTATTAAACACGAGATGTGAAGGTTCTAAAACACTTTCAAAGTGCAAAAATGGCGAAAAACCGCCAAGACAACAAACACAAGCAATCAAAACAATGACAGCAACATGAATGACATGTATCTTGCGAAACTATTTTCTGTTTAACCCAAGGATTACTTCAGACATGAGCGATAACTTGTTATCTTTCTCTAGAAATTGCAAACAAAAAGGATAACCGGTATCCGTTTGTCTTGGAGCTCACTTGATCACAGGATTTGGGTTTATCGATTAGTGGAGGACTATAGTAAACAAATAATAACTCACAGCGTAACGTCATGCGCGAACCCGGACGAATTTTACACGGTTTGGTATCATACCTTCATTTTATTGTATCATGATATTAATATTCAATGCGTACGTGACGGCAAAGTCTTATGAAAATGAGTTATTAATTAATTGACAAAATACAGAAATCATTCCTGCCTATCTTTTAACAAGATCTCGTATGTGCTATTTAAAGCTAAAAGCTCTTATACTCAAAATTAAAAACAGAATAGGCTGCTATTGTTTAACCAAAAATATATCTATTGATATCATAAAAATGCAGCTTTTACCATATGGGAAATATTTTCAGGGCAACGACAATTTGGATACAGGTAGTATATTACAAGTACCTATGGAAATAGTCACTGATTATTATGGAATCTTCTTCATTCTAGCAGAGAAAAATCTAGTATATTTTTTTAAATCTTTTATTATATATAATACAAAATATAATTTTAATATTACTGGAATTTATTATTAGTACCTAAGTGCTGGAGTTTTATCTCTTATCTTAAATACACATACATTAAGGGATTACTGCAACTAATGCATGCTTGCCGTAAATCTGATTGTTTACCAGAACTAACAGAATGTTGATTGTGAATTTGAAAGTTTTGACTTTTTCTTGTCTATCTAAACGCGCGCAATGAAATAATGTTGCGGAAAAATTGCTACATTTTGAATTCTAAATTAGCTACGTAATATTAAAGACGAGTATGATTACGTCAAAAATCAGAAAACAGTCGTTGTCCGAAATAATCGACCAAACCTAGGACTGGATGATTCGACACCGCCAAAACTGACATAAACTGTGGACGTTTACCAGCTTACCAATGGCTAATCCTATGATTGTCTCGACAACGCCCAAAGTTAGTTTCAGCTTTTTTGACTGACTGGTTTTTAGTTGACTTACCAAAGAGACTCGTTTATTTCACATTTTTTATAAAAGTCCAATACCCGAAATAGAAGTATTTTGGACTTTGGCTGTTTCAATACATATTATGTAGGTACATCAAATCCTAGGTTTGATGGACAATTGGCCGTTTTCGGACTTTGTGCCCAATAAGCGTTTCAAGTCGTATATCTCTTCATTTTTTAGTGTTCCGTGAAAACGGAACATTTATGTAATCATTTCGGGGTCCGTTCATCCGTCTGTCTGTCATAGGTTATTTTCTCTGAAACTATTCGACGTTGAAATTTGGCACAGAGATATTATGGTGGTGGCCCAATTATAGACGTGTAGTATAAAACGTTGAATTTTGATTTTGGGAGTTAATTTCAGGGGGTAAGTTGAGAAATGAAAAGCAAATTCAAGGGCATCGTGTAGGGTGTCAAATGAAAGCTTATTGAAGCACGAATTTAACAATATAAAATATGATGTATTTTTGAAATATTTTTCGGGAATAACGCTTAAAAGTTGCTATGACCCACCCTTATCACCAAAAGGATCGCTCAGAAAAATCTGAAAAAAATCACATTGAGAATTAGGTGTAGATTGAACCAAAATCATCAGAATTGAAAAATTCTAGCGCTATCAATTGTTATATACAATTTGATTGTTTATTTCCTTATCACTGCTGAACCATTGCAGAGAACAAGTTTTTTGAAAAAAAAAAATTTCTCACGGTGTAAGGAACAACTTCTGTCCTTACACGTTTTTCAAGGCTCCGCGCATACGCAATGTGATATTGCATTGGTGCCATCGGCGGAGGGTAGCGCGGCAGATGGGCGGAGATCGGGCGCTCAGGTTAAGTGGGTGGCTGATGGCACGGAACACAAGTTGTGCAAGTGTAGCTTGCACTTGACCGAATTTTTTGTAGTAATTTAAATTACTTTCTATTTTTATGGTGAACCCTTTACAAAAAGAGTATTTCAGATATATTATGGAAACAGTAATTGTATTATTTAACGATTAATGTAACGTTATTCTGCTTGGCGCGAACTCCCTATTAAGACAAACGTTTGCGTTTTTAAATAGATAGAAGACAAATCAAGTTTAGATAAGTATAATTACTAGTCATTAGAGTGTATTTTGTATTTGGAAAATAGGATTGTAGTGAAATTTCATAACTGCTCAGTTTGTACAAATCAAATTGTGTTTTATTCAAGTTAAAACAACTATTATTATTTCGTGCACTGCCGTTTTCGTTCTTTTTATGTGTTTTTGACAAAACTTTAAGGTCATGATGGAGTATGATTTGGCGGATAAGTTAGATCTAGAATGGCATAATATCTTTCAAAAGCATCTAAAACACTTTTCGTATCGCAATAAAAGTGAAACGTATTCATTCGATGATATTCTAAAGGATGTTTTTTGTCCAGGTAAGGAAAATACAGTTAAGCACCTAAAATTAATGTTTTTCATTGTAATCTTTTACTGGCCATATATACATATGTAAATACTACATCCATATGTATGGTGTGAAATCAAAACGGCAAGAAATAGGGAGAGTAGGGAGACTTGATCCCTTTTTACGTTTTTTGAATGAAGTTCAAACCATAAAAGACACGTTCAATTTCTGTGGACTGCATTTCACTCTAGCAACCTTGGCGCAAACATTAGCACTCTTTCGGCCGTAAAATATTTCTTATTTACGAAGCAAAAAGCTTCTTACAGGCATGTCGCAGCGAGGATCAAGTCTACCCCCCTTAGGGAGACTTGTTCCTCTTTGAATTAATCATGTCTGACAAAGGTAATTTTTTTAAATTAATTTTTCGCCGGTGCCCGTGTCGTTTTGTGGAGGGAAATAAAACTGACAAATTAATGAATTTACTTTGACTGATATAACGTATTTATTACAAAATTATACTTATACAATGAAACAAGTTTAACCGATGGAAACATTGGTAAATTTTATGTTAAAATTGTAGTACCCACGTCTGATGTAAGGCACTGGCACAACTTTCTTCTCACTGCCTCTTGGCACAAGCCCCTCGTCTCTAGTTGCTGGAAAGTGAAAGTGCTTCTTTTTCTTTCTTAGAAAGTTCACAAATATCTCGGAGGCTGATCTGTCAACTTCGATCACTTCTCCCACAAAATAAGTCTTGCCTTTCTTTCTGCCAAACTCAACAAACACAAAGTCTTTAATTTTGGGATTGCACACCTCAAAGAATTCGTCCTCATTCACTTCAGAATTATCAGACTCCCCAAATGGATCAATATCGTCCAAGCTGTCGCCGCTAGCCTCCCAAACATCTTCATCTTCTGAACTCTCGCTTTCTAGCTTCTGATCCTCTTTCTTTCTTTTTAGGATACTTATTTCCAAATTTTCTCTTTTTGTTAAACTCTTCTTAGCACTTGACGCCTTTTTTTCACGTTCTGCACGTTCTGCTTCCAGCTCGACTTTCTCAGGTGTCTCAGTTAAAATCCTGCATCGACCTCGCTTGCGGCCTTTTGTTTGATTCTCGACCCTCGGCGGGGCCTTTGGGAATGGTCAAACTTCCATTGGAGAGACCGCTGTTGATGCAAAATTGGTAATTGGCGATTGTTGGAGCTGACCAGACGACCCAGGCTGAGAACTAGATGACGATGCTAAGTACAATTCTCGAAGCACAAGATCTAAGGTTTCTTTCATGGGGTTTGGCCTGCTCACTGTATGTTTATTAAATGCTGTGCTACGAGCTAGGCTAGTCGGCTCAGGACTTCGGAGAGACAGGCTGCTGTTCCTATCCATGAAGCTCCTTGCCCAATCTCGACCTGCTCTTTTATTCACATCCCAAGAGGAAGATTCGCATCAGCGTACTCATAGGCAAGTTCCCGAAACTTCCTCAGCGTTAAACCATAATTTAGACAAGATGCATGGAGAAGGTAGTCAGCAAGTTGCTTTTCTTCTTCACTAGTAAAAACCTGTGCCTTTTTAAACCCAGGCAAGCGCTCTTCTCCCCGTCTAACTAGCCTCTTAAGCGTCATCACATTCATTTTAAATCTTCTGGCAGTGCCTTTGTAGGACGCCTTATCTTTCACTGCTGCCACAGCTGTGGCGACAGTATAAGGGTCAGGCAGTACTCGCATCTTTGCACCATCTTTTGGTTTATATTTCTTCGGCATCTGAAATAAATCAAAATAACATTAACATACAAACGCTAAAATATACTACAAGTAGAATTCAATAAGGGAGACTTGATCCCGGGATCACGTCTCCCGCAAGGAGGTGGGATCAACTCTCCCGATAGCACAATAAATTTTTAAACTGTCAATATAAAAAACCTAACCTCAAGAACGCAACCCAAAGTTGCAGCAAACGACTCCTAAGTAACAACATAAAGCTGCTATGAACCGAAAAACTCAGTTCCATTTATAGAGAATAAACAAAAAAGAAGATATTACTTACCGTAAAAAATGTTGCACATGCAGAAAAAACAAAAGTTGTCTTATAATCAAAGAAATCATTTTCATCGCCATAAAATGTTGTTAGGTTACTCACAGGTGATGTGACATAACCAGTGGTGTCAACGAGACTAACAAATATCATTTAACCGCGAAATTCAAAAGGGGGATCAAGTCTACCCCGGGACCAAGTCTCCCTACTCTCCCCTATAAAATAAAAAGTATGTTTTAATAGGTACCTAGGATTTAATTGTAACTTCTTGTGTGCAGATAGGTGGAAAATTTATTTAATGGAAGTTACAGAAACCCAAATGGCATACAAAAATTCTAAATCAAAAAGTTATTTTAAAACACATAAACTATACAGGTATACCAAAGATAAATATATCTAATCTTATCAGTATCCCATGTGAATGGATATCGTTCTCATGGCAATAGATTACCTTCTCTTAAGAGAGGCATCAGAAAAAAAACATTAGTAAATAAACCAACAAACACACAACAACACACATCAAACAAAAAATACATTACGTAATGTCATTGATAATAATAACAATATAACTGTGTTAAAACCATGGATTTATTATATAAAAGGATTCGATATCCGTATACTGTGAGCGTATCGAACGTGAAGCCTTATATTTTGTTGTTTGTTATTCTCTTGGGGGAGCAGTTTACGAACTACAAACATAGACAAGACTACGAATTACTACGTAATTGAATCAAGAATGGTAGTAGAAAGATATAAAATAGCATTGGAGTGTTGGAGCTCAGAAGTGTTGCTGTCTGTGCTGGTTGTTTAGGAGAACGGCTGAACCTCGGTCTGAACACTCGGTTACACGTACGTCTTTGTCTAATGAACTAGAAAAGAAAAAGTGCGACTTATAGATTTATAAATGACTCGGGAGCGACTTTAAATAAACCTTTAGAAATAATATATCCTATAAATAATAAAACCTTTTTAACTTAAATTTATTATTATTTAGCAGAAAAATAAAATATTTTAGGCCTTTTATTACATTTAGTAAATCTTGTGATGCTTCTAACGATGTGATGCTAGTCTCAGGTATAGCATTATCTCTCCAACTCAAATCCTTAACTAATTTCCAAGTTTCTTTTTGTTTATTACTTGAATGATTTATGCGATCGGAAAAGTATACCTGCTTGGCCATCTTAATAACTCGCCGGTAGATGTTTCTATATTTATTGTAATATTGCATAAAAACATTGTCGCTTAGAATGGTTTGTTTTGACTTCAAAGAATGTTACATCATCCCGTATCCTTTTATATAATAAATCCATGGTTAAAACTGATTACTCATTAAATTTTCCGTAAAGTTTTTAATACGGCTTGCGGAATCTTCGTTTTCAACTTGAACAACAATTAATGGACCACCGAGATATTCCATCTATGAGCCAACCTCGAATGGCGGATTTAATTTATTTAGCTTTTGAAAGACGAAGAACAGAGTCACTCAAACTAAACCTATTTTTAAAAATTTATAATCTTAAAAACAGGAAATTACAACTTTTTTAGTTTTCTAGTTTATGTTTTCTAAAATGTTCTTTATTATATTTCAACTACTTTAAGACTTAAAGTTTAACTTGTTTTTATATTAAGTTTTTATACTTGTGTTTTTGACGGTTGTATACAGGGTGTCCGAAAAGTCTTAGTATGGGCAATTATCTTTGCTATTAGTAAAGATAGAGACACCAAATGATAGGTGTATCTTATTATTGGTTAATAAATCTGCTTTTTTATATAATTTAACTTTTTCAACCCCTTTGAGGGGAGACGCTAGGGAGTTGAGTACTTCAATTTTTAATTTTTTTTACGATTTTTAATTTTTATAGGTGTGCCATTTAAGAACGAATTAAGATACGGACCTTGGGTATTACGGTAAAATATTTCCTTTTTGAATACCTTTAAAATGAGGTACCACACGGCAAGGGCTACATTTAAAATTTTTGACCTCAACTCCCTAGAGTCACCCCTCAAGGTGGTTAAAAAAAATAAATTACCTGAAAAAGTAGATTTATTAACCAATAAGATACGCCTAAAATTTAGTGTCTCTATCTTTACTAACAGCAAAAATATCATAAATCCACTGTTTATGTAATTTAACGTTTTCAATCCCCTTGAGGAGCAACGCTAAGGAGTTGAGGTCAAAAATTTTAAATGCAATTCTATGCCGTGTGTTGCCTCATTTTAATGGTCTTCAAAAAAGAAACATTTTACCGCAAACCCGAGTTCCGTATCTTAATTCGTTTTCAAATGGCAAGCCATTAAAAATTAAAAATCATGAAAAAAAAAATAGAACTTTAAATACCTTTATTTCTTTTACTACTTTAAAAGTTGTTCAAAATGACCACCATGAACTTCTTGGCAGTAATAAGGTCGGTTGAATGACAGGTACGTGTTACTTCTTGGCAGAGTTCCAAAACTGCCTACTACGGCCAAGAAGTTCATGATGGTCATTTTGAACAACTTGTAAAGTAATAAGAGAAATAAAGGTACTTTTTTAAATTTTTAGAGGCTTGCCATTTAAAAACGAATATACGAACCTCGCGGGTTTGCGGTAAAATGATTCTTTTCTGAAGGCCTTTAAAATGAAGTATGTAACACACGGCATAGGCTTGATGCATTTAAAATGTTTTACCTCAACTCCCTAGCGTCACCGCTCAAAGGGGATGAAAAAGTTAAATTACATATAAAAGTAGATTTATTAATCAATAAGATACACCTAAAATGTGGTGTCTCTATCTTTACTAATAGCAAAGATATTTGTCCATACTAAGACTTTTCGGACACCCTGTACAATACAAAAAATGCCTCAAATTTTCTGAAACCTTTTATTTTAAGTTTAGTTTATTTTGTTTGTATATTATTTTAATATATTCTTTGTATTGGCGCGCGGCGTGTACCAAAAAATAAAATTCCTTCAAGTTTATGAAAATTTTTGATGCATGCGCAATTTCTAGTTTTCATGCGTCCAGCACACCAAATAAGAAAAATAGCGACATTATGGATATTACCCTATTAGGCATGTGTTAAAATATATTGGCTGCATCCTTGTTAAATAAAATAAGAATATAAAATATCGGCCCAGGGGCGGATACGGAAATTTTAAAGTTGTATATTTCTGTTGCTACTTACGGGATCTATGCCAAGTTCAGGGGTTTTAATAGTAAGCCTACTAAGAATGCTTTGGTAATGACAAAAACTATTTTGTAATTTGCGAAAAAATGTTGAAATTTTGGTGCGCCTCCCCCTAGGAAAAAATGAACACGTTTGGGCATTTTATTTATTGTTTTTTTCTGAATAAATTGTACATCATTTTGTCGACAATTTTTAAATTTTAAGAGAAAAAAATGTGTTAGTAGAAAGTTATAGTCATTTGAATTTTTTTAAACCGAAAATATAATTTAAAAAAAATAATAAAATCACTACCTATAACTTTTTACTAACACATTTTTTTTCATAAAATTTAAAAATTCTCGACAAAATTATGTAAAATTTCTTTAGAAAAAATAATAAATAAAATACCTAAAGTTGTTCATTTTTTCCTATGGTTTGGGGCGCACCAAAATTTCAACTTTTTTTCGCAAATTACAAAATATTTTTTTTTCTTTTCCAAAACATTCCTAGTACGCTTATTAATAATTCTTTTTGAAGCATGTGTAGAGAGTAGACGTACTAAATGTGCTCCACGTGAAGCCTTGTCTAATAGTGGTAATTTTTAAGCAAAAAGAGTCTGTTATTGTGTCAATCGGTGTGGTGTTGCATCCGCGGCCAGTGTGCAGGGTCAAAACAACCCCATTAATAGCAGGGTGAGATTTATTGAAGTATTAGTTAATACCCCAAAAGTACTCTCTGATCCTGGTCCTATCGGGTCGATTTAGTAGTGGTCCATTTTTCTGATTTCACTTTTAAAATGGCTCCTCCAAGATCCAATAAAACCGAAGACGACATTGAGAAGCTAATCAATAAGGTCTGTACTAACTTTTCATCCCAATTGGAGCAGAAATTTGATAGTAAGTGGGTAAACATTGAGAAAAAACTGGCCGACGTGCTTTCAACGTTAAATACTATGAATCAGACTGCAATCAGCCACACAAAAGCCATCTCAGACATGGAAGATCAAATTGATGCCCTTGATCAGCGGTCCCGTCGTAACAACTTAAGAATTTGTGGTATTGATGAAGCCGAGAATGAAGATTTATCAAAGGTTATTTCTGCCTTTATTGAAGACAAACTTAATATTTCTTGTTCTCCAACGGAGATTGATTGCGCATTTCGGGTTGGAAAGGATTCTGATGAATCGGTGCGTACTGTTATTGTAAACTTTGTCAGAAATCTGAAGCGAAATGAGGTATTTTGTTCCAAAAATAAACTTAAAGACTCATCCTATGTTATTTACGAAGACCTAACACACAATCACTATGAACTATTATCTGCCGTAAAAAAACAAATTTGGAAAGAATAAAGCCTGGTTCTCTGGTGGCAAAGTCTACACTTTCAATCGATCTAGGAATAAGAAACTTATTAGTGCTCTAAAGGATATTAAATAATTTGATGTATTTTTATTTGTATATTTTTGTATTTGCTTACTTACGACTTTATCGTCGTCATACTACTAAATTCCACTTTACCTTTTTATTTTTATAAATTTTTTATCCTGTACTATAGGAAGTACTTGCTTGGCAGAGGTACTTTTTCCCATGAAAGTACATTTTGCCCGTGAAAGTACATTTTGCATATGAAAGTACTCGTTTATTTATTTATTTTTTTTTCGTTTATTTATTAAACTAATCTATCATTGCATACATATATAGAAAGTGGTTTTTGTTGGGATAAATATTCTTATTTTTAATGTTATACTAACTGCGTATTGTTAGGGACCATATTGAAGCAGTGTAGGTGAATTACTCTTGATTCGTTGATTTTTTACTTGCCTACAAATCTTTTGATACTCTCTTGATTTTATCGGAATGATGTTACAAGTTACCGTACTAGTTTTTATTTTTATTGTTAGTGTTTCTCGCGGAGCCTAAATAGGAAAATATAACACTATAAAAATAATTATGCAACGTGAACAATCAACACGCGTGTTGATTGTTCTATTAGCCTATATAATTTTAATATTCGTTATCTTCTGCATGTTGCATTACATTTTTAAATATTTATATATAGTTTTTAAGCTAATCTTATCCTAATAGTAATATTGTATATTACATAGTTCTCTTCTCTACTATTATGTACTTCTATATACCAACCCTATTCTTTAAAACATTTTAATTTATTTTGGGCTTTGGACAAATTAATTATCTATGTTTACTGTAGCTCTATTTCTTATTTAAAATATTTGGGGTGGTTAGAACTCGCCACCCGGTTTCAAAATTATGTATTGTAATTATTTTTATAACATAAATAAGAGGCACTTTATTATTATTATTATTATTATTATTAATAAAACCCCTGAACTTGGCATGGGTCCCGTAAGTAGCAACAGAGATACACAACTTTAAAATTTCTGTATCCTCCACTGTATCGGCCCTGGTAAAAAGACTATGAGCCCTCCCTTAAACTTAGTTCTGGCTACGGCCTGTGTCCCACCCTATGAATATATGTATTAGGATAGTTCGTTTTTAAAAATTGCGGGAGTTTATATAAGTAGCAATTTTTAATAATTAGTCTTTCGCATTACGTGACGACAAAATTTAAAAGCCTCATATGATATCTGGGGAAGTCTTTGGCAGTTTTTTGTTTATTGAACTAGCAAGAAAATTATGTTTATTTCAAAAACAGAGTTTTTCTGCTGTCGGTGTTACAGCAATTATTGAAAAATAAATAATAGGTACTTTTCTTTCAGATCCTAATGCTGAAAATGATGTAAAGTACGAAGATAAAGAAATATTTGAAAAATGTCTAACAGACGGTCTAAATTTATTATCTAATCGAACAACCTTTCCTAGGCAAACTCAAATTCGATACCTGTTAAACATTGCAAAATACGCATCCAAGGACGAATCATGCTTTATAAATCTTAACTCAAGCAACGTTATTCAAAGCCTAATATACTTATCACAATCCACTTCTGAAATAAATACAAAACTTCTACTCATGGAATTTATTAGTTCATTTTTGGAACACCCGAGTGGAGTGAAATGGCTAATGGAGACCAAATACTGGACGGAAGTCTTTGCTTTAACTATTAGTCATCACAAACTAGAGGATGGAGTTTCTCAAAAAGGGTATGTATTTTCTTTTCTGCGCATTTTGTCTATTGCTTTTATAAATGATCTGACATCGACTATTTTTCAAAAGAGCCATCAGTAAGCCAGCCCTACATTATATTCTTTTTTCGTCTAGTATTAAATGTCGCTATTCTACGGGAATTAAAGTTACAGTCCAATTTGGACTGTAACTTCTGGTTCTAGAAACTGATAAATGAACAAATTTTTTAAAAAATCATTTGGACTGTCCAAATGATTTTTTTAAAAAATTTGTTCATTTATCAGTTTCTAGAACCCAGGACGTTTTCGGCTTTTCCTTCAGAATTAAACATCTTTTGAATGAAAGAGTTTCTAAGTCTGTCGCTATTATAACACCAAATTTTTGGAAATAGAACTTTCAAATTTTTCCCCAATTTGCGTTATGCCAGTTGCTATTTGAGAATGCTTTAAAAAAATCTCTAATAATATTCTCACAAATTTTATTTGTAATGCCACTAACTCCATTAATTCCAAAGCTGTTTCTAGTAATTCTGAAACTAATTACAATCTAAACCAATGCCAGTAATTCTACCAACTTTAGGTTTAATATACAGGGTGTTATGAAATTCACTGTATATATTGAAACCGCTGGTACGAATTCAGATTGAAGAAAAATATTCCTAAATGGCGCTTCACGATAAAAATAAGGTAGATATCGTTACTCAAAAAAAATTTAGTCACTGGGCATCACTGGGAATAAATACATGGCCATATAAAAAAACTCTGAGCAACGTCAGTCACAGAAAAAAAGGTTTGTTTTAACGTCAGTACTCGCTGTGGCGTTGTCAAGTCTCTCTACCATAGTCCTATTTAACAAGTTTGAAAAAATAAAATTTTTGTTACCTTTTAAGACAGAAATCCTACTAACTCTTTCAAAAAACTCAATTTTAAAAAGTTAAAATACTATAAAATAAATAACAACTTTCTGAACGTGCTGCCTGAAACAAAATAATGTTGCTTTTCTTTGACAAATGCTGTAATGAAAGACTTTTGGTTATCCTTGGAAAATACTGTGTAGTTGTGCTCAATTAGTGTTTCTACTAATTTGTTTTTTTTTTCTTTGGAAAAGGTTTAAATTTGTTTTAACTTTGTCTTAAATTACGCTTAAAAACAGACAATAAATTCCCCTTAAAGAGTTGAACAAACGTTACCACAAACTCAATTGTTTCTAGTTTTTCCCCCGCAATTTTCCGTCAAGCGCCATGTGTTCGCTCAGCCAGGTGGGACGAATTTGGACTGGTTTTAGAGTATTTTTGAAAATGTTCGATTTAAGAAAAAAATAAGTATTGGGTATGTCTGTAGACTACCCCACGAGTCACCCATTCCAATATATGCAGTGAATTTCACAACACCCTATATAAGACATAAGAAGAAGGGATTTAGCGTCAGTAATAATGTCAGCAAAAGAAAAACGGACGAGAAAGGCAGTGAATTATGCTCTTGCATTAAAGTACGGGGAGCCCAAAATCTAATTGACAACGCCGGGCCGGTAGATAGTAAGCTTTCACACTTGCTGGGGATCATCAGACAGACGTAACCATCAGGCAGTTTCCCCCATAGCCAGTGTTGCCAGGTGAAAATTTTCTTCAACAGTAGATTATACATTTAAAAACAGTAGATTCACAAACAAAAACAGTAGATTTGTGTTTGTGTAAAATATGCATTATGCATCAGACTCAGAGTCAGTTAATTCTGATATTGAACTGTGTGCAGTGTTGCCAGATCAGTTTCACGGCCAGGAAGTAATTTAAAAACATACCTCATTATTCAACTTGAACAAGAAAAAGTTTATGAACACCAATAACCCAATAAAAATACTAATATCGCCGAACACGAGATACCACACCGCATTAATAAATGACGGTAAATCTCAAACATTAAATCATTCAATTTAGGAAAGGGGAAACCCAAAAAACGAGCCCTAAACCCCGTACACAGTGTGATTACTGTGATTAGAATACACTCTGAACTCGTGGCGCCATCTTTTAGAATTTCCTTAAACACTAACGCCACAAACCTCTGAACTCGTGGCGCCATCTTTTAGAATTGCCTTAAACACTAAACGCCACAAACTGCATAATGCCAAACGTTTTTATTATCTATTTTTTTTTAGATTTATATTTTTGAGTAAATTTTGGGCTATTTTCTTCACCCTTTCGTCTCTTTCTTTCAAATTAAATATAACAGTAGAATTTACCCTTCAGGAAGTAGAACAGTAGCTAAAGGCCCAAAACAGTAGATCTACTGCAAAAACAGTAGACCTGGTAACATTGCCCATAGCAAATCGCATATTCCATACTTTCTTTTGACCAAAGACGGTACAGAATACGCGCGAGCGCCATCTATAGGAAGCCACTCTAATGCAAGAACAGATCTCATTAGAGTAAGGCTGCTACTGTTATATAGGCAGCCGGTAAAACAATAACAGCGGAAGCTTGACACCCGGTACCGGAACCGATTTTTGAGCATCACTCCAGATCCCCACAGTTTTGTGGTACTAAAAAGCCAAATAGTATATAAGAAGAAGGGTTTTAGCGCATATTCTGTTTCTGTATCGTCTGTGGTCAAAAGAACCTATTGAATATGCGAGTTTCCTATGGGGGAAGCTGCCTGATGGTTACGTCAGCCTGATGATCCCCAACAAGGATGAAAGCTTACTGTCTACCGGCCCGGGGTTGTCTATTAGATCTTGGACTCCTCGTACTTTAATGGAAGAGGACAACTCACTGTCTTTCTCGTGCGCTGTGCTACTAACATTTTCTTATTAGGTTTACTAATTTCATTGCTGATTCCTCTAATTTCAGAAGGTTGGTCCCTTGTGTTCTACTGAGGTTCTTAAAACCTCAACAAACTCTGTTTCAAATAATATAAATATGAATGTTAGACTAGGAGATAATCCACTAGGTGCATTACTGGTACAAATTGGCTTTTATTAAGTTGCATTACATGACTCTACATTACATCGCACCTGCATTTCATCTTTATAATTTTAACCGTCCAGATTATTTGGTATTATGCACATGATACATTTAGTTACGACGGCATTACCTTGCCCAAAAGCTTGTTTATGGAGGAAATGAGATCGAGAGGAGCATTCATTTAAATCTACAATTTGAAATCTGTCCCTAACAACTAATAAAACTTTTTCAAAAATACTACATTATTAAGCAGTTTCATATTTCTGAAATAGTATGTACTCGTGAGGCCAGATCCAAGGATATGCCGATGATAGAACTTTCCACTCCCACTATCCATTTCCCCAAACCAGTTCCACAGATTAAACTGAATAGCCGGAATATGTTTGTTAGTATATATCTCTTCCGCAGGACCTTTAACAACTTGGGTGCCACAAATCTTATCCTAACGGGTATCGCCTAAACCTTTTTTAAGATGTATATGTATGATGCATAAATAACACCAAATGTAGAATACTGTTCCCAGAAGAAATAAAGAAAGCCGTCCGAATAACCCAGTTCTTACAAGAAAATTCCCTTGTCTCGCTGACCGACGTGCTAAGTCTCCTTTTCAGAAGAACGTATGCAACAAGAAATGCATCACATAATATGTAAGCCCTTTACTAGCCAGCTATTAGACGCCCAGAGCATCCCATTTTACCGCTCCTTTATACCTAGCTCCAAATTATGGAACTTCATGCCTGGAGATATCTTCTCTTCCTCCTCCAACCTCAAATCCTTCAGGTTTTTTTTATCAATAAATTGCATTAAAACTTGATTTCTTTAGGTATGAGATTCTAAGAATTCTTTTGGAAAAAACATTCGATATGGATAAAAAATATTGTGAAGAAATTATGAGGTTGTTAGGTGCGATTTTATTAAACACAGCTGAACAAATAAAATTAATGGTCCCAGATACAGTTCCCATACTTGATGAAATAATTCCAAGAGCAACGTGCTTTGTTAAAATTCTTGAGGGTCTGCTACAAAATTACAGTGTTAATATTCTTCAATATATAACGAGTCTTAAGGTAAATATGGCCTGATTTATAGTAACAAAACATACATCTTAATATTTTAAGGTTGGACAGGCTTGTGAAGTAATTTCAGAAAAATGCAATGATATAGCACTATGTTTACTTTTGGATCGAATAATAGTAATCTTGGCGTTTTTTAATCTGACTGAAGTATTCGATGGGATTAAATCAATCACACAGGATCCATTGGTATTAAGCGGATTTATAAAGATCATTATTAGAGAAGTTGACAAAGGTATGTATGCATCGAGAAAAATTATACCTACCATTATTTATTAATATTGCGAGCTACGACGAAAGCCCGACTAGCCACCTGCCACCTCAAAATTCTGTATATGATGTCCCAGCGGGGCGCGCGAGACTGAAAACATGCCATTTCAAACTCATGATCTCGCAATGAAAATGCGATTAAAAAAATACCTGAAGCATGGCTCTCGATGTATTTTTTCCTCAGCTTTCCGATGGTGTAATTGTAATGACGCGGCCCTTAAGCATTTATTTAAAGGGGATAGTGCATATTAAAAAGGAAGGAAAGTAAAATTTTAAAATAGTTAAAAGGGATTATATTTATAGAAATTAATCTGAGGAATTCTAAACAAATAAAAATTTTTAAACATGAGGGGAATTGTTTAAAAGAAATTAATCATTCGCGATTAGAGAAAATTAATAAATAAAATTAGTAAAGAAGTGTTCACACAAAGAAAACGTTGACGTTCGATCAAAAATAACTGATTCAAAATTATTTAAATATCTAAGTGGCCAAATAGTTAATTTTAGGAAGTGCTTAAATTAATCTATCAAATAATTATTCAAATTAACGTACTTAGATAGAAGAACCAACAACTTTTCTAATTGACCAAACATTCTAAAAGACAGAATAAAACTAAACCCTCAGTACTGCTATTCTAAATGGTGAAATTTTCTCCCTCTTGACCAAGAAAATCCTTTTAATTACCCTAGCAAGACAAAGAAAAAATATGTTTTGTCTTCTCTGATTGGCCGACGGAAAGATCCGCCCCGTGACGAACTTACAGTAAAATCGACCCAGCTGCAGGATGTTTCAACATTGCGAAAGATTGCACAATATTACGGCCTAGATAATTTTATTGCTTTGTTGTGAACGTGTTTGATTGGGAACAACTGCGCCCATAAATATCAGAATCGGTAGGGAAAACCACCCTCTCTATAATAAAAAGTAATAAAAGCTCGATGATTCACGAAATTTCCCTTTGTTGGGTTGAAAAACAAGGCTGCCCACTCGTCAACTTTTCCGAGGAAGCAGGTCGTAAAACGTGTTGTGGCCTCGATTCTGCGAAAGGGGTCGTAAACGGGGAAAGATTTCTGGGAAATTTGGCTATTTAAGCGGGAAGACGCCTGCTTGGGAGGTCAGTTGAAAACAAGCTTACCAAATGTAAGGATAATCGCTGCCGGTTTTCATATCGAAGTTCTGTCCGCGGAAAAGTTCAAAAGCTGGATTCAATAAATACGGTGTTAGTCGGAAGTTTTGGAGCTCGTCGAATACTTTATAAAACAGCGAGGAAAAATAAGTGAAAAAGTAAGGAGCTTAAAATCAAGGATATTATCTAGAATTATTAATATTGTGAATTTTGAGAAAATTGTGAAAAGTGTATTTTGGGTGGCTCCAAACCGTGATTTGTGGAAATAAACGTGTAATTGATCCAAAATTTTCTGTTTCATTGTTGGGGAACAGGAAAACATAGGAAATAGTTAGATTATATAAATAAAAGTCAAAATTTCATAGAAAATCGGGTTCAGTACAAAAACCTCTGCAGTAAGTATTAAACGGTTAAGAAGTTTATTGCAAGGTTAGATAAGGGATTAAATTAAGGGGTGATTTAACAGAAGTTGACACGGGGCTCTTCCGGATCCACGTAAAAAATTTTTCTTGTCACCGCCAGCTGTATTCCTAGGTTACCGCAAAAAGGCCAACTAGATAAGGTAAAGAGAGATAGGAATCAGTGGTGGATGTTACATAATATGTTTTTCAACATTTCGGTTGGTACCTTAACCTCAAAAAAAACACTAAACGTGCTGTATGTCGAAAAGCGCCATTTTTATCTTTTTTTTAATACGCTACATCGAAAGATGAGGGTTTATTACGTCGAAAAGGGTTTTTCCAGAGAGGACTTTTTTGTTTTCGAAATTAATCGAGACACATTGCGCGGCGCGGCGAGGCAGCGACGTGGTTGGATAAATTGCCATGTCGAACTATGTTTTTCGATTAATTTGTCGTAAAAGGTCCTCTCTGGAAAATAGCTTTTTCGGCTTAAAAAATTCCTATCTTTCAAATGAAATCAAAATATGATTTATGGTTATAAAGAACAAGTTCCTATAACAAAGCCTACAAGTAACCTAATGTTAGTATATTATGTTATAATAAAATAAGTAGTACCTAAAACAATACTGCTATAAAATTAACATGCAATAGTTGTGCACAAGACAGTAACACATTTTGTAAAATACAATGATAAAACAAACTGGGTAAATTTTTTTTTGAATATACTAAATCTAATATCTATCTAAAACCTAAACATCTTGTTAAAATAACTCATTAAAGTATTTGTCCAGACATAATATGCTTTGTTCTACACAGTGTTGCCAACCTAGGAATTTTATCCCTAGTTCTAGGGATTTTCGTTAATCCTAGGGATATAGGAATTTTTTATATTTTCTAGGGACTTTTTGAGAGAATTAAAACGCTCCCGTACTTCACTTCAAAAATCGAAATGTCAACAATCATAGGAAAAAACAAACATTTTTATCCTGCCTGCCTGCCCGCGCCTAATTGTTGCAGAAATGTTGAAGTCACTATAATGACTACTTTAAACGTATGAAAAAGTAGAATTTGTATAAAAAATAGATATTACGTACCTAAGTCATAAAACAGCTGTTTTTTCCTATATAAATTATTGTTTTATCATTATTATTATTATTATTATTTGATGATTCCTATTATTTAACAGAGATATAGGTACCGTAAAATGGGGCGAATAGGGTCAATTTTCAACTTCGAACCTCGATAACTTTGAAACCGTTGTCCGGAAAAATTTGGACATAGGTTACTATTATGAGTCCCTACTTGTAGAATATAACTACTATATAAGTTTTAAGAAATTCAGTAGGAGGAGAGCATATATATATTTTTCATGCCCTGACCCTTTTCACCCCAAAGTCTGTGTCAATAGGGTCACCCTTTAAAAGTTAATCTAAAACACGATTAAATCGCTACTGGCGTAAAAAGGGTCGGGTAAACTGTTTTAAAAAGATAATTTTTGGCTTTTTTTGCAGAAATAGGTAACAAAAGTTATGTATTAAACTTTACATAAAATGTTTGTGGTCCAATTGTCTGCTAAAAAGTCAAAAATATTATTGTAAAAATAGGTTAAATAGGTAAATAAAGTACAAATTGGTTTCTAAACGTACCGTAAAATGGGGTGAAACGCAACAATTGTACCAATCGCAACATTTTTGAGGAACGCATCGTTTTATTTTTTTTACCACCCTGTATGCTTTTCAGAAGGTTAACATATTTTTTTATAGGTATCTGGGCCCTTTACCTAATACTTGAAGCACAAAAACCAAATTTCTGAAAGAATGATGTTTGAGGTTATAATATTTAATTAATCATTAATTTTTAATAAGGATTTGACCCTGAAAAAACTTTAATTGACAAACTACCCTAATATTTAAATTTGAGGTAAATCTCGATAACACATGTCCTTGATACCTTCCTACTTCGAAATTTTACATTTGGCAACACCTCAATTCAATTGCCAGAAATCTATGAATTTTTAAATTTGATTGGTCACAAATCGCGGAAAAGTGGGGTCAATCGCAACAACAGGTTAACGGCTGCCTCTTCGTCACATATCACGATGTTTTGTTTTTCGCTTAGTTACGAAGATGCCTCGTGAGTATAAGCGTGATCCGAGGGCTAAACCTTGCCGTAAGGTTTCAGAAGAAGTTTACGAAGCAGCGATTAAGGAAGTTCAAAATGGTGTTTCACTTAGAGTGGCAGCAGAGAAATATAAAATTGATTATTCAGTATTGTGTAGACGCAAAAACAAAAAAGAAAGGGGTGAAAAGTGTCTTTCTAAAGGTGGTCAAACTGTGTTGTCTGCAGAAGTTGAGCTCCAAATTGTAAACAGATTAGTTCAGTGCTCCGAATGGGGACAACCATTGGATTTATATGACCTTAGAGTTATAGTGAAAAATTATCTGGACAAAATGGGTCGACGAGTTGAACGGTTTCAAAACAATATGCCGGGGATGGAGTTTGCATTGGGTTTCGTTAAGCGTCACAAAGAGAGACTTTCGATGAGGTTCTGCCAAAACATCAAAAGGTCAAGGGCTGGAATAACCACTGAAGATGTCACAGCTTATTTTGAAAATCTTCGAAACTCAATAGATGGTGTCAGTCCCTCCAATATCGTCAATTACGACGAAACAAATTTGACCGACGACCCCGGTAGAAAAAGAGTAATTTCAAAGCGAGGGATGAAATACCCGGAAAGGGTAATGAACCACAGTAAGTCGGCCACCTCCCTTATGCTTGCAGCCGCAGCAGACGGGACAATTTTACCACCTTTCGTCGTGTATAGGGCCAAATCTATGTACGAATCTTGGAAGATAGGGGGGCCACCAGGTGCTCGATATAGTGCAACCCCTTCTGGATGGTTCGACAACAACTGCTTCCAGGACTGGATTGAGACCATTGCCATTCCGTATTTTCGAAAGTTGCCCGGAAAGAAAGTGTTAATAGGGGACAATCTTTCTTCGCACATCTCTTTGGAAGCTGTAGAAAAATGTCAAGAGCACAACATATCATTCGTGTTTCTACCAGCGAATTCCAGCCACATGTGTCAGCCTTTGGATGTGGCTTTTTTTCGCCCATTTAAGGAGGCTTGGCGTAAGATATTAACCGACTGGAAAAAAGGCCCGGGCCGAAGGGAATCGAGCATTCCAAAAACCATATTTCCTCATCTCCTCAAATTATTGTTGGAAGCCATTAAACCTAATGCTGCTAAAAATGTTAGGTCGGGTTTTCGAAAATGTGGAATTGTTCCAATAAATCCAGATGAAATATTATCAAGACTACCATCAGGTTCACAAGTTCCGGAAAATGATGCGGAAGCTTTAACAGATTCGGTAACTGATATTTTAAAAGCATTAAGATACGAGAATCTCCCTAAACCAAGGCAACAGCGGAAAAAGGTTAAAGTTTTACCAGGTCGAAGTGTCGCAGGAACAGATTTTAACGAAACCAAATCTAGTAATTCCAGCGATATTGAAAATATTTCCCTTCACAGCGCACCAGCAGAAGATGAAACACAAGATCATATGGAAGATGACGTAGAAAGTCTTCCTGATTTTTCTCAAGGACCAAGCACCAGTAGTGCCAATGAACACCCTTGCCCCATTGAGTGTTTTGTTACCAAGAATGGTAAAACGTTTGAAGGCGTGTTTGCAGTTACAAAGCAGTCTATAAAAATAGACGATTGGATATTGGTTCAATTTTTTAGTCAGAAATACATTGGTAGAGTTCAATCCATAGATGAAAAGTACACCGCAAATTTTCTTCGAGTGAAGCCTTCAATGAAAAGACAGCCAAATAAAACATTTTTTGTTTATCCAGACATACCAGATGTGACCGAATTCAGCTTCGACCAAATTATTGGCAAAGTTAAGGACCCTGAAAAGGGCCGAAGAGGCATTTTGATACTTCGAGTGGACGCCACCAAGTGGAATTAACTTAGTAGTACCTACCTATAAGTGTTTTTTTAATAAAAATTTATATTTTGCTTTAAATAAAAGAATTACCTATTAGTTTGTGTTTTTTTATAAATGTTTACCTTTAAATATATGAATTTTAGTTATTTTGTAGTGTAAAATGTTTTTTAAAAATATAAAATGTGTTGCCTTTCACCTCTCGAACAGTGTGAAAGCCAAAACACGTGAAATCAAGCGAGTGTTGTTATTCACACCGGATGTAAGGTGAATCGCAACACACCCTATTTTTTAAAAAAAAAATGCATTTACAAAAAAAGTAGAAAAATTTCGATTTGCAGGGATCAAGGTGAAGGTAAGATAAGAGTTTTGCGCTAAAAACAAGTTTTCTAAGTCAAACCGTTTTAAAGTTATACAACCGGGAATGTTGAAAAGTGTTGTTATTCACCCCATTTTACGGTACCTATATTACGAATCAAGTGTGTTACAATACAGTAATAAATTATATAAAATGTTCGCCCTAACAAATATTCGGATTAACACAAACACCAGTTAATATAATAAAACACACTAATTATATAACTTTGTTGCTGGGACACTTACCTTTATTTTTAAGTTACACAAACACAAACATCTTTGTCCATTAATTTTAACAAAAAGACGGGGCACGTCTACGGGATAACTTTTTCACCGCTAAATATTACGAATATTATCGTGGCTAACACGCCCCTACAGGTTGTTTAACAGCACACATAAATATCACGTCCGGTGTTGGCAAGTGTCAACATGTAAGAGGCATGTCCGAAAATCGGCACCGTTTGCACATTTTATTTTTAAACTGTATTTAGGTAACGAACACACTTTCGACCCTATTCACCCTCATGACCCTATTCACCCCATTTTACGGTATAGAAGGTAAGGTACTCATAAGAGATTTGTTTTTTATGTATTATATTTTTACATGGTTCGTTGTTCCTATGTTATTTTAGTTTTTAGTTCTCAGGACATATTGTACCTACCTAGCTAAACCAAATATCTGCTTAGTTTCATTGCTTTTTTTTGAAAAATATATATTTTTTGAAGTGTTATCGTGTTTTATGCTATTTTTTAAAACTAGGGACTTCTAGGGATTTTTCAAGAGATCATATAGGGATTTTTTTTTACTCTGGGTTGGCAACACTAGTTCTGCAACAAGGTTTTCACAGAACAAACGAACCTTTTATAACTCTCCATGCCTCTATATACCTTTGGTAAATGGTTGTAAATCTTAAGGCTTCCATAAATCAGCGAATTCCTGGCTAGGGCCAGTTCTCGGTATTGGCATATACCACATATATATATATATATATATATATATATATATATATATATATATATATATATATATATATATATATATATATATATATATATATATATATATATATATTTAAAAAGTAATCTTAATTTATCTATTAAGAATAAATTTAATTGTTTAAGGTTTATTCGCTGTTGTTTTCGAACTATATTACTACGCCCTGAAATACTACAAATATATCTCAGAGAAGTTGCCGAAGTACTTTTATAGAGACAAACTAATAGATCCTGAAGATCAGATTGTGGCGCTACAACTTGAACCTTTAGTATTAGAATGGGCAAGATTAGACGGCGCTACTGACTTATTAGAAGAAGCCGATGCAGAATTAGTAACCGCAACACATCCGTTAAAAATATTTAAAAATCTAAGTTTCAAAACACTTCATATTGGTAAGTCTCGAAATGTTTTTAAGATAATGAATTTGCAATAGAAATAGATATTAGTTGTATCAGTAGCAAATTTTAGTGCCATTTTGATAATATAATTGCGTATTTACTATAGCCTTATTTGTTAAAAAATATTTCTTCTTTGGCTCCGTCTTTTCTTTATACTGAGCTGACATTCCTAATTAATCATCTTCATCAACGCCCGGTCCTGAGATTCTTCTTCTGTTAAATGATTTGCCCCTGACTCCATCTACTCGTCTTTGCATTGGTTTTCCTTTACCGCTCTTCCCATAAACCTCTATTCTTCCATTACTAGTAACCTCCTCCGAATAAATATTATCCCTTATCAGGTACCTCCACTACAGTCTTGTTTCTTCTGTTTTCTTAGATAGTTCCACACACCTGTTCCATTATTCTTTTTAACCTAATCTCTCGATATTACTCCACACATTTATCATTTCTGTCACATCTCACACCCTTTCAGGTACTTTCCAGCTATCTGGGAAGATAGATACCCTTTTCATAAGAGATCGGGAACAAGACGAGTTAAGATGAGTGTCAGTTCTGGAGCGCATCCGTTTAGAACAGTTGCTGGTATACCATCCAAACCGGAAGACTTTTTGGTTTGGTAGCGGTTGGAAGGGCGAAATTGGCGGGAGGGATTAGGGTGGAATTGGCAGCGAATTGTTTGGCAAATAGTTTAGCTTTCCCTTTGGAGGTGGAGATAATTTGGTTGTCAGAGGTCAGGGGAGGAAAACTGCTTCAACAGAAGTTTTGACTAATGTTTTTGGCAAGTGACCAGAAATATTTTCTGCCGTTGGGACAGGAAAGCACTTTATCTTTTATGCTGTTGTTAAAAGCATTTTTGGATTCTAAGATAGTTTAGTTGTTTTGATTTCTTGCCTCGGTGAAAATTTGACGATTTTCGGGTATAGAATTTTGAATATACCTTTTGTAACCTTGTACTTTTTTGAGCCTGGCTTTATCACAGGCCTTGGAGAACCATGGCTTTTGATGGTGGAGTTAAGGTTTCTTGCGGGTATGTGGAATGAAACTTTTAATGCCTGCTTGAACGATATCTGTGATATGAGAGCAAATTTCGGAGGGATCGGGAGTGGAAAAACAGACAGGCTTCCAAGGGAAAGCAGCAAAGGAGTTTCGAAGACCATCCCAGTCGGCAGAATTGTACTGCCAGATCGTGCGTCCTGACATGATTTCAACGAACTCCGGATGTGTGGGACAAGAGACGGTAATGAGGCGATGATCTGAACGACCCAGGGGAGCGCATACAGATGTTAAGTATGGCTCAGGATGGGTGATAAGAAAAAGATCTAGTGGATTTGGATTATGGGTAGAAACGCGGGGAATGTATGTTGGCTCTCTGGTTAAATTGGTGAGCGAGTTGCTGATTGCGAAGATTTCTGCCGCTCTGTCTTCTGGGTCGGTTTTTGTGGATCCTAGCCATTCCTTGCTATATATAGACGTTAAAGTCGCCAAGAACGATAATGATATAAAGTCAAAGAACTCATTGTAGGAGTTGTCTGATAGGGAGCGGTAGAAGCAACAGAAAAATTTAGTAGAAGATCTAAGGGTAAATTTTAGCCAGAGAATATCGGGCTTGCCTGATTCGAGGCTCGAGAGTCTGGTGCAAGAAAGACTGCTGCGAACGTAGCACCATGAAAGCGAATAGATTACAGAAGTGCATAGCCTAGAAACAGGAGATGATTGGTTGAGGATTTGGGACTGATTTGGGTTTCGGCCAGAGAAAGAATGTGGGGTTTGTATGATTATAGGTAGTGGTGGACAGAGTCCAAATTGGAATTAAGCCCGCAGATGTTGGCAAAGGTTATTATACTTTTGAAATTCTTCGATGGTGGGCTCCCCTGAGCACCCCACGCCCGGAGATACGAATGGTGGGGTAGTTTACCTCCGGGATTTTTTACCCCTGGGAGCGCCATCGTCATTTTTTTTTAAGAGGTGGATAGTTAGAAGAGAGTAGGATTAGAAGTGACAGAAAAAGAAAAGAGAAAGAATGACAGTCTAAAGAGGAAACAAAAAGAAAAAACTGACTCACGCACCCAGGGCAGGGAACAGCCGCTAAGATTTCACCAGCTCTTTAAGTGGGTACGTGGGGTGGTACCTCCTCGGTCGAGGGAAAGCTCCTCTACCATCACCAGCATCAGCTACTTAACAGCATGGGCTTCTTTTCAGAGTTTAAAAATATTGTTCTAATCTGTATACGAGCTAATCTGTAATCTGTTTTCCTAATAAACCCTAACCTGGAATATTGTTAACACATCAACACATCTGGGGACTCACACCTTCTTCGACACTTGGGATCTCACTGATGTGTTGTTGGTAATCTGTCCCTCTAATATGCATTCATTTACTAACCAAGTACAGAAGCCCAGAACGTTAAATTTGTTCTGTTCTTTCATTCCCGGAAAGCCCAGACTATTGGAACCTGCAAGCTAAAGTTTATCCTCCCCTCCCTCATCCTTTAAATTCCGTATCAACAAATTACATCTCCCTTTCCTTATGACGCTCACCTTATATGAATACTTAGGATTAAGCCTTCTGGGAGGTGTTTAAAAACTTAATGCGACATTTTGCAAATTTATATAAAAATATCTAAGAACAGGTTCGCCGCAGTAAGTATTCCTGTTGTATGCATTGCTTCCTAATGAAATTATAGCAATTATTAGAAAAATAAAAATAAACCAAATTTTAAAAACTAAACCATTATTTTTTTAGGTTTCAAACTAAAGGATAAACTGCCAGCATGCTCGTTTGACGTATATATTCAGGCAGTGGAAAATATTACGAGGTCCAAAGAGTTATATTCAAAAAAGAGCTGGTGCGTCATCCTTGATAATCTAGTGTATCATTTAGAAGCACCATTAAAGTATCTTCAATCAAACAAAAATCATGATAAGCAAGTAACTATAGGACACGCACATCAAGTTTATATTTTGGCCCTACTTGATGCTACCCTGGTTTTTCTAGAATCCTTTGAGATAAATTGGCCAGACTGTGCAAAAGTTCTAGATCTCCTGTATATTGTGATAGAAGGTTCTACATCTTATCAGTGGATAGAACCGGTATGTATTTTTGATAGAGACAAAATCTGAAGAGCGACACGGGACTTATGGTCCATTCTGACAAAAATTTAATCAATAATTAGCCAACTGGACACTTGCGATGTGATAGCATACATATTAGTGCCATATCCAAAGGTGACTCTCAACATCAATTACATTTCTTACTTGCTTAAGGGCGATCTACTGATCGATTCTACAGAGCTATAAATATATACGTATTATTCATGCTCTACGAAGAAATGTTTGTCACAGCATTGTCGTCTTGTTTTTTTTTCTACTTATCGCCATTAATAAAAGTTAAGGGTCCTAATACTAATGCATACCATGACGATTACAGTGTTCTGTCTTAATGAATCGTTTTGGCCCTTTATCGCCCACCATACTTAACCTCAACAGAATAGGGGTACATCTAAAAAGGGCTACTGTATTCGGTAGTCTTGTAGTCCAATAAAGCCGTTCGTGACACAATCTTTATCGTCCAAATGGCGGATAAATCTGTAAATTGTGTGCCAGAAACATAGCAGCTTTCAGTCCATGGAAGCGATGGAAGCACCGTTTCCCCTGACGCAGAAATATAAATTCGTATTTGTCTACAATTTTACCATTTTCCACCTAAAAAATATAAACATGAAAAATGTAAAAAAATTATAGTAAAAATTCTCACATGTGCACTTGCTTGCAGAAAAAAGAGACTAAACGGCATGCAACACATCTTAGCTTGAATTCGCGATGCCGATGCCGCCTTCATATTACCCCATTTTTTACAGTATTAGTGTACGTCCACAATGCCGCCCTGCACATAGCACCGCTCACAGGAACGTATAACGCACCCTAGCTCAGCTTTTGCTTCGCACAGATAATTTCACACGAGTGGCCACACTGACGATGACAGTTTTGCTTCTAGATATTAGAAGATTTAATATGCCATCTTCAGTTGTCAAAAAGATATTGTGTTAAATTGTAGCTCAGAAACAGAGAAACCGAGATACATACATACAGGGAGTTTTCTAATTGAATGTCAATATTTAAGGGGGCGATTTTTGGGTCCATTTTAAAATGAAAACTTCATATGAATGTATGGCCTAAACGTCTTAACTTTTGAGGTACAGGGTGGTAAAGTTTTCAAAAATAAATAGTTTTTTATTAATATTTGTAATACCACTTTAGATATTTTAATTAAATTTGGCATACATGTACTATGTATCAAGAGGCATTATTTAGTGTACCACAATTTTGTTTTATTTCCACCAATGGCGTTCGTACGGAATTTCCCCTGCCTATTTTGGCAGACATTGATGGTACGCCACTGATTTCTCGTAAAATTAAAATTATCCCCGAAATCCCCAATCATTTCTAAGCAAATTTGATCTCTTGAATTTTTTCAATCCGATGCACGGTTTTCGCTTAAAAAAATAAAAACCTTTTCTCTGCATGATCATAACAATATCGTTAATATGACAATATTACCATACAGAGAAATAGATTTTATTTTTTAGATCAAATTTGCTTAGAAATGAATAAGGATCTCATAAAATTAACTTCTTAACATACTAAAACTTCCTTTTGAGAAAAATCTCAATACTTCTCTCAATAATTATTGTAACTAGTGGTTGGGACACGGACGGAACAGACATTTGACTAAATAGAGTACCTAGTAAAAAGCTTTCCTAAGTACCGTGCGTTCAATTTAGCTTGATAACATTTTGATTCGCTGTAACTTTTTTGTTTTTAAAGATATGAAGGTAAACAAAAAAACAAAATGTAGGGTTAGTAGCCAAGTTTTTTTTTGAGTTACACATAAAACAAAACACTAACAATTTTCTGAGATAATAGCCTACCTTATATATTTTTAAATGGAACACCCTCTATATAAATATGTATTCAATAGAATACGCTATTCTGATTTCAATGATATAACACACTTTATATTTTAATCCACTCGTTTTTGACATATCGGCAAAAATATTAAATTTTTATATAATACTCTGGTATGCTGAAAACAAATCTAGTCACGGCACTCTTCGAAATTAAGTAAGATAAAAATTTCATATTTTTGCCGATATGACAAAAACGAGTGGATTAAAATATACAGTATGTCATATAATTGTAATCAGAATAGCGTATTCTACTGAATACATATATAATATACAGGGTGTTCCATTTAAAAAAATATAAGGTAGGCTATTATCTCAGAAAATTGTTAGTGTTTTGTTTTATGTGTAACTCAAAAAAAAACTTGGCTACTAACCCTACATTTTGTTTTTTTTTTTTTGTTTACCTTGATACCTTTAAAAACAAAAAAGATACAGCGAATCAAAATGTTATCAAGCTAAATTGAACGCACGGTACATACATCACTTCGTTTTGTATACAAACTCACACTTTAAATAATTTTGTTTATAGTTTGATTTTAATTTTTTTTTAACATCGAAACAGGTGGACTTCCTTTTGGTTACTTTGGTTCATGAATCAGCATAATATCATAAATCTAGTTCTCGACTTTGAGAGAATTCATTAAGTTTATTATTAGTTATTAGGACAAAAATAGGGATTTTTTACATTTAGATGAAGTTGAAGACATTTCCCCTAACGGGGTCAGTAATTTCCCGGAATGAAAGTAGAGCTTTCCGTAACATCACACATTAGCAATAGATGAACACGCTGACACTGGTTAATACATTATTTGTAAATGCTGCAATTTTCTAATTTTTTATTAAATTAACGATATTACTTCCAGATAATTCTTGATTGCCTAATTCTACTACAAAAAATAATCTCAAGACGGTTCTCCCCAAGTATGGCATTACTAATAGATACAGCCGATGGACTCAAAAATATTGGACCACTGCTTTATAAAACACTGTTCACAAGCGAATGGAGGGTGCGAAAGCAAGTTTTAAAAGTGGTTCATGCTATTACTGTTAATGCAAATAATTGTAAGTTTAATTTATATTCAACAACTTCTTAACAGTGAATTACTTGCCAAAAACTGAGTTGTTTTTATGGTTTCGAATGCAGCTGAAAAAAAAGGTATATCCAGACCAAAAGCGCCGCGCGGTAATGCGCGACGCAAAGCAGCGGAAAATGGCGCAAGGCAAACTAAGCTAGAAGTTTGTGGCTGAGCGGGTAGTTCAACTGTCAGCTCGCGCACCGTTATGGAAATGGAGCATCGAAAAATAAAAATCGCGAGTGCTGCTCTATACCCAATATTTAGGACATAGCTGTTTAGGAATAGTTTCCCGAAACAGGGTATGTTTCTGCAAACAACTCCTAAACTGCTACAATATACATCTAAAAACAGACCCTGTTTCAGGAAACAACTACGAAACAGCTACAAAACATAAAAACAGACCCTGTTTCTGGAAACAACTCTTAAACTGTTACAAAACAGCTAAAAACAGACCCTGTTTTGGGAAACAACTACGAAACAGCTAAAAACTGACCGTGTTTCAGGAAACTACTCCTAAACATCTATCTTCTAGACTTTGGGTGTGGGCGGATACAAAACATTCGATCTACAACTATATGCCCCTCAACTAAACTACTTTGAGAAATAAATGTCCTAGTGTTGATAGTAGTAGCATCGTCGAAAGATATTCTAAATAGTCTAGTCACTTCTTTAGAGTCCGCGAAATGTTCGTATTTTCTGCAATCGGTCGTAAAACATTCAAGCGTGATGGAAACAATGACTCGCGACTGGCTTAGCCAGTAATCGAGCTCTACGGGCTTAGGCGAGAGGCGAGCAATGGCAGAGGGGGGATTTAAAGCGCGATAAGCAAGTTCACGGACTTTTTAGAATATCTTTCGACGGTGGTAGTAGTGAGCACGAATTACTATAAACAGCATCGAGTTGTCTAGTTTCTTTTGAGTTCCTTAAAAGTGAGTTTTATACTAACCTAAAGCTGCACGAAACTCGTAGTTCCTGCGTATTCGCTTGAAGTATCAGCGCTTCCATGTTAGAATGAACGTCATAATATTTTAAGTTCGAAAATTAAAATTTTATAAGGTATCCCCTATATTTTTTTTAAACAATATATAATTTTTATTAGGTTTTACGTCTTTTAAAAGAATTTTATTTGAGGCTGCATTACCATGCTTGGTATCATCAATGGCTTTAAATGATGCAAGTTGCTCTGTACGAGCAACAGCACTAGAATGTCTTCAGGAAATGATAGTAATGGAGGATATTGAACAAGTTTTGCCAAAAAAGGTTTTAATTGTAAGTAACATCTTTCTGCTACACAGTTTTCCCCATAATCCGATATACCAACAAATTCTGGAAGACACGCCACGAGTTTTTCACAAATAAAAATATTTTAAATAGCACTTCTAAACTTCTAGAATTGAATTGGTCTTTTCTTTTGAGAAGACATGTTCGTAAATGTACTTCAGAACATACCGTAATTTTAATTATACAGAATAGGTATGATACACATGGCGGTACAATCATTATCACACTTCTTTGTTTTTACAGAACATGACTTTAGATATTATCACGAGAAACATACACGCAGAGGCCACGACAGAAGCCGTTAAATTAATCACAATAGTATACAAACATGAAAAATGTCTTGACAAAGATATTACTACAAGAATTTACAAATGTCTAGAAAAGCTGGCTCTTTCAAATAACAATGATGCCAATGTACAACTGGAAGCTATATTATTCTGGCGAATGGTTACAAGAAAATGTTTGACCAGTGAAGGTAAAAAAATATATATTTTTCCTTTAGTAATACAATAAATGCTAAATGCCCTTCCTTATTACCAGTTACCAGTTGAGGGAACGAATTTACTTAAAAATTTTGGGGAAGCGGTTTTATATTATAATTATATTGGTTTCTTCCTATATTATCAACAAATCCATTCATTTTCCCCTTTCGAACGAGGTCGGCATCATCCCTCCAGGGCTGGAGGGAGGGGGACGGCAAAGGTAACAAAAGTCAGTTTTTGGCCATATTCTCACACTCTTATTGGCTTTACGTTAAAATTAGTTTCCTAAAAAATTAAGTGAAAAGTATTTTACCTCAAATATGTATTTTTCGCAAAAATGACAATCCAAAGTTGAACACAGCTGGGCGATCTCTACTTTAATGTGTTTGTCTTAATTTATGTTGTTATCAATTTTATTCACAAATTTAAATCTAAAAAACGTTGCTCGTTGTAACTAGTGATAATATAAATCCATAGCTCAAGTGCAGAAGAAATCCTTGCTTGGGTTGGGTATAGATTCCCATATGTAGAGAACTTAAGTAGACACACTATATATATATATATATATATATATATATATATATATATATATATATATATGTAAATGGAAAGATTAACTTCTTCGCTAGTGCAGCAAGAAGGCCGTAAAATGAAAAATAAAAATGAGGATTATTTTCTTTGATTCTGGTCTGGGTGACCTCCTGCTATCGCGATTTCTGGGCCCTTACCCTTCATCTAGGCAGGCTTACACCCAGGGTGGCTGAAGAACAGACCACCCATCCTCATTATTTTTATTTTTCATTTTACGGCCTTCTTGCTGCACTAGCGAAGAAGTTAATCTTTGCATTTACATTTAATATGTTACCTATAGGCCAAGAAATTTCTATTTTCTACTATATATATATATATATATATATATATATATATATATATATATATATATATATATATATATATATATATATATATATATATATATATATATATATATATCAGTGGCGGTTGGTGAAATTTCAAAGTTGTTTATCTCTGTTCATACTTACAGGACCCGTACCAAACTTAGGGGTTTTAATAGTGAGCCCACTGGGAATGTTTTGGTAAAGAAAAAAAACATTTTGTAATTTGCGAAAAAAAGTTTGGTGCGGCCCACCCAAGAAAAAAATGAACACGTCTAGGTATGTGATTTCTTTTTTTTCTAAACAAATTTTACATCATTTTGTCGACAGGTTTTAAGTTTTGAGAGAAAAAAATGTGTTAGTAGAAAGTTATAGTCATTTGAATTTTGTGAAGCCTAAAATATAATTTTACAAAAAATTCAAATAACTATATCTTTCTCCTAACACATTTTTTTCTCTCAAAATTTAAAACCTGTCGACAAAATGATGTAAAATTTGTTTAGAAAAAAAAGGAAGCAAATACCTAGACGTGTTCATTTTTTTCTTGGATGGGCCGCACCAAAAATTTAACTTTTTTTCGCAAATTACAAAATGTTTTTTTTCTTTACCAAAACATTCCCAGTGGGCTCACTATTAAAACCCCTAAATTTGGTACGGGTCCTGTAAGTATGAACAGAGATACACAACTTTGAAATTTCACCAACCGCCACTGATATATATATATATATATATATATATATATATATATATATATATATATATATATATATATATATATATATATATATATATATATATATACATATATATATATATATATATATATATATATATATATATATATATATATATATATATATATATATATATATATATATATATTTATATATATAATTACTTTTGCCTGATAGCGTACAATAATATTAATTTACAAGGTAAAACACTTACAACTTTAACATTGATTAAATACTAATATAATATTTTAGGATGGGTTGATATTTTATTTCCTGCAGTAACATTTTCCAAGAAAATTGTCTGTCTGACTCCCCAAGAAGTAAACAAAAGGTACTACAAAGTTTTACAAGAACTGAGTCGAATAGGATGTCTTAATGTATTTGTAAAATTGTGGCAACTTGATGACAATCCTGTAGAGGTCCAGAAGAGTCTAATGGAGTTTCTTCGTAGACTTCATTATAATTTTAGTAACCACCAGGTATAAGCATTTCTATTTTTTTATTAATTATAATTAGCGCTAGTAATTCTGGGGGATTCTGACTTAATCATTTGGTAGCCCATTTAAATAATGAGGTTTTTGCATCGTCAATATGAAGTCCGGATTTTGATTATCTAGTTTAACTATTTAAGACTAAAAATTAAAAAAATAAGCCCTGGATAAGGAATGATTTCGGTCTATCGAGAGATATTGAAGAAAATTCTAGTGCAATATAAGACCGCCACAAATAACTTGAAAGATAAAGACTGTTTTTGATTCTGGTCCGGATGCCCTTTTTCCATAGCGATTTGGGAGACCCTTTATCAGGGTGGCTAAAGAACAGACTACGTTTTAACCACTATCAAAATCAATCCTTATGGCCGTAGCTGAATTATGTCTGACCTGGATATTTATATAGAAAATAAGTTTGAAATGAAGCCTTCTTGAATTGAGAAATGTAGGTATTTAAATTCTTTTATTTGCACAATACTAACTTATTTTTTAAGATTCCGCACTTACTGGTAAGTACGTATACTTTCCATCTGAAAATATAAAATTAATTTATATACCTGCGTAGCGGGTAATTGATAATTTAACAGCACAGAGTAATTATTACAAACTGTGGAAAACTGCTGGTGCTAATTACTTTAAACGGTTAAATTTTGTATTTACCTCTTGTATGTTTTAAAACCTTTTTTAATGCAAGAATTACAGCTAAAAATAAAATCTGTTATTATAATCGAGAATGACTTTCCAAAAAATCTCTTTATGTAGTCCTTCAAAATTAAATTTTGTTTGAACATTTTTGTAAAAAGTTTTCATCAAAAATTTGAAAACCAGGATTGGTACGGAATGTGAGAAACACATTTGTTTTATTTTCAATATGGCAACGGTGCATAACAGCCAAGTAAAATAACCAATCATACAGCCATCCCAAATGGGACATTATTTGGTAATTATAGCGCGCTCCAATCAAATTTGGATTATATATATACATATATATATATATATATATATATATATATATATATATATATATATATATATATATATATATATATATATATATATATATATATATATGTATATGTATACATGTGAATTAATTCACATTGGTAAGTTTTTAAAATAATTTTTTGATTGTATGGGAACTGTGTTTCCTGACAATGTGTTTTGTAACTTTTGTAGTGTGTCCTGAAGAAGGGTTAAATTGAAACTCGAAAGCTCGACTAAGCAATAAAGAATTAATTAATTGGCCACCTGCATTTTGACTGCTACCCAAGGGAAAAAAAGAAAAAAAAAATTCCTTGTTATATATATACATATATATATATATATATATATATATATATATATATATATATATATATATATATATATATATATATATATATATATATATATATATATATATATATATAATATCAAACCCAATCAAAAATCGTGTTTTTTCTTACTTTTATTGACGTTTCGGTCTAGTCTTTCGACCTTCTTTAGAATTTTTTTTTAATTTCTTTTATTTTT